>VXAV01001152.1:124368-158370 GCA_013399715.1 Alectura lathami
AAGAAGAGCGAGCAGATGCTGAAATACATAGCTATCGGATATGTTTCATGTATCATGACTTCAAGGTTTACTGGATGTAAGAACACATTGATTTTTAAAAACAGAAATAAATGTTTTGCAAAAGGATTTTTGTCTGCAGATAAAACAAGACCTTCCAATTCAACTTCAGAATTAGCTTACCCACTGTCAAATGCGTTGTGGCAGTATGAGTTTTTTACGTAGCTGCTGTCTTACCTGTTTTGTGGTGAGCTATTCAGTGCTACAGCTTTTTATTTTCCCCAAAACCCAGGACATTTTCTCCATGACTCGTTCTTCCCAATATCTGAGAAGATTTACATGCATGCCTGTCTTGTGGTTATTCATCAGGAGTTAATGATGTGCATTTACTAGCTGGACAATAACAAGGATTACTCCAATTAGTTCATTAATGCACTACTTACCAAGTATTTTCTTAATTATTGAGAGTCTATTTAACTTCAACTGTAAGTAGTAGAAAATCTCCCATTAATTTCAGTGAGAGTGATATTTTGTCTTTTAAAAACCTGTTTTCCTGGCTTTTTTGTTTCAAAACCCTGCCCACAGAAACTACAGGAAAATATCACACTGGAAGAGGATAATTAGAATAAAACCTTTCGTCAGAAGGTTCACATTTAAGTCAAACTGTCATCCAGGTGACCACCTTGTGAAGATTTTTTTTTTCCCTTGCTTTTATTTGTAAATGAAAAGGTTGAAAGAAGCAGTATGTATTTATTTAGAAATAGTGAAGTTCTGCTAACTACAATATTTGTTACTACTGTATTACTAAAAGTGAGGTAAGCAGCCAAAGACAGAAGTCTGAGTTTGCTGGCCTCAGAGGTGCATGCTTTAGATGCAGGTACAGCAGTTCTTCTGCAAGGCGCTTAGAGATGTGCTGTCCTCACAAAACATATCTTAGAAGTAAAATTTTGGTGGTTTTGGAGCCAAGAGGGTTTGAGCAGGGTGCAGTAGCACGCCGGAGACCCTGAGGGGAGCCAGAACTTCAGAGGAGTGCAGGTGGTACCCAGTCTGGGTTTGGGAGCCTGGACCAGGAAAAATGTCTTTGGTCTCGGCAAGCCTTGTCCTGTTCGTGAATGACGTCTGGATGTTGTAGACAAACCTTAATTTTACTCTTTTTTTTTTTTTTTTTTAATCCACATTCTCTGACGCAGTTGCATATAAAGACAGTACTGATGGAAAGCAATATCAGTAAATCAGTAACTTCTTTCCTTTCTTATTTTAAGGTGAACATGCACAAGAAACTAATTCACCTCATTCATTGAAGAAGGATGTAGAAAACATGGGGAAAGGTAAAATAAATAGGGGCCCTCTTATGTTATAAAACTGCTCTTTGTTTTAATAGAATATGAGGATAATAGGGGGCATTTTTGTTCTGCATCATATTTTAAGCTTGTCAAGTAACATATGAATAATATATGGACCTTTGGGTGGATATAATTGAGATTAATGCATATATATCAATCAATACATGACACTGTAATATAATACTTTAAAATAATATATTACATTGATTTATATTCATGGCTTTCTGCACAAAATCTATTGTAGGTCTATGCAACACTTTTTTATAACTGCTAAAATATTTTGTCTTACAGTAATGAATTGCCCTGTGACTGTTCTCTCAAGAATTATTTATACAGATTAGTAAAACCACTTTTCTGTTCTCTTTGTTAGAGGAACTCCAGAAGGTTTTGTTTGAACAAATCGACTTACGAAGGAGGCTAGAACAGGAGTTCCAGGTGTTGAAAGGAAATGCATCTTTCCCTGTTTTCAGTAAGACATATCTGTGGTTTTGGTGTTATTTGTGGGTGGATGTTTGTTGCTGGACTGTTAAAAGTGGGAGAGGTATGTTCTCGGTTGTGTTGCCAGGATTTTTGGCTTAGTTCTGCTGAGATTGATGGCACTTCCACTGTGGCTTTTCAGGCTACCAAAGCAGGTCTTTTGTGGGGAAGATGTGGAGCTGGATGTCTACTTTGGTGTATATTTTACTGGATTTGATAACATGGAATACAGCGAGTCCTTGGGAGTAGAAAATGGGGAGTATTTCTGCCTCCCAGTGAACCTGGGCCCCAGAACTAATAAAAACCTGTTTAAAGCCTGTTGGAAGGGGGGCTTCCAGCATAGAATCATCACACTGCTTCCTGTGCCACACTCCCTCCTGCAGGAAGAAACGGCTGAGTGTGAGCATAGCTGAATCTTCTTGAGGTACAGTGATGTCAGTCTTCTTAGCCAGCTTCTTGGAGGCTTTTGAAGACAGGGTAGTTTTTAGTCATCTTTTTTGTGGTCCTAGCTGGTGTTGGGGAATTGATTTGAGCTGAGTTTAAGGAGCAGAGAGATCCGTTTGGATTTCTCCTCCAAAGATGGGTTGTTTGAAACGTCCCCTTCACCATGGCTGATGAATGGGGTGCTGCCTGGGGGAGCAGAATGTTGTGGGCATGTGTTTAAAAAAGAAGAAAACAAAAAGAATGCTGTGTTTCAGGGTTTTCATGAAGGTTTTCATGCCAGAACCTGCATACACAGGAAACTATTGATGGGGAAATGCGCTTTCAGAAAAAGTCCCACATAGATAGGGACAGGCGAGAAGACACAGTAAGGGCTCTCCAACATGTCATGAATGGATTGCTACGGAGCTGGGATGTTCAGAGCATCTCCATGGCCTGTCTGTAACACAGCACAACGCAGAGATCAGTGCTGTCGTGCACAGCCCCCTGCCTCCTGAGTACAATGTTAAATACAGCAGGAAGGAAAAAAACTTTTTTGGGGCCACATTTTGCATCTTCAAAAAGTCCACAGGAGGTCTGACAGCATCTTCATTCACTCTTTCCTAATGCTGATATGTAAGTTGTTTTTTTTTTTAATCTACTTTTTGAAACTCTCACTTTTGTCCTTGTTTTCCTGTAAGAAATGGAGGAAGCGCTACATGCTTCACAGCAAACCAGGATAGATATTTAAAGCCTTCCCAGATTAATTGTCAGGCTGTCCTTGCTAACTTCTGTTAACTCCTACGTAACTGAATTGTCTGACCAGCCCTCAGGCTGGTTTAAAGTAGCTTCTTGAAGAGTTCAGGATCTCTTTCGCTCTGTTAGACCTCTGAGTTCCTTCCTAACAACTCAGGGACAAAAAACAGTATTGCCACTACCCCACGGTAAACAATTCGACAAAAACTTCCACTGCTAGCTGTGGCGTGATGCGCTTCCCTGACTCACATGAAGAAGTGGGAATACAGACAGTACTTTCCCTTGATTTAAAGAAAATACATTTTTATACTTTCCGTAGCATCAGATAGGGTAAGTTCAGGGAAGCAGGAAAGTGCAAAGCAGGTCTCTGGAAATGATTCCATCTTTAGCCCGAATATCGAAAGCTTCATAAATAAAGAAGAACCTGAAGTGGTGTAGGTATTAATGAAAGGAGATAACCTCATCCTTTGGTATAAATTCAGTCACTACTTGGGTTTGAGAGTGAGGTAATTTTCAAATAATTTGTGTAGATCAAAACACTTGATGTGTGGTATTGGCGAAATGGCATCTTGGAGTTTTGCCATTCAGGTCACTCATCTATCCTTTTGTTCTTCTACAGTAAAATTAATGCTCTGTCTTTGCCGTGTAAATAAACGCTGCAATTAAACCACATGAAATACAATTCAAATAAAAGAAAAGAACACATTCGGCCGACCAAGGAAGTGGCGACTGTGTATGCCGACTTGAAAAATATGTGGTTTCAATGTACCACAAAGTAGTGGTCAATTTTCTTCAGGATTAAAATAGAAAACAGATAGTGTGCTATAAACAATATATGTAAGTGACCGTAAAACCTATTTACAGATTTAGATTTACCAAAAAACCCTCCTCCACTTATAATAAAACAAGAAAATGAGTCTTTGTGAAGCAAGTTAGTGCAAAATCCAAAAGAAGTGCAGTTTGTCCTCTAGATCACTGTGTGTTGCTCTGAAAGAGACGGGGGCTGCTGCTTCGGGTCGAGTGTTCGAAGCTATGCATTTTGCCAGGTTTCCCTGGTAAAGTTGCTGACTGCCTGTGCTGGTTTTGGGTAGGAAGGAAGGTGTCTCAGGAAATCCAGCCAACGGCAAGTGGAGGTAAAATTAGAGTTGTACTGATGGAATTATCATGGCTTGGAGACACCTATAGGAGGGAGCAACGAGCAGGCAGGTAACAGGCTTTATATCCCAGTTTGGCTCGCTGCTGCAGCTGGGCAGAGGGCTGAGCGGCCATAGGGGCTGAAATCTCTGCCTGCCCCTGAAGGTGCTGAGGACAGAAACACACTGCCAGGGTAAATCACCCTGTCAGGGGTGGTGGCTCTCACTGTGCTTTGCACTGGTAAGTGCGAGGCACTTGGCTTTTACGGCACCTCAGTCTTTTTTAAAAAGGAGATTTTTCTCCTTTTCACCCCTGTTTCAGCAGCGCCATGTGCCTCTAGGAGAAATGTTCCTATTGGGTTATCTGGAATTAATTCAAAGGTCATCTGTCTTCAGGTCTTGCATTTGAAACTGAGCATTTTGGGGGCGTTCTACATTAATCACATCAAAGCACCACCCACAGCAGTGCTGTGCAGTCTCATGTGGTTGGTTTCCTTGCTTTCCTCATGGAAACCCCTATTAAATGAGAACTGATCTTACCTGCAAGCTCATTCAGCAGTAGAATGCTGTTCACTTCTCTGTGGCTTGACCTGCTTGCAATACATCTTGTGATGATTTATAAAACAGCAGCCCTTGTCTTCTGCTGTTTGCACCTTGATTTTTATATTGCTGTTGCACTTGGAAGCTGCAGGTAAAGTTTCCCTTTGTCTATAAAATCCCTCAAGATCTCTTGAGGAATTTGCTGTCCTGGTAGGAATACGTGCACCTGTGCATGGTGACAGCATATCCCCCCAGAACACTGCACTGGTTTTACCTTTGATGTTGGCTGGCTCGCGTTTTATCCAGCTGCATTTAACAACACGGTAGTAAAACAGTAGAGGCATAGGCTGGATAGTTAAAGTATTTAAGTTTGTGTTAAGAAAACTCTTTAAATATTCATATCTTTTCTCCAGGGTATTGCTCATGGCTTTGTCTGTAAGCATTTAGTCTCAGATAAATGCTGCTGGAAAAAAAAAAAAAAAAAAAAGCATTATCCTTACCGTTAACCCCATTTCCATTGTGAGTCTGGGCAGGACTGAGCAGGATTTCTGAGCTGTTTGTTCTGAACCCGTGAAGAGATAGTGTTAGGGAGATGAGGAACATTGGTCTGTGCAGCCTGCTCCAGTCCAAGTGGAACTAGAAGAGGACCCACAGAGTGGCTGGCACAGTGACAGAATAGGAGACTGTATTTTAGTAAGCAGGAGAGGTATTGCAAACCTGCCTTTAGTTCTATTGGCTTCTTTTTCTTGTCCAGTAAGAGCAGAGGAAATAGGCAGGAAAAAATCTGTGGGCTTTTATTTGAAATCTGAAAGAATTCCTTAAGATCATCATGTAGCCATGCCGGACTCCTGCTGGTTTCAGCCTGATAAATTTTCTGATTCTTTCTTTATTTCACTGGTATTTTCTTTCCATCCTGACGTGCCTCTTTGCCTTTTAAACATTTTTGCTTTTCACTCACAGAGGATAAAATTCTTATGTGAAAGACCACAGAGCTCTGCCCCCTTGTACTTTCCTCCTGCCCCTTCCTCTGCCCACACCTGATGGGGACACATCTCCTTTCCCCCAAGGCAATCTACATCCTGCGTCTTCCCTGTGTCATGCTCTCTACCTTCCTGCTTCTGCTTTTGGGGTTGGAATTTGTGGCAAGCCTGTGGGTCTGTGCTGAAAGTGAGTGAGCTCCCAGCACCACGGCAGCACACGGCGTATCGATAGGAGCCACATGTTCCCACCTGGGAGCAAATCTTTCCATTGCAATTTAGGTATTTCTGTGACTCCCATTCCTGCACTACCTAAGTATCCCACAGTCATTTAATCTATTAATCCTCCCAACGCACTTGGCAGATGAAGCAGTGCTATTATTCCTGATTTACTGGTGATGAAATGAGGCATGGCGAGACACATGCACAAAGCCCAGAGAGCAGATATTGAACCTAGGCTTCTTGAGTGCTGGGTTCATGTCCCAGCAGCCACCGTGGCTGTTCAAGTCTTGTAATTGTAAATAAGCTGTTCTGGCTGCATTGGCCTCTGCGTGTTGAGGTGCCTTGTGCTGTTTCCTGTTGGCATTCACCCTGCTGCTCTCGTGGTCCAGGACAGATTTCTGTCTCCTGATCAGAACAGTGTTGCTTATAGTGGTTTTTCCTCTTCTGTTTAATAGTTCATTGTTGCACCCAGGTCTCCGTCACGCTGCAGCTCTCTGAGCTCTTTCCTTCTGGGTGTTTGTATTTTTCTTTTTCCCACCCTCTGGCAGCAACACAAGCCAGCAGTTAAATCTTCTGTTCAGAGTTTTGTCTGAAGTGGTTTCTGAGGAGGAAAATAAAGAGGAGCCACCAGAGCAGGAAGGCTGGCCTGTGCCATAACCCGTCTGTCCAGGGAGCTGTGATCTGTCTTTTACAGACTTCTTCCCATCTGAGTTCCACGTCGCTCTTCAAGGAATTTGAGTTTTCTGAGTTGTGTTCAAAGCCGTCAGCACTATGTTGTGAACTACAAATCAAATCCTGCATCCTTGAACTCTTTCTGTTCTCACATATTGGACGTCCCTGTTGATGTCAACAGATTTATACCAAAGCAAAGCAGCTTTTGCTGTTCTCCCCAGTATTTGTGGTAGTTTGACTCATGACTGCAGAGTCCGGCCCATTGAGCATTGTAGGCATGAATGTTAGCAACAGGAACATAGCAGCCTATATTTGCAGACTGGGAGAGTAGCTGAATCCGTTTTTTCCAAAGCTCTTTTGTTGCCTACTGTGTCTCCTACTAGACTGCTAGGCACATCTGTTAGTTGGGTGAGAGGCTTTGTAGCGCTTCGCAGTTCCTCGGCAATGATTGGGTTTGGTTTCACTTAATTTACATGAATTCTGCTGTGGTCTCTGTTTAAATTACTGCATCTACCTTTTTTTCTCTCAATACCTACATAGATAATTTTCAAGATCAGATGAAACGGGAGCTGGCTTACAGAGAAGAAATGGTACAGCAGCTACAAATTGTAAGTCTGTGTATTTTACTAAAAATGTTATGAACGATCACTTTTTATTTTTTTAAGTGCACTCCTGAAGTCTTTCCTTTGCAAGCCATGCAGTTGTAGTATTACTGAGCTCACATTACCTTATGCTTAGGAAGACATAAGCATGCCGTTCTCAACTGGTTTAGAGTCTAATTACCTGGAGATTTACTTTCCTACAGTAACCAGATGGGTCTTCATGTTTCAACTAAATGGAATGTGTTGACTGAACACCGAGAGGTGCTTCTTCAGAGAGAAACAAGAGGATTGAATCAGTAAACCTTAAGCAGTTAAATACTCGCGTAAGTTGCCAAGGGCTGCAGTTCGGCCCTGGCAAATAAACCTTGTGATGTGTCTTTCTCAGATTTTCAGCCATTATAGTAAGTGCTTAACTCAGCAGCAAAGGATTCGGTTGCCAAAACACAGTTCAATGTATGCACGCATTGCTGTTTGGTCTCTTTCTTGTTTATTTTAAATTCAGGTGGGATTTTGCATGTGTTAGTACAACTCCAGATCCTTGATACAGCCGTCTCGGTTTGAAAATTTGACATGCAGTGGCTAACTTAATCAAAAAGATGAAGTTTGCTAATTGTTTCTTACTCCGTGCAGTATTAAGGGCAGGGCATGGTGGCAAACAGGAGGTTCTCAGGTAGTGTTTGTTAGTGCTTCGTCTGTGATCAGTCTGACATTCAACTGTTTTTCTGAGGCAGGCCTGCCAAAAATCCCCACTTATCTGAATCAGCCCTGTGCTGATTTTCCTTGTGCTTGTCACACACCCTGGGGCTGGGAGGGGGTCGTCCAGCCTTCTGGTACTGTCATTTTCTACTTGATGAGTTAGGACATAAAAATAAAGCTGAAGGCCATGATAGTCAAACGTGTGCACCTATGCTTAGAGGCATTTAAGAGTGGCCTTATTTTTAGAGCAGCCGAACATCCCTGCTCCCTGTTCCTGCTGACTTCAGAGATTTCAATGAGAGATGGAGGGTGCTGGAAGGAGGTTGTTCATGGAGAAAATCGACTCCAGAACATCTATGGAGGATTTTTGCTGCTGGTCTCCACTCTTTAATGTGTTCAGTTGCTACTGTGATCGCCTTTGTCTTCCAGTGCCTGGCAGGGAGTTTTGCTCAATCTTTGAATTGCATTGTCACAGAAGATGGTAATTAGGATGTCATCCTGGAAAGTACTTCCCCTGCTGCTTTGAACTTCAGGCAGGTGACCTCTCTGACTCCTGCTATGAAGCCCATTTAAGCACTAAGTTTATGGGCCCACTTCAGCCTTTCCCTCTTTGTGTGGGAATTGTGAAGTTGTTTCTGAAACCAGATATCCCAGACCTACAGCCAGCTGGCTGTGGTGGTTTCTCTGACTTACAAGAAGTGGAGAAATCACAGGATTCAGTGCAGTTCTTTTACTTGCCCAGGAAAAGAAATACGATTGTGTAATTCACACCGCTGTCACTTAGTGGTGTGTGCTACAGAAAGACTTAATAGTCATCAAACAGAGCTGCCTGAGTGTACTTAAAGAGACTACTTTCAACATTTAATGCACTGCACCAGCAGCTGAGACTTCAGCTGTCTTCACTCACTGTGACTGCCTGACCTCAGTGTTGTTGATAGAAATGTTGTCAAAGCATCGGTAAGTCTTCGTGTTCATGCTTGGGTATTCCTCCTGTTACTGGCAAGGCAGGCTGTGCAACAGTGAGACCAGTAAAAGGGTTTTTGCATATGAACAGCTGAGACTGCAGGAAATAACCAGTGTGGTTGTTCAAGGTGGGTGCAGAAATCTTCAGCAACGTCTTGGTTGATGACTGAAACGGAGTCAGCTCTTTGGACGTGATCATCCCTGCGGTTACTTGAAGTCATTCATGTGAATGTGTTCTGTATGGTTAGGTCTAGCGTTAAGGTCAATGAGCTGAACGTGCTAACGATAGAATTCCTTTGGCCTTCGTGGCTTATGCCATAGTTGAATTAAATCTTTTGGTCCAGGATACATAAAACAGGGTTTCTTGTCATTTATTTATTTCTGTGGTTTTTAACAAGAGTAGGTTGTTTTGTTTTGTGTGTACCTGGAACATTGCATCATTGCTTTCACAAAGCTGCCTGCGCTTAATTTTCCTACTAACGTTGGAGTGCAAAGAGAAAAGGAGAATTTTTTTACTGCACACTCCAGTCTTAATTTTGATTACAGCTTCATAGGAGTGTACATCTCTGTAGGATTAAACACAAAATTTACTAGTTTAACTAGCCACAGAATTTATCTTATTTTTTTTTATTTCTAAGATCGTATGGATGAGTCAGGGTTTTTTTGGCTCTTCTCACTGTTGAGTGCATATACAACTTAAATTAGTTCTTCGTGAACACTCACGCATGATCATGAAGGCATCTTGTTTAAAAGCACTCATAAAAAAGTGTGTGCCAGATGCATGTTTTGCCAGAGCCATGATTTCAGTTACTCTGAACTGGAATGCTTCAAGCCTCCCCTCGAGTAACAGAGTAGTCTGACTCCCAGAAACAAACTGCCCATGAGCGCTGGTTTGTCAAAAGCGTCTGGAATACAGCAAAATGAAGTTAAGCTTGAAAAACTTAACAAAATACAGTTGCCTTTGAAGACTGCATGTGAAAGATAGAAGCGACATCTCCTTGAGAAACTTCACAGCATTCTGGTGCAAACAAAACCTGAAGGACTGTTTGAAAGCAGAGCTTTGTGCCCAGCCAACACTTAACATTGAACATGCCACTTTTTTTTTTATCACAGTTCTTGAATGACATTGTGAAACTGCAATGCAGAACATGATGATGAATTGCCACCCCAGTGAACACGTGCAGGGAAGTTGTGCTGAGTTGGATGGCAGGGCTGGGAGGCGATGGCTCAGGCTCCAAGTGCCCTCTGCTGTTGCTCTGCCATCACTGCACTCCCGGCAGCTGGGACGTGACACAGGTTTAACATTCTTCATTAAAAGCCTCAGTGTTTAATCAATGAGTTGTAATTTTAATGCTTTGTCCACTCTGGACTTTTAAAAATTACTTTATGGCTTCCTGAAAGTCAGGAAGAAAGCTCAGGTCTTTGGGAACATGGAGGTGGGGGGGTTCTGTTACATCCTCTGAAATGGGTATTGACCTCTTTGGACATAACCTGGCTTGGTAGGTCACTGGAGCAGTTGGACCCTGTGTTGTGACCATTGGCAATTTCTGTTAGGAGAGGACTTGGTCAGAGTGCCTGGAGCAGCTGCCAGGAAATATTGCAACCAAGTGCGTGCCAAGCTTTCAGCCAAGTGCCAAAAAGCAATCAATCAATCATTATATTTAACAAGAAAATGGATCTTACATCACTGAGTGTGTTTTTCTCTTCCTCCTCCCTCAAAGCAAAGTGGCCACGTATACAGTGCATGTCCCTGGGGGTCCTGTTTTCCTTCAGGCGTGGGTCCTCTGGCTTCTGTTGTTAGGTGGTTACAGAAGGGGGTGAATTCTAACATGGCACATGCGGTGCAGCCTCATAAGAGCTCACCTGGCTTTATAAGGAGTTGGCTTCTGTCCAGCATGACCAAGATTTATCTGTCAGGACAGCCCAACCAGCCTGAGTCAGCTTCTGCTAGAGTCTCTGCATCTGTTTGGTATTGTCTTCTGGGCAGCTGCATTAGTGGATCAAGTTTAAAAAGCATGAGCTTTCTTCCTGCTTGCTTGGTGGGAGATCAGAAGCAGCATTTCTGGCATGGTTATTTTTATCCTTTCATGTTTTTGTGAGCCGCTGTAAAGCACTGCAGCAGAAGAGTAGATCGCTGAGTAGTAAATTTAAGCCTACTGCAGGCAGGCTGGCTTTTCTTCATTTCCATCAGTTCCCTTGTAAGCAGCTTGCAGCTTTCCAGGAAGCACTGGCCACAGGTGGAAGCTGCAGCCGTAGCCTGTCCATGAGGAAAGGCTGAGGTAGTGGTTGCCACCTTGCTGTGGTGATTCAGCTAGCTAAGATCAGGTCGTGATCAATCCCACTAGTTTTACGTGGGGATAAAAGGCAGTAGGTCTTTGAGACATGTTAGAAATGTGAATTATTCTAACAGTCCTTTGTCTTTCCATCTGGTTTGGATGGGTTTTATATCCACTCCAGAGACCTGACTTCCTGCCCCCTGGCCTAACCCCTATTGGGGTGGTAACAATGCCGAGATCTCAAACCTGGATCCAGCTAGATCTCCTCTGGTGTTTAATGTCCTCCAGCTCTCTGTGCTACTTTGAATCAACTCTGTTCTTCAGAGGCAGGCAAGAAAATAAATCAGGAACTATCTGCCTGCAAAATTGATTTCTGTCTGCATCGTCTTTCATCCTGATCTTTAAAAATTCACAAGAAGTGTTTAAAAGAAGAAAAAAATCCACCCTGCTGTGGTATTCCTAGGTCTTCAGAGGTATGAGATCATGTTCCTCTGAGTCCTACTGTAATTAAGAAAAGCACCAATAGATTTAGATCCTATTTTATGTTGTAGAAGTTGGTGCTGTGGTACTAATGTATTCATTATATATACCGCATTATTATGTGGATGTGCATAAATGTTGGTCACTGCATGCTTGCCACTCCATATGTGAAAAGTGGAAGTAGGAAGTAGCAGTGCTTTATTGGGATTTCTGTTTTGGTCCTCTGCTTAAAGCGGTCCAGTTAGATTGATTGACCTTGACAAGAATGTTAGAGGCAAACATCGGCTCAGCAGCATGGCAGTTGGATTTCTTGATCTGCATCTTGCACTGAAGTGTGTCCACTGACACCCAGATAATAACAGGTAAAAGAGTATTTCTGGAACTCTGTCCTTGCTCTGTCTTGATGACTCCAAGCTGGATTTCATTACCAGAAGAAAAAAGAGGGATGTTTTCCTCCCGTACTTCTGTGCTTCTGCATACATTGCTATATGTTTGTGGCCAGTCTGGCAGATGCAAACTCCATTTTACTTCTGAGTTTATTCTTCTGTGCTTTAACAAATTGGGGTGATACCTCAAGGCTGTTTCCATTTATTCTGTTACATGGATTTGATTTTTGGCGGAATCGGCTGTAGTTACATACGGATGGAATTTAGTTCCACATGCATAATCCCAAGCAGAATTCAGTTCCCAGGTTTGGTGGCACTATTTGGGAAGATGTCCCGATGCTGAAGATAGCATACAGATCCCTGAGTGTGCACAGAAAAGTGAGCCAACAAGTACCATTTCCACCTCTAGGACGAGCTGCTGGCACTTTGATTCCTCCTCCAGCCATCAAAGGCTCAGCGCATGCTTTTTCTTCTGCTTAGTCCCACACATCATTCCACCCAGAAGACGAATCCCCACTTCTATCTGCTTATGTCCACTTCACAGAACAGACTCAGGAGCTTGCAGACTGGATTCCTTCTGGATGAAGCAAAAGGGGATGTGCTACGGGAATGCACTGAATGTGCCCCCGCTCTTAATGGTGGGTGATCAGTACCCACACCCAAACTAGAGCTAGCCTGAATTTAAAAACCCCAAGGCAACTGCAGCATGGACGCTGGGACTTACTCCTGCACCTCACAGATCTGCTCCTATTGCGCTGTATTTCCTGTTAATGTAGACTTGGTCCTAAAAACATATTGCTTGATACTTAAAACACAAGCGTCTGCTTTTTTGCTGTTGCTGACAGGGGTGTATGCGCTGTGATAAGGGCCACACGTCAGATCTTCATGCCCTTTTAAGTGCAGATCCTATCTTCATCCTAACATTCCCTCTGGATGCACAACAGGGGACTGCAGTGTCACGAGCAGCCCTAAATACTGTTCCGCGGCAGCACTGGAGCCATGAAATGTTCACCTGACACGAAAAGCAGAAGAGTGACATTGCAGGCGATTTAACTCATGAAGAAAGCAGTCGTTGTCCCTACTGAACACCATCCCTCACAGTGTCATTTATTACCAGGAGCATAGACAAACCAACACACATTGAAAAGACCCTAATGTGCCAAATATAGCAGAAAAAAAAGGATTAGGAACAGTTCATTTCTGACAGAATGTACCCCGTTGTATTTTCTAGGTCAGCACGGCTTGGGAGATGTCCTATATAACTGACGGCCATGCGGAGGGATGTTGCTTGTTCACTGTTGTGAGCGAGCAGTCGGTAGAAACACGACAGGTCTCAGCTGAAATGTGCTTATTCAGACTGTTTGTGGCTCCCTTTGCTCCCAGATTTGGACTGATCCTGTTAGTGCAGGAGCAGTGGATATAAATCATGTAAATGGATGATTCGATAAAAGCTTTCTTTGCTTGCTCCTCTCTGCTGCAGTCCAGACAGGAGTCTTCCAGCCTTTGCAAGTGCTGTGCCCAGAGAGGCAGCTCCGTCCCATGACTCAGCGTGGGTGAAAGCTCTGTTTTTGGGGAGATCTAGCAGCAAGTTTCCTGATAGTTAACACTTTTTGTGAAGGGGTTGTAAGAGTGCTCAGACAAAACACCTAGATCGTGAGTTTCTTCAGGTCATCGGTGGTTTGGGCTCCTCAGTTTGTACACAGACGTTTCCCTTTTCTCAGGGCTGTGTAATGGGGGAGGTGGCATGCCCCCCGTGTGACACGTGCCACTCCTGCTTTCACTAGGTCAGACAGCTCATCCTTATGGACACTGCTTCTTCCTGGTGCTGCTTCTTTCAGATGGACCTCCCTTACTTGAGAGCTGAAAAGGGTTGTCCCTTTCCTTCCTCTCCTCCCGAGCCTTCCCTTTTCTTTATGAAGGACTGATACATCCTGTGGGAGACAACACTGCAGGTACTACAGTTTACACCAGTCCAGAGGCACACTGAGCACGATTCATGCAAATATCCTGACATACCGTGGGCATGATGTAATTAAAACCAGAGCAGGGGTGCAGGAGAATGCGTGTTTGGTAAATTGGGGATGTTGATGCACATTCACGAGGTACTCGTATGTTACCACATGTGCAGAGCAGGTCGCTTGAGATCAGTGCATTTGCCCTGATCTACTCCCTTTGCTTGTTCTGCAGCTCCAGACTTTGCTCCTGAGTTCAGTTCAGCCTATTTGGCAGCTCACAGTAACACATTTAACTTTATTTCTGAATATATTCTGTAGAGCCTGGCAGCAGAAGCAGGTCACCTCAGTGTGCAGCAGCACCTGGGAGTGTAGGTACAAGATTTTATCATCCCAGCATGAATTCTTCCAGCAGCCCTTCCAAAAGGCAGCATCGAAGAATAGTGGATTTGTAGAGACTTGGATTCCCAGCTATGGAGAAATCTCAGAGCAATTTAGTTTTGTTGCATTTTAAAGGCCCAGCCTTGAAAAAAGAGCTGCCCCTCACTGCATTCCCAGTAGCTTGTGAACACATCATCCCACTTTATTTCTAAATATAACCGTGTTCCCTAATATGCCTATGTTCTCTGTTTTTCTTTAATTATTTGTTCCACTTCAGTGGCTTTCCTCAGAATGGTGCAAGTCAGAGATAGCTATTAAGAGCTTCCTAATTATGGTGATATAAATATATGAAGACTCATACTCCCAACCTGCTGTATTTTGGCTGTGCAGAGATCAGTGCGTTTTGCCTGCTCTGTTACAGACAGATGATTTTTGTTGTCTCACAGGTAGCAGAGCAAGTGGTGGTTTTATTTTTGCCAGCAGCTGATAAGAACAAAACATCACAAGACATCTTTGCACTGGATTTTAAGATCTGTCTGTTGTTTTAATTGGAACATTTTTATTTCATTTCTGCTTCAGCATTCTTACAGCTTTGTAAAGAGTTCAATCCTTTTATTTAAGGCATCACTTTCTCCTACAGTGATGTAGGGAAGCAAGCAAAACCTTTAATTCCCAGAGATTCCAGCTTGGGTGCTTTGGTAGCCAGACCTTGGCTTAAAGCAGTGGCTTTGTTTCTGTGTCATTGCAGATTCCCTATGCAGCAAGCTTGATCAGGAAAGAAAAGCTCGGTGCACACCTGAGCAAAAGCTAAAGGTAAGCTTGTGAAAGAAAAGATGTTGTTCTGCCTGGCCTGGCCATCGTGCTTTTCTCTGCAGACTTTGCAATAATTGAGAGAATCATCATGCTGTGGTTTAAAGCTGATCCCAGACAGGTCAACCAAATTGCGAGGTTTCACTAGGGTATAGTGAAGATAGCATTAAGAGCTGACCACTGGTTGAATCCAGTCTAATGGCCTGAGCAAGAGCTTATATATACTCTCTGGCACTAGGAAGTGGCTTCAGGGTGACATACCTTCAGCAGAAGGAGGGAGACTGCCTTGACGTTCACCATAGGGTGAAAGTTCACACCTGGGATGGTGGGGATGGTTTTTTCTGCCCATAACAGAGCTTCTGACTGAGGAGAGAGTTCTGTTGAGCCAATGCCGGGAAAGAGCAGTACAGGTTGGGAAGCTTACAGAACTACAGTCGTGCTGATTTCTGTAGTGCAGTCTCCTGCAGATGCACGGCAGGATCTTCCTGAATCCAACACCGTATTTTTCGGGAGTGTTTTTCAGAAACATTCAGTGAGAAGAAACATAGTCTCTGTCATCAGTGGCCTGGGAGATTCCAATTCCAGGTGCTAAAGCCTTAACATATAAATGACACGCTCTATTTTCTATGGTAAAAAGAGAAGATCAGGGCTTGGAGACAGACAGGCAAAAAGCCAGTGGTCCTGCTGCTGCTGCGTTATGCCATGGAATTTGATTTGTGGGTTCACCAAAAAAATCCCTGAGGTAGAGTAGGCAAATCAGAAAAAAGCAGTGCAATTCATACACAGAGACCTCAGTAATGCACAAAGGAAAGGAACTAAGGAGAAAGTCTGGGGCATGTGAGCAAGGGTTTGATTATCTAGGCGATGAAAGTTTGTACGAGCTACGGAAGAAGCAGATATTTAAAAATAAAAACATCAGGAGTAAACACAGAGTAACCAGTATCCGTGGCCCTGAGCTCTGCCTGCTGAGATAAGGAGATTAATCTAAGCATCAAGCTGCTCTGTTTTGCCCTCTTCTGCATGCTTCTTGCTGACTGCCAGCATTTTCCAGTTTGAGTCTACATTAATCAAAGCACCAATTTAAAATAAATTCATTAATATTAATATCTTGAATAAAACTGTATGCCACACTGAGCGAGAAGCGGGGGATCCTGCTCTAAGCACCTTGTCCCAGGCACTGATCTGCAGTAGAAGTCAGCCTGAGGATGGCAGCATCAGACGGGCAGCGCCGTTTGCTCTCAGTCAGGCTCCCATCAGCTGGCAGTCCCTGCAAGGAAGGTGCTGGCACCACAGCTACAAGCATTTCCTGTTTATTTGCTGGGAGAGAAGGATGGATGCGTTTCTCACGCTGTTTTAGTTTCCAGTGACACGCCATCCCTGCAGACAACAGGGATTTCTCTGAGTAGGCCCTAGTGCTTTTGGAAGATTAGTTGTTTTTTAACTGCTAAGCTAACCCAGTCAAGCAGAGAATCACAACTGTATTGTTCAGAAGCAATTTCAGATTCTCGTTGTGCCAAGCAGAAGAGAGTTGCCTCAAGAAGAAACGTGCAGGCACATTCATACCCACACAGTGCACCAAGGGAGTGAGGACCCTCTGCGCTGCAGAGCAACCACATGGTTAACTGCCTGTGTTCTCCAGCAGTCCCGTGTTGCTCTTGCTGGACCTGCCTTTCCAAATCGGGTCTTGTTGTGTTTAGTCACACTGCAGGCAGTTACTCTTTGAACTTCATCTTTAATAAAGTGTTTCCATGGGGCTCTGCAAATGTTAACTAGCAAAGTCTCAGAGGATGCTTCTGGAGCAGGTGACTTTTGTGTATCCCTTTTGTGAGGACTGCAGATAATTGTTCTAATTCTGTGAGTAAAGAAATCTCAGATTTGGACTTAGGGTTTGTAACATTTTCTCTTTGTTTTGTTTTGTGTTTTTTTTTTTGTTTTTTTTTTTTTTTATTCCCAGAAGCACAGGATCTTTTGCAGCTGTTACCTTGTAAGTCTTAACTCACCACTCAGAAATCTGACTTGTATAAAGACTGAAAAAATGGAGAAGCTTGGGGATATAAAGAACATGCAAAACAAATGAGGTTCCTCTGAACCCAAGGATAAGTGACCTCAAAGCATCATGGATAACCATGTAAAATAGAATGCAGCAGCCATTTATTAGTAAAAACAAAACAAAACAAAACAAAAAATTAATTAAAAAAAATGCCTGTCCTGGATCTTTTTTGGTGGTACCAAAGTTTAAGTCTTTGTGTTTTTAGAAGGACTACTGAACTTGATAGAGAAAATGCTTTTGATGAGTCATACAGATCAGCTCTGAAGGGAACTGCTGATCCTTTCAATGCCACAAACACTGACAACACCTGCCAGTTCATCTTTTGCTTTTGGATAGTGATTGTTTTATGGAGAGAAATGCGTGTCTTTGAGATGGGCCAGAACCACATTTGGATGGATGGATAAAAAAGCGTTAGCCATACACAGTGCTTTTTAAAAGCAGACTGGAAACTCTCACACCCCTCTCCCTTGGCCCTTTCCTCCTCTGGTAGTTTGCCTGCTGTATGAATTAAGATTGTACTCTTCTGGAAATATTTTACAATTTAATATTGAGTGTAATTAAGAATATAATCACTGTTATCAAAAAAGGTATTTAACTCTGTTGTAGTTTCTTTATCATTCATGTGGATAAAAAGTCTATAATAAAAAAAAAAAAGAAAACTATGAGATAATAGTTGAGCTTCCCTGTAATTCAATGCTATGCTTATTCCACTGGGGAAAAAAAAAAAAAAAAAAAAAAGAGAGAAAAATTTACCCCCAGTAATATCTTTTTAGAAGCATTATAGTTCACAGGTGTGTTGATGTGTTGTAGTATTTCATGGCAGAAAGCCTCTGCTTCTGGTTATTAGAAGAAGGTTGGAAGTAGATCTGGTGGAATTTCAGGAAGTGCCTCATGGATTTGATTTAACCTTGCTTCCATATAAATAAAGGCAACAGACCCAAGCCAAAATCAGTCCACTTTTCAGAAACCACAGCCGTAGTCTTCTAGGCCATTTCCTGATCCTGCCCAGCATCCTGATTGTTGGGGCCCCACTGAGTGTGGTTTGTCTTCATTCAGATGGTCTCAGTCCCAAGCACTTTGCTCTCCTCAGCACAGGACCACGTAGAACATCCTCCCCACCAGAGCAGAACCACCAGCATTTGAAAGAGGTTTCAGCCACCTTTGGCCTTTGGATATGTCTTGGAGTTGAGCTTGCAAGTCTCAAATACAGGACTCGTTGAACTGGCAGCACGATGCCTTCTGTAGCATGGAAAAAGCAGTGAAAGCACCAGAAGAGCTGGACCAGGTCAGACCAAAAATTCCATGCTGTTCCCAATAGTGGATGAAATCAGATAATCTGTAAAAGCACGCAAGCAGTTAGACATGTGTTCCGAGAATACTGTTTTAGCTTGTAACGATTTACGGCTCACGGGATTTCAGATGCAGACACGATTCCTTGTGTTAAACAGTCCTCAATGGATTTTTTCATTCATGAGCATGTCCAGTGACTTTTTTAAACTTAGATATGCTTTGGCAGCTACAGCAGCAAGCTCCACAGCTCAAATACCTGTTGTGTGAACTACAGAGAGCTCCTGGTGCCCGGAGATGCCGCCTGCTAGACTCTTCCCGTGCCCCTTGCTTCTTGTACTGGCTGAGACCAATTCCCAGTTGACTCCTCGTCAGTCCTGTCCACTTTCTCTATGCCAAAATGGTTCTGTAGGGACCCGCTGAGCCTCTTTGGTTGTCTTTCTTCCAGGCTGAAGAGCTGTAGTCGTTCCTCCAAAAGAAGCAGTCCCCTAGCTTTATAGCCTTCCTGTGCCTTTTTCTGATCAGCTATATCCTTTGTGAGACGGGGAAATAGCTGTGCAGAGTGCTCAGGATACAGGATACTGTATAGATCACAGTGTAGGGTGACACGATGATGTTTTCTGATATTTTCTGTGAAGAATGAACTCTTCTGTAGTGTCGTGGTAAAATGTCTTACCGCTACAGATCAAAAATTTTGCCCAGACATAAAGTAATCGCGTTACTCAATAAGAAATTGCTGCCCTAATGGCTTCAGAGTGCCAGAGCTCCTGGATGTGGTCAGGCGAGCAGAGTAACCCGTTGCCTCTCACCATTTGTTCAGCCCCAGGAGCAGACACAAAGGATCTGCAGCAGATTTATTAGTTCTCTGTGTTCTGTTCAGCAGAGCTCAGACCATCACGTTTCCAAGTGGCTTTCCATAGCAAGGAAGTTGTGCACCCATGTGTTGGTTCTGCGAGCTGCAGCAGTCACCAGCTGTGCACCCACTGGTTTGCACAAACGAAGGAATAGTTGTGTAACTAACAATATTCTAATGTTCAGACCTCAACTTTGCATTCTTACGCCGAAGTCCAGGCAGGAAACGGAAACACCATTTGTCTGGTTTGTAGATAACTTGTAGGCCTCAGCTGCAAACGTGAAGGTGGAACGTAGGTCTCAGAATGGAGCACGGATGAAGTCTCTTGAATTAAAAAATCATCCCTCACACCGATAAAGCTCAAGAACGTGATCCCAGAAAACAAACATAGAACAGCCACCGCCTACCCAGATCTCCTTCAGCAAACATCCAAGGAAGCTTCTTACTGCCCATTGGTTCTTGTTTGCTTTCCTCTTGTGCCAAAGCTTGCACATGTCAAAGTGATGAGGTTCCCACTGTAGTATTAAACTGTCGTGTCCTGCAGACTCAACCCTCAACACGTTTTTCCACCAGCTGGTGTCATAAAGAAAAGAAAAAGGACTGCCTAACTAGCTGACGTGGTTGCGTGTGCCCATCCTAATGTTGCCCTGTACTTGAACGTGGCTCTGCAGCTGTTTCAGCTGTGACAGTGGCTGTGGGTGAGCCCTCTGATGTCCTGGGGAGCGCTGCCCAGCACGGACGGCAGGTTAGCCCGGACCCGCAGCCTTTCCCACTGGGAGTCTGGATGTGGCCATGCTGAGCTGGAAGGTAAAAGCTTGTGGTGCGTTACTTTTATGGGTGTGGGGTTGCCTGTGTTATTGCTGCCCTTAATATAAAATGACCACCTTGTCAGAGTGGAAAGTACACACCGTTCAGCTTTTGTTATGTGCAGCCTGTCCATACCTCTAGGAAGTCTACAGAGTTAACCAAATTTCAGCTTCTGCAGCCACTAACGTGAGAGGCAGAAAGTACAGCTATAGTACAGATCCTAGTTCTAGTCTTTCTGTTGTCAAAATCCCCCAAGGAATAAATAAAACACAAATAAAACACAACACAGTCTGCTCTTTGAGCTGTGATGTGGATTTTTGGGGTGTTTGGGTGAATAATAAATACATGCAGTGACTCACTGTCCGTTTTTCTTCCACAGAGTTGGTCTTCCCTGCACCACGCACATCTCCAAACCGTTTTGAGCTCTGCCCTTCAGACATGGTGGTGCTTCTCCAGGACTAAACACCTGGACCATTTGCTTCTGTGTTACTTTAGCACCAAGCAGAAGTGTGGAGGTACATTCTTTCCCTTACTCAAAACATGGGAACAAGCCTTCTCCTAGCACAGAAAGTCTAGGTGCCTTCAAACCATCTCCCTCAAAGACCTTTTGTTGATCATGTTCTGAAATGGCAGCTGAAAAGCTGTGAGTCGTGAGCAAGTTATTTGAAAAGGACAGTACATCTGAGCATTTACTGCACTTCAAATCGATCTTACTGACAAACAGTGGCTGGATTATTTTTTTTTTTAATGTTATCTCAGCATGAATAGGGGCAATTAACAAAGGTGTTGGAAGTTTTGTCTGGGCTGGGTATGGCAAGCAAGATACAGCACAGTTGATGAACTGTTAGGCTTGTGGGGTTTTTTTAGCCTGAAAGTTACACGGCATCTGGGGTCACAGTGCTGGCCAGTTATCTCCTACATCGCATAATCTCAGAATAAATTTATTGCTGGGTATTTCTGATTTTTTTAATGACTGGTGAGGCCAAGAAGTCTGAGCAGCAAAGACAGAAAAGCCTGGGGAATAACGAGGTATTACAGTTGTTGTTCTCTGCAGGTAATAGTAATAAACTCTCTACACAATTCTTTTACTGCTGATCGACTCCTGACTGCTCCTAGGTCACTTGTCTTATGTGAGGGATTAAAGTTCAGATTTCCCTAAAATGTATTCTTCCTTCTCTGTAATTTTTATGTAAATCTCGAGGTTGTTGTGCCACAAGTGTTGGGTAAATTTTGTAGTATACAAAAAATAGCACCTTCTCAGCAAATCTGGAAATTTTTGGCTGTATCAGCAAAGAATGAACAGAAACAAGGACCAGCATTTGTTCTAACCCTCTCACATAGCCACTTTTTCCCCACTGGCTTTCAAAACAGAATGACTCTGCTGAAGCAAAATTGTGCAGAATACTCCTTCAAGAGGAGGTCTCACATTTTTTCTGTCACCTTCTGTAACCTTTCTACTAAGGAGTTCCTCCATGTAATTTATGCTCAAATGAGCAAATTTATTTTGACAGGGTATTACTTATCAGGCTTTGATTTTCAGACCATTTGTAAGGGGCTCTGCTATCTAGCTCGGGAAGGAGTTGTTTTTGTTTTTGTTTTTGTTTTTAACTATAGCAAGGTTATACCTGATGCATACCCCAACATGAAATGTTTCACCTACAAACAGCTAGCCAAGCATTCGCTAAAGAATCTCAGAGCTAGTAAATAACCTACAATGCTGCTAAGAAACTCAGGTCTTGCATATGGCTGAGGTCCGTGAGCCCTGCAGCGTGCAGTGTTATCTCTGGAACCAGGTCCGCACTTGGCGGGTTGCTCTGGTCTAATTGGCTTTGTTTTTTCCACGCTGGCAGTTTGCAGAGGTAGGCTGCATCCAGCCTCATGAGATAAGGTGTTCCTGCAGAAAGGAGCTGCTTTCTCTGCCACAGCTCCGTGCTGTGATCTCAACTCTAAGCTGAGTTTAGAGTGAGGCAGACACCAGCAAAAAAATAAAAGAAAATACATTGAATTAAAATGTTACAGATCCCTGTGAGGCATATTCAAAGCCTCCTGTTGCTTTTTGTTCGAACTCTCTGAAACCTCACTCAAAGTGAATTTCCATTCATTCTAAACATTTGAGAAGAATGTGTCCTAGACACTTCCATCATGTCTTCACAGTGCATGTCCACAAGGGCATCACCAAGGGCAGGTCGTGCCTGACCAATCTTGTGGCCTTCTGTGATGGAGTGACGGCATCGGTGGACCAAGGGAGGGCAACGGATGTCGTCTACCTGGACTTGTGCAAGGCCTTTGACACGGTCCCGCACCATCTCCTTATCTCTAAGCTGGAGAGATGTGGATTTGATGGGTGGACTGTTCACTGGATAAAGAACTGGCTGGAGGGTCACAGCCAAAGGGTTGCAGTCAGTGGCTCTACGTCCAGGTGGAGGCTGGTCACGAGCGGTGTCCCCCAGGGGTCCGTCTTGGGACCGGTGCTCTTCAACATCTTTATCGACGACTTAGACTGTGGGATCGAGTGCACCCCCAGCAAGTTTGCTGATGACACCAAGCTGAGTGGTGCAGTTGATACCCCTGAAGGAAGGGATGCCATCCAGGGGGA
Organism: Alectura lathami; assembly: GCA_013399715.1. Taxonomy (NCBI): domain Eukaryota; kingdom Metazoa; phylum Chordata; class Aves; order Galliformes; family Megapodiidae; genus Alectura; species Alectura lathami. Next base: position 147,045 of record VXAV01001152.1, read on the forward strand.
CCTGGACAGGCTGGAAAAGTGGGCCCACGAGAACCTGATGAGGTTCAACAAGGCCAAGTGCAAGGTGTTGCACTTGGGTCGGGGCAATCCCAGGTGTGTGTACAGACTGGGAGAAGAACTCCTTGAGAGCAGCCCTGCGGAGAAGGACTTGGGCGTTGTGATTGACGAAAAGCTGGCCATGAGCCGGCAGTGCGCTCTTGCAGCCAGGAAGGCCAATGGCATCCTGGGCTGCATCAAGAGAGGGGTGGCCAGCAGGGAGAGGGAGGTGATCGTCCCCCTCTACTCTGCCCTTGGAAGGCCTCACCTGGAGTGCTGTGTCCAGGCCTGGGGCCCCCAGTACAGAGGGGATGTGGAGCTGTTGGAGCGGGTCCAGAGGAGGGCCACCAAAATGATCAGAGGGCTGGAGCACCTCTCCTGGGAGGAAAGGTTGAGGGAGTTGGGATTGTTCAGCTTGGAAAAGAGAAGGCTCCAGGGAGACCTCATTGCGGCCTTCCAATACTTGAAAGGAGCTCACAGGCAGGAGGGGGACCGACTTTTTACACGGGTGGATAATGGTAGGACAAGGGGGAATGGGCTGAAACTGAAAGAGGGGAGGTTTGGGTTGGACATGAGGAAGAAATTCTTCCCTGAGAGAGTGGTGAGGCGCTGGCACAGGCTGCCCAGAGAAGCTGTGGCTGCCCCATCGCTGGCTGTGTCCAAGGCCAGGCTGGATGGGTTCCTGGGCAGTTTGATCTAGTGAGCTAGTGGCTGACAGCCCTGTCCACGGCAGGGGGGTTGGAACTAGATGATCTCTGAGGTCTCTTCCAACCCAAGCCATTCCATGATTCTGTGATTCTACAAGAGACAGAGAGAGGGCTTTCAGTACCGTGCAGATGTTCACAGCTTGCAACGCTGAGCTCTGCTGCGTATCTTCCCCCACTGAATGCATTCTGAAGTTAGGAGACTCCCATTGACTTTGGCAAGCTTTGGATCAGACTCACAATCACAAACCAGCTACAAAAACCAATTAAGGTTTTATTATGCAGTGAGCTTTCTGCTTGGTGCAGAAGAAAAGCACTGCTGTCTGCCTGCATGTAAAATCCTCACTTCTCAGGAAGCCTTCTGCATCGTATGCAACACAGAAATCATTTTAACATTGCGCTTGCTCTGGCTGAAAGCCAAATGGAGGGCCACTGCTACCCTGTAGGAGGGAGAGGAGGTGACTACACGCAAATTGTCCTACTCTGTGGATGATGCAGACCATAAAATTGGTGTATGGCTTAACCAAGCCCTGCCCATATATCTGCAGACCTGTTCTCTGCTGTTCACCTCTGTAAAGTCTATTTCACCTCTGTAAACTCTGTTTAATGTAGTACATTCACTGCTTTCTTATACCTTAGAGAAAGGTGTAGAGGACGTTATCTGAAAGCCCTTGTTGGTTTTGGAATGTGGATATCTGAAACCCTGCCAAACAATCTCCAGGGGTGTGAAGAGGTGCTCTGGCACTGTTTGATACTAGCAGGAGGAGCTGTAATTTTTTTGCAGCTATTTATCAACACGCAGTGGAAAAATATATCACTCTCCATTGTTAGTGTTGAAATACCTGCTTACTTGCCAATCTGGCAGGTGTGTGAATGTACTGATGGAAAAAGGAGTCTCCACCCTGGAGCACCCCACCCTCTCTGTCCACAAAGCACAAACGATTTGAGCAGTAATTGTGGGTTTTTTGCAAGATAACTCGATGCATTTGCCAGCTCAGCTCCAGCCTGGCGCTAAGGACGGGTTTTTTGCAGAGCAGGAGGAGGTCCTGGTCTGCAGTGATGCCACTTCCCTAGAGGAGGCATGGGAGGAGACGGGCACTGCAGAGCAAGGTTCATGACATTCTGCTGTCCTGGTTTCAGCTGGGATTTTATTCATACTGTCAGTTATGAAGCTATGATTTGTCTTTGGGAGAAAAACAGTTGGTAACACACCGATGTACCAGTTGTTGCTGAGCAGTGCTGCACAGAGCCAAGGATGTTTCAGTTTCTCAGCTTCTCGTACTGTCCTGCCAGCGAGGGGGCCGAGGGGGCACAAGGGGTTGGGAGGGGACAGAGCCAGGGCCGCTGACCTGAACTGGCCAAGAGGATAGTCCATACCGTGTGGCATCGTGTGACCAGAGCCTGTAGAACTGGGGGCAGTTGGCTGGGGTGGGGCAGCTGCTGCTCAGGGCTGGCTGGGCATCAGTTGGTGGGTGGTGAGCAACTGCGTTGTGCATCGCTGATTTCATACATACATACATACATACCATTATCTTTACTATTATTATTTTATTTCTCTCTTCCTTTTCTGTCTTAGTAAATAGTAAATAGATCATCTCAGCCCCCAAGCTCTACTTTGTTGTTTTTTTCCCGATTCTCTCCCCCATCCCACTGGGAGGGGGCAGTGAGTGAACGGCTGTGTGGTGCTGAGCTGGGCTGAACCACCACACTGCCCACAGTGCAATGGAGCATAAGCTCAGCTAAGAATAAGCTAACACTGAAATGAGGCATGTTTAAAACCCAGCCCCTCTCCAGCAGCCTTAAGCTTGGCCATCACAGAGTAACAGCTCAAAAAATGCCCAGTGCTTACCCTGTTCCTTTTGTTGTTCTGTGTAACACCAAAAAGCAAGGTCTGGGCTCAGACTTCTTGTGGTCCTGTAGCTGCCCCTTGGCCTAGAGCTATCTCAGCTGTTGGGGTTCCCTCGCCTGGACAGCACCCAAACCAGGAGGTCCCCTCCACCCAGCCAGCTGGAGGGGCCCAAAGATCCCCAGTCCTGGGACGTGACACGTTTCTGCAGAACTTCGGTATGCAAGCAACAGAGGCAGCTTGGCTGCAGGAGATCCTGCACGTGTAGGGTGCTGGAAGGAGCCCAGTGCCTGAAGGAAGCTCTGGCAGACCTCTAGGTGGAGTCCAGCTGCGTCACCTGCTCTGCAAGCAAGCCTGTGAAAGGAATTGCTTAAGGAGAGGATGGTGAGTAAAGCCTCTGTTTGATCCACCTCCACACTTTATTGATTGCCTGTGAAAGGAAGAGATTATCCTGCCCTAATAAAAACCATGGAGAAAATAAAACAATCAACAGAGGCAAATGAAGTGAGCGATTAGTCTGAAACCCTTCAGACCAGCTTTCCTTTCATGCAAGCTCTTAGCAGACTGATACGGATGCAAGGATCTTCAGCAACCACAAGGTAATCCAGAAGTTTGTCGTTTTTCTTCTCATTCTGCTGTAGATTTACATGATTGTAATTTTTTCAGGCTGAAGGGTGAGATAAATGTGCTCCTTAGGACACCTTTAGATGTGAGAAAAAGAGACTGTATCATGGGGGGCTGAAGGACTCCACAGTAAGCAGGTGATTTTCCATTTTCAGTACCACTCAGTGCAGCTCTCATCACACCAGGGGAAATTTCACAAGACAAAGCACCTTGGCCAGCATTTCAGCTTATGCACAGACATGCACACATGCACAAATTGGGAAGAGGAGAAGCCTGGACAGCCTGCTTAGCTACAAAAGAATGCTGCCTGGTTTTGTTGTCCCACCTTTACAAAAGCAGGAGTTGTTGCAGATACCTCTGATGCATGTCACATACGGTATTGCAGTCTCAGCATCGTTACAGAGCTGGTATCATTCCTTATGGAAATGTGAGTATGACTTTGGGTTGGATTTTTTTTTTTTTTTTTTTTTCCCCCATCGTGTTGAGTTTTCTTCAGGCACCTGTGTTTCCTTGTGAAACGTGTGGCTGCACAGTTTTTTCACAGTAATGCCATTTTAGCTTAAATGATGTGTTTTAACTTATTGATGCAAAGAGAGTAGAACTTGAAGTGTTGGATATAAGACTTTTGCTACCCGAGAACATACTGGCAGACAATTTATTGATGTATTTATTAACTAGATGTCATCAGGATACAGCCTGTGATTCCACATTTCATTTCTATTTTGGAAAAGGTGCTAGAACAGAATAAAATAATGAACAGAAGCCTGTGTATCACACGGACTGGAAATAGTGTGTGCACGTCTGTGTGTCTGTGTTTCTGTGGCAGTACGGATACCTGCCAACACCTGAATCTGGCTTGAGAAAGACTTCCCACAGCACCTGCTTCACATCCATTATGCTCCCCAGTAGTAAGGTGTGTTATAACATTCTGTGAGAGGAATATTCTGCTGAAGGCATAAAAACAAGAGGCAGGAGACCTGCTGGAAATTCCCAGCCATGCCACAGACTCTCTGGCCGATACAGGACCACTTCTTAGCCTCAGTTTCCCTGCCTTGGGAGTGGGGTTCATAATGCATCCTGGCTTTGCAGGTTTTCTGTGAAGAGAACTTCGTTCACCATTCTGAGAAACTCAGTGGCTCGGTGAGGGGTTTGGTAGCAGGCAATGTGGCTGTGGTAAAATACAATGTTGTTATTTGCCAAAAAGCAAGAAATTGCATTTTGAGCCTCCATTATCTTTCCTTCTGGTTGCTGTTCATTCCTAGTTACTCTCCTATGTGATGGCTGAGATTTTTCACAGGAGTTACGAAGTACAACCCCGAGAAACAGTAAAACAAAATGTATAAACCTGAGCTTTAGAAACTGAGAGTCAGTTACCTTTTCTATTGAAGTCTCCCCTGTATCCTGGGGCAAATTGGCTGGGATTAGGTAAAAGCGAGGTGAAGTTGTGCCTGTCTGCAGCACTGTTTCTGTATTTTATCCTTTAGCATATTCAGTGCCTACCTGCTTCCTGCAACCCAGTTTCCAGCCCTGACCCCACAAATCACCACGCAGCACCACTGAAGGCTTGCTAGGGAATCGCTGGTGCATCCTGGACAGGAGTGCCAAGCCTGGGCTCGCTGGGTGCTGGGGAAGAAGCTCTGCACGCTGGCCCTTTTTTGAAGTGTTGAAGCTGTCAGTGTGCTTTTTTTGGAGCCTGACTGACTGCCCCTGTCTGGGGGTGTAGGCAAACAAGTGCCACCCTCTGCATCTGGGGATGTGCTGGGGCGTGATGCCCCAGCACTGGGTGTGCCAAGATCAGAGGCTGTGGGCAAACATGCAGTCAGACTCAAGGCAGCGGGGGAAGTTTATTGCCTTAACAGAAACATTCAGGTTTTTGATACCAGAATAAATTCTGTTTCTGGGATTTGTCCCTTAGCCCCTCTGTACTTTAATTCCCAGTCCACGAGACAGTGATAGCATAATGTTCCTATCTCACAAGGAAGTTGTAAAGATAACTCACATTAAAGACGGTGAAATATTCAGAGGTCATACACGGACCTAAAACAAGCACACCGATTCTGAACATTAAACTGAATGCCTGCTGGCTTTCTTTTTTCAGGATGGTCCATGATGCTGAAGGTTTTCACAACGCCTTACTTTCCAAGGAAGAAGGTGCTTTCCTTTCCTGTTTGTTTTCATTGGCACTTAAAATCAGTTTTGCACTGTTTGTTTGTGTGGCAACAGCACTGAGAGGCCCCAGGTAACAGCAGCGTTACCAAACACATAAGATTTAGCAGATGCAGAATGGTGACTGGTCTCAAAAAGAATGTGTGAATTAGCCATATCTGAGCTATTTTTGGGGGTTGTAGAGAGGAAAGAACAATGGAAGTAAAAGGAGCTGTCGTGGCAGAAGGAGTGAGGAGCGCGGAGTTGGGTGTAGATGGGGGAGTCCAAGCCAATTTTCAGTCCATTAAGTTTGGAAAAAAAAAACAAGAGCCATAAAGGATGGAAACAGATTGGAAGGGGTGCAAGCAGATGGAGGGCTGGAGGGCAGTACGATGTGGAATCCTGCTTTACTGTGAGTGAGTGGATAACACCTGAAATAACAACAGCACTGTAGCGCTACACTATCCCACCCTCGGAACCACAGCAGTTTCAATTTGTACTTTGGCAGATAAAGACCCCTGAGTTAATTAAGGGAGGTGCAAGACTTTTTGAAGAAAAACTAGTTAACTGCTCAGTCCCCCTCCATCCGCGGGTTGCAGCAGAAGGACGTGTTTGCAAACAGCGGCAGCCTGGGGCTCATTCTACAACAGGCTGCACTTCCTGAAGCTGTTCGTTGGCAAAGCTCACCTGTGGCTTCTGTCTGCTCTTCAAGGTTCCTCACCCATTACTTACGAAATTATCATGGTGTCTCTCGGTGCAAGTCTGCTGCTGTTGGTTGCGATCGGCGTGGCGGTGAAAGCTCTCCAGAGGTGAGCGCTGCGGCAGCAGGAGAGGACCCGGGGTCACCAGGGAAATGTGGGCAGTGGTGAATTCCTGCAGGAGCTGGCTGTGATTCGGGGGGCCCATGGAAAGAGCCTGCCAAGCCCCAGTGTTCTTGGGGTCCACGGTTATGCAGGTTCTTTCCCCATCAGCCCGCAACAGGGTGCGTTAACGGTGGGGAAGTGCTGGGATGCGTGCTTGGGCGATATCATTTTAGGGAAATGACATTTGGCTTTGTTTCATATCCGAACCAAACTCCTCGACTCCTCCACAGATTTTCTATATGCATATTGAAATTTTATTGAGGAAAATAAGAGGCCCAAGTCTCTAATTTCTGAACGTTTTCATTTTTTCAAGAGCCACCGGAAGTCACAAGACAAGGGACACTCCTTGAGATGTTTATTTAGACAAAGAGAAGATAGACAATACGTTTCAAGAAGCCTTTTCAAACAAAAATTTGTTCAGTTTTATCTTGAATGCAATTAGCCAAATGGTTGGTGGAGGGGGATGTCGTAAGACAGGTCATAAAACCTATGTTATGTGGAAGGACGGAAAGATAAGAGGGAGTGGGAAAGGACACCTCCATACTTAATTAAATCGTCTCTGTCACCAGCACCCCAGCTATCAGTTGTGTGCTGCTGTTAGCTGTATCCTCTTATAAGCTGGACTAGGTTCAAAATACGAACGGCTCTCCACGCTTACCTAACACCTAACGACCTGCTGTGTTCCGTTTCTGTTGCACCAGCTGCTGCACCTCACGTTATTCCCCCAAAGATCTCAGCACACATGCAGTGGTCCTGGAAAATACCGCGGTGACGACCGGTAGCTCTGCTAAGATTTCAACGGTGGATCTGACTGGCCCCATGTGTCTCAGCTACATTGCTGACCAGCCCACTGTATCCACAGAGCCTGCCATCTCTGAGGAGACAATTTCCATTTTTGAGTTACCGGTCTTCTCCTTCGCGGTGTCGATAACACCCCCGGATTCACCACCACAGCAGTGATGGCCCCAGCCTCTCTCATCAGCAGCTTTCTTCTGGAGAAAACAATGCGCGAAGGGTTTGTGTTGGCAAGTGGTGGACTGACATGCCCCTCTTCACTTCCTCCACCACAGCTTTGGACTGCGAACTCGAACCACACCAGTATTAGAAAAAGGAGGAAACGGGGATTTTTTTCTGGATGTAGAGGAAGAAGCGTAAACACGTGTACCTTGTCTCTGTGGTGTGGTGTGTTAAAAATTTACTATAGAGACATCTCTCCATATTATCTCTTTCTGTGGAATGAGTCATGAAAAAAAATAAAAGGGGATACTTCTGGTGATTTTTCACAAAGGTTTCCCAGTCCCTCTGACTCACACACGAATTCCAGACGTTATGCTGAGACCTAACCTTTTGCCCACGGTTCCCGACAAGCTGTGTGAGTCCGTGGCTGTGCTAACACTATTGGACAAATGGCAATCTGCAAGTCGCCAGGTCTGTGCTTATTATTTTATCTGCTCACCTGTAAGGTCTGAAGGAAGATATCGGCTATTAATCTTTAAGCTGAGAGCTGCAGCACCAGTGACCTCTGCCTCTGGTGTGATATGCGCTTGCTAAGGAAGGAGCTTGTCCTCCCCGTTGAGGTGGTGGGTACAAGGGACAGATTAGCCTGAGATCTGCCACGGAGAGGGGTAGCTGTGTTCCCAGGCTCCAGCCAGCGTACTCCAACTGCATGCCCTTTGCTAACTGCTGCTAGGAACCCCACAGCGGTGCAGGGTGCATCATTTTCCATTTACCTTAACAACTTTTCTGCCGCTGGCATGTTTTCCATGTGAGCAGATGGAGAGCCAAAGGAAGCAGGAGAAAGCCCTCTGACCAATGGACATTCCTCCAAAGAGGGGCTGGCAAGGTTCACTCTTCCTTCGATCACCAAAGGAACAGCTTGAGCAACTTTTCTGCTAACAGAGATGGAAGCCAAACGTGGTTCTTTTTTAAAGAAACCAAGGGGACATCTCACTCATCACTGGCACCAGCTCAGCCACAAGATCCCTTCTCCTCTGACACTAGCCATGTCCTCTTCCATACCTCCAAACCTCTTCAACATCTTGCTACCGCTACCACTTTCCATGGTGTGACGGGAACAGCTGCCTGCAGCTCATGGTGGCAAACACCAACTCGTAGCCTGCCACAGCCTGAGCCCTTGTGGTCCTACGTTCCCGTATCTGCATCCAGAGAGCGGCTCTTGCCTTCCCACAGCCCGCAGGCACCCCTTCTCTTCGCCTTTCTCCCTAATACTCTGCGCTTTGTTCATGCTGCTCACTGCACAGAGACAAAATCCACCCCTGCCTTGTCAAAATTCATGAAGCTGTTTCCTCATCCTCCTGCAAATCCCTCCTTAAAGCCTGCCGCTGCCTCAGCGCCTGCAAATCCTCCTGCCTGTCACCAGCAAGGCAGGGCTAAGCAGGCACTTCCAATTCTCAGGCAAAGCCCATTTGTTTTGCTGCCCCGCTCCCCGTTTTGGGCCATGATACCCACTGTGTTCAGCTGGCACGTGGGCTGGAAAATCCCTAGGCATGTTATCTCTGAAAGATACCTATATGACACTGAGCCATGGTTCTGGGCTGCCGTATTCCAGCATGGAATTCCAGCACATGGTGCCTGGGATCACGATGCTGGTAGCAATAATACAAGATAATGCTAGATAACGTGTGTGTGCACTAGACAACAAATGGCATTTAAAGATTGTTATGGTTATGGAGCCAAGCATGATAAACTTAGGAAACGGCACCAATAAATTTGTGTGTGAGTTCTGAATCCTGTATTTATTTTGCCTTTGTTCTTCAGTCTCCAGGCAGTCTTTGTATATGAAGCAATGTTACATCCTCCCAAAGTCCAAATCTCAGGAGAGCTAGCAGGCTGTGTTTTTGAAAGGGGTGGCTATCCGCTTTCCAAATAAGCAAGGAAGGGCAAAGATGATTCTGCACAGCACGTTTCAAATTATGGACAAGGCAATTTTTCTCTAAGCAGCTGATGGAGGGTAGGAACCAAACACTAATTCTCTCAGAGGCACAAAGTATTATCGCATTCCCGGCTCTGGTTGTTACAACAAACAACTGGACATTAAATCGTCTGAGTATTCAATTTGTGCTTACAGGAGATGCGTTACATCTGCAGGATGCATCATTAGCCCTTGCAGCAGTTTGGTGGTGCAGCAGGTGTGAAGACAAAAGGATGGCAAAGGCTGTAGTTTAACTGCAGAACACAAAGAAGGGATTTATTTACAATGCACATCTGCACACAGAACCAAAAACTCAGAGCCTCACGGCCTGCTTCTGTTCGGGGTTTTTCAGTTACAGAAGTCAAACTGAGGGAAAAGAGCTGCCACCAGCAAAACACATTTCTTCGCTTTCAGCTTTGGGTTGGTTGGGCCAAATTCCAGCATCTCCTGTATCACTCTGAAATGTTTTTTTTACTAGAATGCATATGTGAAATTTCCAAGGGAGGACATTGTCAAAGCTATTTTGGAAAATAAATACAGAAAATGATGGCGTGTGAGGTGAAGGATTTATGGATTTACGTCATAAGAAAACTTCCTTCACTTGGTATTTGCTCACCAGGAATAAACTAACATAATCCTGAAAACATGCATGCAACAAGCTTGAGCCTTGGCAGCCGAGGGGGGGATGAGGATAGCTTGGTGCAAGGAGCTGTGCTCTGTTTGATGATATCGAACGACAAACCGAGGAGGGAAAATGTAGAAGAGTGAAAAATAGCGAGGTCTTCACAATACTTCACCAGCCTCAGCTGTAATCCTTTGGCATCTGTAGGGTGGTTTAGAACTCTCCTTTATGGTGATGGACTGCACTCTGCAGATGACACTGGAGGAATTTACTGCAATGAAACATAACACCTTAATGAGGAAAAAAACCGCTTTCCTTCTAATGCAAGCGGCTTTGTCTTGTTTCCCCCTGAACCACGCAGCATGATGATTCAGAGATAAGAACTGTGTGGTTGTTAAGTTGCCATGATGGATTTTAGAACGGGGAAAATCATGTCAAGTTTATGTAAGCTTTACTGCAGCTGCTCTTTGGAAATACATCTTAATTATGGGTAAAAATACTGGGCCATAACTTGTATACTTATTTTAAAAACCTCATTTTTTTCAGTACCGTAATTCTAAACATTAGCTCTTCACTGAGGTTAGCGTTTATGTATGGGCTGGATGCTGTAAGGAGGTAGCCCAGGAAGTGCCAGTTGGTGCTGGCGGTTAGCAGACATGCCTGCTAGTGACCCCTCGTATTTATCTGTATTTCACTATAGAATTACTGCCACACAGCTCTAAGCTATGTCTGAGAACAAAAGGCAGCTCCATCTGTGAGACCGTTACATGCCAGCACCCACAGCTTCTCAAAAAAACGGCAATGACCTTTGGGATGAAATCTTTTTGGCCCAGTATCGACTTTCTTTGGGTCTGCACAGTATGGTAAATTCAAAACTGCATTTTCTGATATTTATAGACATATGGGAAAAGACAATTAGAACAATTAAACAAGCTTTTCGCAAATTTTGCAGGCCTTTGGCTAACAGCTCCATGTTAAAATGTTAAACTGACAGCTGTTGTGAGGCAGGGACGGGGCACCCGCAGCTGCTCTGGGCAGCCTGGGCCAGGGCCTCACCGCTCTCTGGGTGAAGAATTTCCTCCTCACAGCTGACCTAGATCTCCCCTCCTTTAGTTTAAAGCCATTCCCCCTTGTCCTGCCACTGTCAGGCTGTGTAAAAAGCCGCTCTCCCTCCTGTTTATCAGCTCCCTTTAAGCACTGGCGGATGTTTTACGTCCTGCCCTGAACTGTGTTTCTTTCTGGATCTGAACTGAGAAATCGGTTTGACCAGAATACAGAACTATGATAAACATATTTTACTTCTGTTCTCTGTTCTACCTCTCTCATTTAGCACTGGGGGTTTTCAGGGCTAAGTCAGCAGCAGAACACACGCCGTGGCTCTGGCGGCTGGCTGCTTCCCCACGTTTCCAGCTCCACCATGCTCACAGAAACACGCACCCACGAGTAATGCGGCGCGCGGGGAGAAACCACAGGGAAAAGCAGGCGCCGACCGCGAAACTAAACACAAAACGCCCCCTGGGCCGCGCCCGGGCCCCGCGGCCGCCATCTTCCCCT
>VXAV01001152.1:159611-179811 GCA_013399715.1 Alectura lathami
GTGTCCAGGCCTGGGGCCCCCAGCACAGAGGGGATGTGGAGCTGTTGGAGCAGGTCCAGAGGAGGGCCACCAAAATGATCAGAGGGCTGGAGCACCTCTCCTGTGAGGAAAGCTTGAGGGAGTTGGGACTGTTCAGCTTGGAAAAGAGAAGGCTCCGGGGAGACCTCACTGCGGCCTTCCAATACCTGAAAGGAGCTTACAGGCAGGAGGGGGACCGACTTTTTACATGGGTGGATAATGGTAGGACAAGGGGGAATGGGCTAAAAGTGAAAGAGGGGAGGTTTGGGTTGGACATGAGGAAGAAATTCTTCCCTGAGAGAGTGGTGAGGTGCTGGCACAGGCTGCCCAGAGAAGCTGTGTCTGCCCCATCCCTGGCTGTGTCCAAGGCCAGGCTGGATGTGTTCCTGGGCAGTTTGATGTAGTGAGCTAGTGGCTGGCAGCCCTGCCCAGGGCAGGGGGGTTGGAGCTAGATGACCTCTGAGGTCCCTTCCAACCCAAGCCATTCTGTGATTCTGTGATTTGATGATGGAGGGCTGCGAGGCAACAAAATCACTAGTAGGCATTTTTTTTTGGTATTGTTTTGGCCGATGTGTTTCTGAAGTCCAAGTAAACTCATTTGGGCTCTGGCATGCAGGGAATAGTAGGGCATTAAAATGGTAGAGGTTTCCCTTATCGATCTGCTTTTTACTGTTGTGTTCAGTAGGATGTTTAACAATTCATCATATATTGTTTCAAGCAATAGAAACTGAAATAGAGCCATTTAGTTTGTAGTTTGTCTTTCTAAGGTTAATGATAATCTCAACCATACTCAGGACTGATCGCATTAATGTTGCTGGTAGCATTTGTTGAATGTTTTTGTGAGCTTGTTTGTTTGTTTGTTTTTAACGTGGCTGCCTGTTTCTATGGTACGCAGTTGGCTGGGGAAGTGATCAAGGGATTGGAGGATTTGGAGAGGAACCAGGAATTAAGGCACAGCTAACAAACCTCATTCGGTCTGTACGAACCGTTATGAGAGGTAAGATGACGGTGACCGTTTGTTTAAACAACTCTCGTCTGTCAAGTTCTGTTTCTGTGCTCTAAGCGAAACAATCTCAGCGTCTGTCTCTTACCAAACAGATGGTTTTTCTGCTGTCAGGTCCCTTCCTTCCTTCGTGCATGGACTCTGTCCAGGAAGGTGCACGTCACAGCGTGCAGTGCTCGTGCCCTAAGTCTGACAACGGAGTGTAAAGTGTTCTCCGCCTTCCAGGCAGGGCAGATTTGGACACCTGACTCCGGCTTGTCGTGCCCCTGTTGCATCTTACCTTGTTGCTGGAGTCTGGGAGGCGGAGGGAAGCTTGGCATGGAACAGATTCACGTGGGATAAATGCAATTTTGTGTGAAGTACCTGGTGAGGGAAATGTAGTTCTTGGGATTCTTAAAGCTAAGCTGGGGTTACGGGATTGAAAGGATGAGGGGGCAAAAAAAAAAGATACTCTTAATTTATACGGTACTGGCGGCTTTTCGCCATAAAGCGTACCAAAATTCATTTTGTAAGTGAAGGTAAATGAGAGGTGACAAATCTTACTTGTCTTGCCCACCACAGAGTGAAAACTGGCACTTTTCACCTAAGCCTTACTAAAGCCAGGAAAAGGAAGTGAGGCGTTCTAGGTTCATTTGCAGAAGGGTTGTTTGGGGCAAAGTTAAGGTGTGATAAATAGTCACTTTGTTGCTTCCTACTGATTTTTAGCACCCTGAGCCATGATCCTGTCTCCTTCCACTAATTCTGACTCTGCAGGGGGAAATATTTTAAACTGTCATTGATTTTGCTCCTTAAAAGGTCGTCTTATAGTCAAAATTGTGTCAGTTTGTGGCATGCAAAAAAAAAAAATTATTCTTGTTCTTTCTCTGCAGTGCCATTAATAGCAGTGAACTCGGTCACAATTGTGCTCCTCCTGTTGTTTGGTTGAAGACACTCGTTGCAAAGTCTTTCGGACATCCAAAGAAGCAAGTTGCTAGCCGTCACGGCTCTTGAGTTTTTCTGGGATCCACCACGGTTTAGCTGTCAGTTTGACGTTCAACTTAAAATAATAAAGACACTGTTTCTATTTATCCTATTTCCTAAGGTTCACTTTCAGTTTCATTAAGCAAGATAAGGGGATCAATGCAACAATGCTGCAAATATACTGGACTGTGACAAGCTCTGTTCCTGCCTGTTAATAGCGTTGACCGTCAGAGTGTGCGTCGTAATGTGTCACGGTGGTTGCCGATAGGATGCAGTTCTTAAACGTCTTGTTACTCAGGGATGAATTTCCTTCAGTACACTTCCCAATTTATTTCTAAATCTAAAGAATCAACCGTGATTTCGGTTGCTACCACAGTACTATTTGAGGGAATTCGAATTAGGCTGCAAGGATGTTATAAATTACTGAAGTACTGTTGTGATATTGATGGGGATAAAACCAGATGGATAAACTCCTGACCGAGTTCAAATCAGAAGCAAAATGTTCCTGGTTTGACTGAGAACAGGATTTTCCTCTTGGTGTCTGACAGCCTTTTCAAATCAATATTTGATGTGAAATAGGTTGAAAATAGGTGCGACTGCTATGCAAAATCTAAAAAAGCTGTACCTAAACTGAGGCATCTCTGTGTTAGTGTAGCAGGTGGAATTAGTGTTTAGCATTTGTTACTGTTCTGTCAAGCATTGTTATTTTCTTTTCTAAACGTGTGTTAAGCCTTTGTGGTGACTGTGTGCTGGAAATGGGGAACCATTCTATTCCAGTTTCTTGGGTAACATGGGAGGAGAATACTCTTTCCTTTTCAAATGTAATTCTTTGTTAAAAACAGCACATTTGCAGACTCTGCTGCTTCTCTCTCTCTTCCTTTGTTCATTTAACTGCTTACTGAAAGTGAAACTCCAGGTATAATCTTGCAGCTCTTCCACAGAGAATACTAGTACTGGCTGCGGTGAGGACCTGGCTCCAGTTATGGCTGCTGCGTCAGGCCCAGCGTTAAATAGCAAGGCTGAGATGAAGATGACTGATCCTCATGTACCTTTCTAGAAGAATTAGACTTCTTATGTCTTTTCATCTTTGGTAAAGTGTCTTAAATTGTTCCAGCTTGTTATTAAAGTGAGAAAGGCCAAAGTAAACGTGGCAGTTTCGTTATTTTAAAACAGCTCTTTATCTTCTCTTGGTCGGACGTTTGATGACTAAAGCATACGCTGTGGTTGTATACAAAGATAAATCTGTAACGTGTAAATGAATTTAATGATCTTCAGCTGCAGTCTTTTGCAGAACAGAGTCTATCCCGGAGGGGGGTTTATGTAGTGTCCTTTTTTTAGTGAAAACTTGTAAATAAATTTTGAATTTCTAAGTTCAGCACTCTCTTTCATAACTCTCTATATCCGTTTACAGTATCTCAAACCTTCATCCTGTTACTGGTACCAAAGCTACAGTTCTTACGTGAAGTACCTTCATTTTTCCTGATCTGCATGGCAGCTCTCTGCTAACAAGTTGTATTTGGATCCTACAGCACACCCCTGAGCCAAGCTAGCAATGGCCAGAGGCAAAACAGGATCTGCTAGGCTCTAGAGTGGGTAAATGTGTTTCAGAGTATTCCTCGCAGCAATCTTTGTGTCAGCCGTGAGCAGGCTGTGGTCTGGAACACCTGCTTTCACAGTTCCGTCCTTCATGGGAACTGGACAGCTCTTAGCTGGAGCTAAAGTTAAAATGTGGATGATGGGAGTCTGCAAACAGTTTCACTGCGTTGCGCTTTGATACCTGGCCAGGCAGTGGCAGAACAGCGGTGGTATGGGTGTTCCCATTGCTGGTGCGTTGGATGGGAGCACTGCATGGGTCTGAGTACTTTGCTTACCGGTTTCTTTTCACCTACGTGGACTTAAACCAGCAGTTCTCATTAAAACAAAAGCCATTGCTAAAGATTACAAGCAGCAGCTTTGAAAATAGGTAAAAACTGACTTTCCCCTTCCTCCTGCCCTCTCAGAAAGGCTGAAGTCTCGACACATGGCTTATGGGTGTGGGTAGATAATTTCAAATCACGCCAGATGCGTGCAGTAGAGAGGAGCAGGAGTTCTGTGCCACAGCAATCCTTCCCTTGAGGCAAAACTGGAGCATGTTTTACCTGCCAGCTGCAAAAGGGTGATTCAAAGTGGGACAGGGGCTGAAGATGAAGTTCCCCAGGTATGGGAGCACGGAAGAGGGCGAAAAGGCAGCACACGGGCAGAGAAGTGTTGTAGAGAGAAAGGCCAATAAACTCACTGCCTCTTCCTCCTGTGACTTTGAGCTGCTCTGAAACACCCACTCTTAAGTTTAACTTAGGCATATCCTGACCTATTTTTTTGTTTGTTTGTTTTTGCCTCCCACTTGCAATAACGTGAGTTTTCCACCCCTAACAACTGACTTTTACATCCAAAGCTGCTTTGTTGTAAACACCTTTGAACCTGGGAGGAGCTTGGTTCTTCACCAACAAGAACACAGCAAAGCTTCCACCTGGCAAAGAGCTGCACCTGCAACGTGTCCTGTGCTGCAGCTGTCATGGGTGCCACTGCATGAGGAGCATTGCCACTCGCTCCTGGCACAGAACTGACAATCACCAAAACTGATCAGAAGGAGCACTGCGGCTACAAGGAGCAATTGGCTCATTTCTAGTAAGCATTTGGAAACAGAAGGTGCTTCCAGTACTTGAAGGGAACTTAAAAACAGGAGGAGGAGTGACTTTTTGCATGGGCTGATGGTGATAGGACAAGGAGGAATGGTTTTAAGCCAAGAGAAGGGAGATTTAGGTTAGATGTCGGGAGGAAATCTTTCACTCAGAGGGTGGTGAGGCCCTGGAACAAGCCGCCCAGAGCAGCTGTGGGTGCCCCATCCCTGGAGGCATCCCAAGCCAGGTTGGACGGGGCTCTGGACAGCCTGGTCTAGTGGCTGGCAGCCCTGTCCACAACAGGGGAAGTTGGAACTAGATGATCTCTAAGGTCCTTTTCAGCCCAGGGTGTTCTATGATTCACAGCAGTTGAGTGCAGTTTGGTGGTACCGGCAGTGGTTGTGCAGGGAAAATGGACCCCTCCTCTGAGCCTTTAGGGTACATGTAGGCCCATTCTTGTTGTTTTTTTTTTAAAGGTTTTGTTCTGGAGGGCATGGCAACAGGCGAAGGGAGAGGTGGGAAGGGTCTGTGCGCTAATAAACGGATCTCAGACTCACTTTGTGACATTTCACCTTAGGCTGGAGTGTTACGGTTTTAGAGTCATATCCTCTGCACCTTGGATTTTGTGATGTACTGTGTAAAAGCATGAACGTGTATCAATTAGTTCACGGATATGCCCTCATTTCTTCCGTAATCCCCATCACAACACCGCTTATAGCTTCCACCGCACCTGACCTTGCTTCCTCCGCGCTGCATTTCATGCAGACGCACCAACCGTGCTCCCAGGCCGCCACAGGCAGACTGCGGCCGCCTTGCTACTACCACAGCCTAGAATCCCTCGGGAGAGGCGTTAATCCCACCGCACCCATTGCCTCCACGGCAGCAGCCGCACGGAGCTCCCAGCGGACGACCCCCGGCTCTGGGGCTCTGACAGGGCGGGTCGCTGCCNCCGCGGGCTGCCCGCAGAGGTGCCTGCGGAGCGAGGCGGCGCGTCTCCTTGCGGCTGCCCGCTGTCACCCATTGCGGGCAGATCCCGGCGGTCGGCGGGGCAGCCCGTGCCGTGAGGGCCTCGTGAGGCGGCGGGCAGCCCGTGAGGCGGCGGGAGGCAGGTTAGTTAGAGGGTAGGGGCGCGTTTGGGGTCGCCGCGTTGTGGCCCCCCCCGTCGTCCGAATGTGCCCGTCCGCCTTCTTCCGCCGCCTAACGAGCGGGCCAGAACCATGCGGGGCACGGAAAGGGGTGATCGCAAATCACGGAGACTCCCCCCTTCTAGGGAGTGGGCCGGTCCACCTGCTCATTGTAAACGGGAGGAAAGAGATGGTACCATCTCCTCGGCGGGGGTGTATCGAGTGGGCAGTTGTAGTATGCCCTTGGCAATATGGCAGGGGGAGGAGGCGGCATCCTTCTTCGACGGCGTTCCATGGCCTGGGTGCTCCTCAGCGAGTCACCCGCCGCTCCTGAGGGGCGACGGCAGGCCCCTGGCAGGCCGGCTGGGCTCTCCGTGGGAGCGGGCACGCAGCCCTGCGGCTTCGTCGTTGGTGTTGTGGAGGCTTCTGCGTGGCTGCCTTGCTTGTGCCTGAGGGAAGGCGGCCCCGCGAGGGGTGTGTGAGGGGAGGAACGGGGGCTGCGCGGTGGCACACGGCCCCTGCGTGGCCGTCCCGTGACATGGAGGCCTCAGAGGGCCACAGACCCCGGGGAGCGGCGCTGGGGGCTCCTCAGCTCCTTTCCAGCCTGGGTCATCTCGTGGCTCTGCCCACGGCTGGGGTGGTGCTGGGGTGTGGTTATAAAAGCTGAGGTGCTGAAGGGTTTTGAGGGTTTGCTTGCTGGGCCCTGTGAGCTTTGTGCCTAAAAGCGGGCTGTGTTGGAAGCTGTCCTTGCGAGCAAATTCCTGAGTAAATGCATGGTGGACAGGAGAACCAGCAGAAATCTGGGGCGAGAAAAACCACCCACTTTTCTGCTAACCTAGCCCCATCCTTGGCTGTGCTGCCCATGCAGGTGCAGTGCAGTTGCTTTGCAGTCCTGGGTTTTTGGCTGGAGAATTCGTGCAGCGTCTTCATCTCAGCGCTAAAAATTCCCAGTGCTAAGTGCCTGAGGGAAGACGTTCTTTTGTCACGGTGATAACATGGAGCTGTGCAGATCTCATTCTCTTCAGGCACTTTTTCTGCATTTTATCTGTATTGTACACAGAGCAGAGGACCTCTTTTCACATGCAGCTGATGAAGCCCCCCTGGGAGTTCTGTTACTGGTTGTTTTTTTTTTTTTATCACAGATAGGTAACCTTGGCCTGTGTAGCAGCAGGCACGCTATAAAACAGGCATTTTTTTTCTTATTGCAGGGCATGAGCAGGAATGATGAAGGTGGCATCTCGTAAAGTTTCCTGCATGTGTGTCTTGTACCTTGGACATCAAGTTCACGTTGCCTTGATCACTGATAAATCTGTCTGCAAAGATGAAAGTGGCTTGATAGATGATTAAATTTATCATGGCAGGTCCCAATCATGTTGTTGACTATTCTGCATGTTTTAAAAAGTACATACACACTATTTATTCTGTCTGTAACAGAGCAGCTCAACACAAAATCACAAAGACGTGCTAGTGAGGCAGATTGGATAGTCGTCGCTGCCGTACAAACAGGAGAAAAGCTTCTGTGTTGGACATTTGCTTAGAAGGGTCGCAGGAAACTTGTTTGTGGAGCAATACAGCACTTGCAGCACACCTGTACCACAGGACTCTCTGAGGACAGCTTTTTAGCCAGATGATTTGCACACAGCCTCACTGTTTTCGTCCCCAGCCTTTACACTTTGAGTGCTGGCTTCTGTTTCAGGCTGAGTCTCCTGTTCCTATTTCTGGGACAGGAAAGCTGCTTGGCTGCTCCCTTTGCAAGAGGAAGGAGTAACTCTTTTGGGAGCTGAATATCCTTGAGCCCTGGAAACTACTAGGCTAGCAGTCTGCAAAATCCCCACTGGCACACAGGTCGTCAGGCACTAAATCACCTAAGAATTAGGACACCTGCGCTGTGCTGTGCGCTGGATCGCTGCAGATCCAGCTTACAAAAATAAAATGAACAACATCCACTTTCTGAGAGCGTTTTGAGCCTTATAGTCAGAGCACTGTATCATTGCTTAGTGGCATTGTATTTATTTTTACTTGAACAGCACCACTGGTGTCTCTGGGAGTTGCTGAAATGTGCTTGCTGAGGCCCTGAACCAGCAATACCAGACCTAATGATCCTCTTCCCAACAGTCGTAGTTGTTTAGAGAATTTTTGACGCGCAAAAATAAAGGCACTTAAAAAACAAATAGCACCTGATTTCCATATATAGAGTCTTTGGGAAAATACCACCCCATCAATTATGTATTTTTTTTAAACACCGCCTTTTATTTCTCTGTCTAAAGGGGCCCATTTAATACTACGAGTAATGTTCTGAGTGATACCGGGCTTGGCACAAATGAGGCGCTTAACTGAGATCCTTATTTTTATTATCCATTGTCTGCTAACCAGTTTTCTGTTGTTTCATTTATTTGCCTTTTCCCCGGGGACGGAAGGATGGCAGCTCGGCGCGCGCTGAAAGCCGTCTTGGTGGATCTCAGCGGCACGCTTCACGTTGAAGACTCAGCTGTGCCCGGCGCGCAGGAAGCTCTTAAAAGGCAAGCCACCTCTTTGTGTTTTCTCTGATAGGTTGTGTCAGGGCGGCTTGCACAAAGACGCTTCTTTAAATGGGTCTGAAGATCCTGCCTTTGTGCACTGCTATGGATAAGCACTCGCGGCCAAATCCTGTGTTCGTTTGCGCCTGTGTTAATATCAGGAAAAATCAGCAAAGGGCCTAGGCAGTGAACTGCCACCATGTATCATGGATCCCGTCTGACTGGGATGTTGTGCTGCAGGGAGAACTTGTGCCAGATGAGAGTCAGCATTCTGGGAAATCTGTGTGTGTATATAATAGATAAACAGATTTTTGTGTGTGTGTATATATATCTGTAAAAGTGGTGATCCTGTCAAGAACAGCTCAGGATCTCTCCTAGGCCCTGCTTACCCTAAGCCCTCAGGCTTCTGTATACGTCTTCTGTAGAATCAGAAGACAAACTGTTTTATAAATCCACTGATTTCATCTCTGTCTTCTGCTGTGCTGTGCTTCTGCTTCATTCCTACTCAGCTGTGGCAAGGAAGGGACTTAGAGAAGGGATAAGGTGCAGGGATCATCTGGTGCTGTTTGTGAGCTTCAGTCAGCTCTCACAGGTATGGGGAGCAGATTGCATTTCTCTGTGAAGAACAGCCAGGACCTTTTGCTTAGGGGGTTGAAAACATATTTTCTCATGCCTTTTTTTTTTTTTTTCCTGTTAATTCATGTTATTGTCCTTCCTAAATAGAAGCCAAAATGAGTGCCTGCAGCTTGCTTAGGGAACAAACGGTTAGATTCCATTTTTAGGATTGCCTTCCAATATTGAGCTCCAAATTGGGGAAAAAAAGGGGGGGGGGGGCCTTTTCTCTTTTTCTTTTCCTTTTCCTTGTTAATGCTTGTGAAAAGTCACTGCGTCTTTCTGGGCAGCAGAACAAACAAGAAAGAAGTGGCAGGTGCAAGCAAGTCTGCAGTGCTGACAGAACTTTGTTCTGATGTTCTCTATGCAGTCCTGGTGCCAGTGTGTGTTTCCATAGCAACAAACAGAAAAGTGATGGTGGGGGAATAATTAAAGGAGATGCTGCTGAAATTGTCACTTAAAATTATTTGGCTGTTTGGTAGCATGTATTAGCAGTGTAGGGCAATAATGTGGTTTTGTGTGAGGAGCAGTGTCCTTCAGTACAGGAGAAGTGGCTGCAAAAGTTGATGTAAAATCACTGCACAGATCACACAGGCTCCTAGAGCATCCTGCAGCCTCTGGGTGAGCTACAGCTGCTGTGAAATTCACCCGAGTTTAATGTATTAATTTAGCAGCAAGGTTCTTGTATTTATTTATTTTGGTTTAGGTTGTTGTTGATCCAGGATAAGGCTTGGTTTATTTATTACCCAGTTTGAAGGCTTTTCAGACTAGTTAGGTAGATGTGCTTGTTGTTGATGTGAAGAAAGACTGGAGTTACCATCTTCCTCCAGACTTTTCCTAGCAGAAGCAAAGCAGGGGTATCTTGATCTTGTTCTGGGTAGCTGTAACTCTTGCCACCCTTTTCACATTGCCCCCCATTCCACACAGAAGCTAACAACCTTGTGTTTTTTTGTCCCGTGGCACCAGTAGTTTAGGATGTATGCAGTCTTTTCATCTGCAGCCTTTGGACAGATGTCCTTTGTCAGTCCCAAAGAGGTGTAAGAAGTGTGCAAATATAAAGGGTTCTGTGGCCAATTTGTCTTTGCTCTCAATCCCTCAGGCTGCGCGGCGCTCCGGTTACAATTCGGTTTGTGACCAACACAACAAAGGAGTGCAAGAAGGACCTGCTGGAGAGGCTGACGAAACTGGGGTTTGACATTGCAGAAAATGAAATCTTCACATCTCTGACAGCAGCCAGAAATCTTCTGGAGCAAAAGCAGGTGCGGCCTCTCCTCCTGGTGGATGATAAGGCCCTGCCTGACTTCACAGGTGAGGTGATCAGAGAACAGCATGGGGGACGGTGCTGAACCGCTGACGAGGAAACGCTGTGCTCTCCATTTTGTGAAGTGACAGTCATATGTACACCATTAGCCACGATGGAGCCTCAAACGTGGAACTCTCCTGAGTCATAAACGTTTTTTCTACTGTTAAATATAACCATAAGCCATCAAGATTGTCACAGCTTCTTGAGGTGTAGTGGGAGTCATAGAGTCGTAGAATGGCTTGGGTTGGAGGGGACTAAAAGAGGGGAGATTTAGGTCAGATGTGAGGAGGAAATTCTTTACTTAGAGGGAGGAGAGGCCCTGGCCCAGGCTGCCCAGAGCAGCTGTGGGTGCCCCATCCCTGGGGGTGCTCAGGGCCAGGCTGGGTGGGCCCTGGGCAGCCTGATCTGGGGGGTGGCAGCCAGCCCCCGCAGGGGTTGGGGCTGGGGGGACTCTGAGGTCTCTTCCAACCCAACCATGCTGTGATTCTAGGATTCATTTGAAGGTAGTGAAGACATTTACATTGTTAACATAATCCAAGTTGAAATCAGATGTTTTGATTGTGAATAGTCTTTCATCTAATGTCAAGGCAGTAAAAGTGTGGATGGTTTGCCACTGCTCCCTTCCCTTTCTCTTATGAACTGAAATTCTTGCTGCTGTGTGATTTAAATAGGTTCTAATCTTGCTAGGAGCTAGAGATTTCTTGTTAAATCCCAGTGCCATGCTCTGTTCAGTAATCTTCAGAAAGACAAGTGTCCAAGAGAAAAGCCTCTATGGGCAGTGAAAGCCACGAAACCTGATAATCTGTTCCACCTGACATCGTATCCAGACAAATATGCCCCCAGCAGTATTCTGTGTTTGTGTTCTCAGGAAGGCTTTCTTGGATCAGAAACAGCTGAAACAGCAGCTGAGTTCACTGACGTTAAATCAGTTTAATCTCCATGTGTTTGGGATCTTTCCGTCAGTTTTACAGTAGCCAATTCTGTGTAAAATGGCAAAGATAGAGAAAACAGCAGAATACATTGGCAGCATTTTCTGTGTTGCTTGGATCCGGTGTGGATTTTTTGTTTCTGTTTTCTGCAGGCAGTTTGGCTCACATTCTCTCAGCGCTGCTCTTGAAACATTTAAGTACACTGGAGAATGTTTTAAATTCCTGTTAGTGACTGCTATTGAATTATTCTTAGATAATCTCTCTGTAAAGTTGGTCACAGATGGATGAACGTAATCCATTCTTGGTTAATGGACCCAGATGCTTTCGGGTGGTGTCACAAATCCACGTGGCATCTCTGCATGCTATGTTTTACTGTCTGAGCTCACTGAAGGACATGTGGCGTGAAACATCAGCCAGGAGGCTGTGAGGACACTCTCTGGAGACCCAGGAGCTTTAGCTGTCATAGTAAAGGTGTAGGGGATATACTGTGTGAAGGCAGAACAAAAATGCTAGCAAAGACGTAGCTGTTACTTAACCTGTTGTAGGTAAATCTTTCTGATACTCTTGCTACTCTGCTCCTATTGCTGGTTTTGTTCTTCGTAGACTTTTTAGGGTCATATCTCATTCCCTCAAAGGTGATGCTGCTATGTAAAAATAATTGTGCTCCTCCAGAGCAGTGCAGGACAAAAGGGTACGAGCTGATCTCAGGGGGACTAATCCACATTAAAAACAGACCTTCCAAGCAGAGCCAAAACTAATCTGGTGTGACAACTCCAGGGCTGTGCTGCAACACCATCTTTGCCATCGCAGCCACACTGCTGTGTAGAACAGCAGTCAGCCTTTCTACCCCAAGTGAAGTTTTCTGTGACCACAGGCGGTTGAAAAAACTGGATGGACTCCACTTGTGTCCCTGCTTTACTGTCTTCAAAAGCAGATGGATGTATGTAGAGAGAGATTCAGGTAACAAATGTCATTCAGTGAAGAAAGTGATTTGCTGCATTTCCATGGAGGCAGAGAATCATTGTCAGACAATCGCTGTTAGGCTATCCAGACGCAGAGGTCTTGAAGCATGGCAGACCCTGTATGGATCAGCTCCAGTTTGCGCCAGCAGCTCCACAAGGAAGTCGTGGAGCTGCTGGAGCGGGTCCAGAGGAGAGCCACAAAGATGATCAGAATTAAATGATCGCCAAGGCCCCTCCCAATCAAAGTCATTCTACGATTCTGTGATCAACACCCGTTCCACAGAGGCTTTCCTCATTTCTAACGTACGTAAAACTGGTCTGCGAGATGTGTCTGTGTCAGAAAATGCGCAATTTTGCTGCGGAGTGATCAGTGTCACTTGTTGCTCTCACTGACTGTGACAAAGTTCAGCTCCTTCAATTCACTGTTACCCTGTTTTGCTTTTCCAGGGATAGCCACTGATGACCCCAATGCCGTGGTGGTAGGACTGGCTCCCGAGCACTTTCACTATGAGATGATGAATACAGCGTTTCGGTAAGTCAGCCTCTCCTCACGGCTGCCTTGTGCTGTTCCTACAATGCGAGGAAATGTTCCCATATGGGGAGCAGAGAGTTGTTAACTACCACCAGTCAGGATTTTGTTAACCTTTGTGGGTTTAGGCCCTTCAGGGTGAGCTTCATGCAGTCTCTCCCCAGGTTTCTTAGCTTTCAGTCTGTAAAGGAACTCTAAAAGTGCAGTCACAGTTGCCATGGAGGTAAAACAAGTAAGTTAGCAGTGCCTCAAGAGGAAAGACTTGTGTGTTCAAACCTATCTTAGAGGGAAGGAAATACACCTTCTTAGGACAGAGAATTACCGTATGACCCAAACTGACTCTCTGATTGCCTCATTAATGCCTGTTGCCAATGGCATTGATTTTAGACTTTTATGGTGCTCTCACAAATGGACTTGGGTTATCTTCATGCAGTTATGGGGGCTTAGGCTTCTTCAGGCCAGCACACAGAGGAAAGTCTGCAGGGTTACCTTCTGCTGGTGTCAGTTCTGTTTGGTCTAAGGGAAGTATCAGCTACTGACCACCTTCTCTTCTTCTGGAGCCTAATGTCTTGTCCGCGTGCCTTGTCCCCCGTACTGCTCGGCTCATTGAGTCACTTGGGAATTGCAGTGCTCATAGCGAAATGTTAAGGTGCATCTGACTGAATGTTGAAAGCTATGCAGTATGCCTGCGCCTGAGCTTGTGACCTGGGCTTCTGAGGGAGCAGGGAAGGACTTGTAAGGCGTCATGCATTTTTCCCCTAATAGCGCTTAAAATAGGACAGATGAACTGTGCCCTAGAAGTGCTTTCTCCTCCCCACCGACTGTGATGAGCCCAGGCTGACTAATAACCTGGTCGGCAACTACTGGGTTGAAATCCAGCATGGGGCTAGGTAAATCTAACCCAGTATGAGTCCCAAAACATCATGCATAGAGTAAGGCCGTTCCCTAGGCACTGTTTGAAATGACTGAGACTAAATTTCTTTTTTTCATATACATGGGATTTTGATGCCACATTTAAAAGAATTCTCTCAGGTGAGATCCTTCCTGTAAACTGCTGAATGTAAGTGGTTGTAGTGCCACCGTCAAATTAAATTCTTCTATATCCTAGAGGCATCCTCCCACTGTGAACATATCTGGCTGTTCACAGATGCACATGCCAGCTCTCTTCTTATGGAGCTTGCTTTGGAATGCATTGATCCAATAGAAATGTTTTGCGATAATTAAGTGAAATGAAATATTATCGTTTCTGTATTGCTGAGCGTACCCAGGCTGCTCTGCAAGCATGTGGGAAAGATGAAGCAGTCTCCAAGGAGCACGCAGCTAACCTCAGCCAGCCTCTGCGAGCAGAGCTCCAGAAAGGCAGTGAAGGGGCAAAACAAGATTTTATTTTCTTAAGGACTTTTTTCCTAAGTCAGGCAGAGTTAAGGAGGAAAGGAATCCTTTCTGCTCTGGAGGCAACTGGCAATGGTTCTGTCCCCCAGCTTTGCTCTTTGCTGTTTCTGCAGTGCTTGTTACATTCCTTCCTGTTGTGATAAAGACTTGAGGTGGCTGCAGAACCTGAAGAAGGTGCCGTAAAATCAGATGGGAGGGGTTCAGCAGTCATTACCTCAGCTGTTGTGGGTGCTGTCTAGAGGGCTTTTACTGCACCGACACCAAGGCTGGGGAGGACTGCAGAAATGTTGCCACGCTCGGTAGTACCGGGATTCCTCAGGCTGCTGTGCACACCTTCCTTTGCCACGGAACAGGTAGCTGCTGTGTCTGCTGGAAGGAAAAACTGCCAGGCGGGTAACACGTGGAAGAATCAAAGATGAGAACTGGAGGATTAGGACAGGCTAAGGCCAAGTTGCAGTAGTTTCTCAATTACTTCTTCCCTTCCTGATGGCTGTGGTCATCAGTCGGCTGCCTACATTCACTACCAGTGTTAATGTGTTTTGAAATATTTGCATGGGAAAATAAGATGGGTTCTGATGTTAGGATGTTGGTGCTAGCAAAAAGTGATATTGCTTAGAGGAATGAACCTAACTGCATTAGAAATATAGAGAGAATTTTAAAAATAGTTTTTTTGTTAAAATTGTCTATTGGGGGATTTATTAGCTGTTTGTGGAGACAGGAACAGAAGGGATTTTACTTAACTCTCCAAGTGAATGCTAGCTTGATGGAGGACCCACCTGGGTCTTCATGAAAGCTAGTGGGAGTTTTGTCAACAACTTAAAAGCAGGATCAGGCCTTCAGCTGTAAATATCTTTAATATACTTCTTGTATTCATCCTTTAGGTTGATTTTGGATGGTGCTCCTCTTATAGCTATACATAAAGCCAGGTATTTCAAGAAAAAAAATGGCTTGGCTCTGGGACCTGGACCTTTTGTAGCTGGGCTGGAGTACGCAACAGACACCAAAGCAACGGTGGTGGGGAAGCCAGAGAAAACGTTCTTCCTGGAAGCTTTAAGAGGGACCAACTGTGCTCCAGAGGAGGCCATCATGATCGGTGATGTATGTGGGGACCTTGTCACCTGCCTGCTGATGTAGTGCTCAGCTCCGGTGTATGTAGGTGCCCCCCAGATGCCACAAACTGGTTTTTCTAAAAGCACTGTGATTAAATGAGGGGTGGAAATTGAAACATCAGAGCTTGCAGGATTTAATGTGTAGTCGATGGGGTTGGTTCTCTTACTTCAGTGGCTTCCAGAGGAGCCCTCACCATCTTGCCTGAGGGCATGGGAAGTCTGTTGACAAGAACCTCCTGCTGAGTCTGGTTTCCTTTCTAAAATCACCCAGTGACTTAACAGCTCCATCCCTGCATGGATTAGGTCTCACTATTTGGTCACGCAAAAAGCACATAGCACATCGTTCCTGTGACCGTTTGTCTGGTAGGCTGCTGGAGGATTTGACTCTGTGTAGTTGCCTTTAAATGGCTGATCAGTGACAGGCAAAGCAGAGAATGCTATCAAACACTTGTTAACAAATTCTGTCCCTCCCTACAACCTAACTGACCTCCTGTTCTGTCCCAGGACTGCAGGGATGATGTTGGTGGGGCCCAGAATGCGGGCATGCGTGGGATTTTGGTAAGGACTGGTAAGTATGTGATGGATCAGCCATGTCAGGAGACAGTGGTGGATTCCGTGATCTTGTCCTGGGTACTGGCAGCTCACATGCCCAAAGCAAAGCTGTGCTCTGAGCCTTGGACCTAGCCCTCGTTATTTTTAGAGGCCTGCCATTCCTGAGGCTTGGTGCACCAAGGGGCCATCATTATGGAGCAACTCATTTTGGGGTGAATTCAGCTGATACGCTTCCTCAACTGCAGCCTTACAGCCTGTCAAGCAGTACATTGCAATTAACTAAGCAGTTAATGCTTAGTAGATTCAACTTTAGATTCAACTTAGTAGATTCAACAAGATTAGCCAGTAGATTCAACAACAGGGCTAGAGTGCTGACTCTGAACTGGTTACAGGGTGGTATGATGATAATGGTCCTTACAGTGACTCTAAAAGCTGGGCTCTGGTCTAAGAATCCAGAGAACTGTTACCGCTATGTCTTAGATTGCCAAGATCAGTCATGTCATTGCAGCCTCTGCTCATTCAGGAGCTTGATGACATCCTTTAGTAGTTATACTGGCAATTATGTAGGTCATTTGTTTCAGACAAGAGTGGAACCTGGTGGGACTGGCAGGTATTACCAGCATTACTGATGCTGTGATGGAACCACGGACGGGGTAAGGTCTTTCTGAGGTGGCAACAGAATCACAATCACACAGGAATCACAGGATGTTAGAGATTGGAAGGGACCTCGAAAGATCATCTAGTCCAATCCCCCTGCTGAAGCAGGAACACCTAGATCAGATCACACAGGAACGCGTCCAGGCGGGTCTTGAATGTCTCCAGAGAAGGAGACTCCACAACCTCTCTGGGCAGCCTGTTCCAGTGCTCTGTCACCCTCACTGTGAAGAAATTTCTCCGCATATTTAAGCGGAACCTCCTGTGTTCCAGCTTGCACCCATTGTCCCTTGTCCTGTCACTGGATGTCACAGCGAAGAGCCTGGCTCCATCCTCCTGACACCCACCCTTTACGTATTTATAAACATTAATGAGGTCACCCCTCAGTCTCCTCTTCTCTAAGCTGAAGAGACCCAGCTCCCTCAGCCTTTCCTCATCAGGGAGATGCTCCACTCCCTTCACCATCTTGGTGGTGCTGCTCATGCCATACAGTGTAGTATGTTGAAAATGAAAGCAAGTACTCCTGTCAGAAGGGAAGGTGATACGTTGGTATTTCAAGAACCTGCAACACAAATATCTGAACAGTCAGAGAATATTGCCAGCACGGCACGGTAGATTGAAACCGGTGCATAAGTAACGCTAATTCTGAGCCAGAGCTGCCCCAGAAGGAGCCTGTAGTAAAGCTCAGTGTTTGTTTAGAGAAGAGCTGTGAGATGCTTGTTGCAGGACAACAGATGGGCATTCCTGCTACCGTGTCTGGCTGCTGCTGATCCTGGAAGGCTGCAGTTTATAGGGGGGGGGGAATGAATACCCAAAGGAGCTTGGTAAATGCATCTTTGTTCATTTGTTACAGGTAAATACCGACCAGCAGATGAAAACAAAATCAGTCCAGGTCCTTACTTAACCTGTGACAGTTTCCCAGAGGCAGTGGAACACATCCTAGAGCATCTGCTATGAGAAATGGAATAGTTTGAAGAATCATCTGTTTCACATCATTTCCTTTAGTCTTACTTCAAAAATTAAGGTCACAGAATTGGTGCAGGCATTGCATCAGAAACCTAGCCATCAGCTCCTCCCCCTCGAGTTGTGACAGGGAAGGGGATCGGTGCGTGGCCCCAGCACAGCCTCTTTTCCTGTTGCAGTTTCATGAGGCTGTGATGAGGGACATTGGATGCTCAGCAGGTCAGACAGCACAGAAAGGCTGCAGCACAACTGATTTCCTGACAGGTGTAGGGAGCATGGCAAAGGGTTCTGTTATTTTCAGTTTTCAAGAAACAGCTGATAAAAAGCCTACACTGAAGGGTGTCAAGTTCTTCTGATCTATAGGGTAAAAGTGGAAAATGCACTGGAAATACTCAAACAAACTGCAAAGACTAACAGAGCCTTAGACAGCCTGTAGTAGTTTCACTAAGTATGTCTCTGCTCCAATGCAAAGGCAGAGAATTGCACATCTGGAAGTGACTTTTAAATTAAAATATCTCCGTTGTTAATAATAACTACTGTTAGCATCTTTCCTCTCATTAGAGCAGATCTTGGGTTTTGTTTTTCAGATTTATGTAAGAATTAAAACTCAGCATTTTACAGATGTTTTAATTAGATGCTGTTATTAAAAAGAATGGTACACAAACGAAAATCTGGTATTAAAAGCCTTAGACTTTGAATTCTTAAAGTAAGTTAGACTTCAGCAGGGTCCTATTAATGCTACAGTTGCAAAATTTCACTATTGTTGGTTTTTATTTCTTTTTAACGTTATGAGAAAAACCCTTCACAAGCCAGGGGGACAGATTCAAGTTTTTACACAGTTGGTTAGTAGAGCCGTAAAATGAAATTTAATTCTGTAGCGTGCGTTGCTTCTCCTACATGTTAAATTCACCAGTACGAACCAGCTTTGTAATGATGGTAAATAGCTTTTCTGGTCCATTTGCAAACTGTAATAATCAAAGTCCTTTACAGTTGTTTTACAGTGCTCCTGAGTCTTAAATTACTAGGTTGTAATTATACAGTACTGGAGTATTAACCTTATTGAAAATACAGTTTTGTGTTAATGAGCCATGCTCATTCTTTAAGAAAAATCACTGTGATGAATGAACGGGATGCGTTCCTTAAATGAAAGATGGTCTGCATGCAGTCTCAGTTGGTGGGTAGTTACTTACATTGAGACTTACTCTGTCACAGTGTGGCTGAAGTGGGAGAAACAATAACACCATCTCAGCCTCCCAGGAACAAAGGCCACCGTTAGATACTGCTGGTGTTACATGCTATATAATGAGGTCAAAGCTACTGTTACAGACACAGACAAGAAGACGGCAGCATGGAGGGGCTAACCTCTGCCAAATGTACAAAGAGAAAAAACTAAACGCATGATAGCTGAAGGCCTTACCTTTGATGCCTTCATAAATTGTAACCTGCAGCTGTGAATAAATCTACACATCTAAAGTTCTGCCAACAGTTCTGAATCTGTGGTGTTTGTTGCTTGGAGTATGTAAAGGAGGTTTCTGGACTGTGGTCTGAGTCAGGTTAGGGAGATGAGAGATCTGTAAGCAAAATCCTGTGAAGAAATTTCCCGTAAAGACTTCTGACAGTGTGAGTGATGCTAGAGCAAAAGGAGACTGTCACTTCTCCGGCGGTGCAGGAGCATACTGGACAGCATTCAGGACCGTGACACTTAGAAAAGCAGCTGCACTCAACACCATGCAAAGAAAGTCCTGCAAGAAACGCAAAGAGGGTGACTGCCTGCCAAGCAAGAGGGGGTGTCATGAGATGTGGAAGCCTGAAAAAGTGGTTTAGAATTTCCAATAAAAAGAGTGACAGACACACTACAGTCCTTCTGGCTGGCTACCTGGCCACGTTTATAAGCAGAAGAGTCTCCATTTTGGGTAGCATTTACCATGGCACTGCACAGAGTCACTGTTTAACATTTTAGGACTGGCTGCAGGTCAGAGGGTAACAACCAACCCAGTTTCGAAACAGATTAGCCTAGATCATGCTGATTTTCTACAGTGGCTCCAAATTTTTCTAATTCTTTGCCCCTTCCACCTTGGAAATACCCCAGACCAACTGGAAAGTAACGTCTGGCACATCAAAGCTTTGATCTCAGATGAAAACAACAAGCTAATCAAACCTACCAGGCTCTGTTAAGCTGAGTTTCACTGAATGCAATCGTTTACTTCTACACGCATCATTAAAAAGGCAGGCAGGTCTCTGCCGGTAGAACTAGGCTGACTGGGGCTTTAGTGAGCCTCAGAAAGGGAGAACTACACTGGTCATCCAATTGTTCTGAACAAGCTTTCTACTCCAGTTCTTGCACTCCAAATTTGTGAACGGCTATCGTGAACAAAGACAAACACAGTCAATCTTTATGTATAAAGTTAAGGTCAGGGTTTTCATTACACAGCAACTGTCATTCTGCTGTTACATTAATTCTGTAAAGAATGTTTTTGGTCACTGAAAATAGATTAAAAAAAAAAAAAAAAAAAAAACTCTTCCCCATGACATTTTGAAAGTAAAGATTTCCCCTGACATTTCTCACAGCTTTCTCTTTCCTTAAACAACACCACTCCCTTCCCCGTCACCATTCAGCCCTTTGGAGGTGATGCAGATGCCATTTTGGATACTGAATTCTTTGAAGTTCTCAGTCTTTGGGGATTTTCTTTTCAAACTGACTCAAACTCCCTCTGCCAAGCTGTGTACTTGTGGCTTAGCTTCTTTGCTGAAGGCTTGGTGTGAGCGATCACATCCAGGAAGTCTGCTGTTGTGATCATGTCCAATCGGATCACAGATAAGTTACTGTTACCTGGAGAAAATAGATGAAATATTGTTCTTAGTACCAAAAACCACTCTTTTATGTCCCTGTTTAATGCAAGACTTACTATACAAAAAA
>VXAV01001152.1:179856-190628 GCA_013399715.1 Alectura lathami
AAAGAGAATGAACCTAGTGCGATAAAGAAAAAATTCATATTTATGAAGAGCACAGATTAAAAAAAAAGTCTCATTTTCAGAAATGTTAGTTTAGGTAGATGTTTTAGAAAGGTACAGGTTAAAACTTTTCTAAGCAGGTAACAGAGCTCCACCTGCTGGGGTTACCGTCATTTCTAGACTTACAGCATTAGATCAGCATTTCCCAGATCACATTCGCTAACCGGAGCTGTGGTACCTGGTTGATGGTTTTCAAGGGCATCAAAAATCTTCCTCACCGGTCTCATTGCTGCTTCTTTGCACACGAGTTTGATGTCTGAGCCAGAGTACCCATCCGTTTGCTGTGGCAGGAGCAGAACAATACATTGCAGCTTACAAGCTCACAAACTGGAAAGCAAGGGGTTTGAGAAGCATGTATGTTTTATATGTGTATATATAAAGTATTTGTAAATTCTATTCCTGTCAGATTTACATAATAGAATCACAGAGTATCTCGCGTTGGAAGGGACCCAGAGTCCAACGCCTGGACTCAATACCCTATATGCTGTTTCTCGTGTTTGGAATGCCGTCATTACTTTGCAGGTGCACGGAAAATACTAAGCATTTTCTCTCTAAAGGACCGTTTTCTGTAGGTCAGCTAAAACTTGCCTTTCTGTGTCTGTTCCCAATTTGCCTGTTAATAAAATAACTACATTTCCTTATATTCTTTCCTTTATGAAACAAAAACTGAGCGAGATTGTCTCTGAACAGAAGTAAAAAGGGACAGCTGGCCAAGCTGTAGGTATTTCCAAAGATTTTAGGAAGTGACAAGGGGCTAAATAAACCAACCCTGATTTCCTAGTGAATCTCATCCCTGTCTGAATGCTCTTTTCTCCTGCAGCAGTGGAGCTGTGACAAACCTTCCCTACACAATTAACTGTTCATTACCCCAGTGGATTGGAAGCGCTCCCAGCCTGGTGAGAAGAGTGATAGAATATACCATTGCTGTAAGTCTCTCTGTATTTAAGGCTGAAAACCTGGCCTAACAGAGAGGATGAAAAACCACAATTTTGCAAGCAGAGTTGTGTGAAAACAGTGATTTCCACAGCCAGATATGTGCCTGCAAAATGCCCCGCCCTGTCTCTCACCACTTTTCCTCTGGCTGGAGCCTCAAACTGAGCTGAGGTCCTTCCCCAGTGCTGCAACCTGTGTATACAGAGAGGTGCTACCACCAATCCTCTGCCCTACACCTCTTCTACCATGACATAATCCCACTGCTGTCGATGGTAAATGTCACTCTTGCTTATGGTTCTCTCCTTGAAAGACCTCAAGCACCTGCTGCCTCACCTGGCCCAGCAAGCTGTAGTCCAGCTCTGTTCTCAGCTCCACTCCTCCGCTGTTGCTCAGTGGTGGCAGCCAGTGCTGGATCATCACCTGCCGTGCCTCTTTATTTGGGAGGTCAACCAAAATCCTCTTCTCCAGCCGCCGCAACATGGCAGAATCCAACTCCCTGCAAGCACAGGAGAACAGAAATCATCTCAGTGCATCTCTTTGCAGAGACACGGTTTTCACAGGAAGATCCTCACTGCAGGAACAGATGTTTTTTTAACCCCAGCTGTAACTGTACCAAGCTAGTTTTGAAAACATGGATTAATTATCAAATGTACTGCTATTTGCAGTGTTGACAATATGCTGGCTTGTGACAATAGGGCTTAATAAAAGTCAGAAGTTCTAGTTGTCTATTCTGATACTCGTGCAGCATGCCCATCAGTAATAACCTCTCTGAGCAGAACGAGACAGCTGCTGGAGGACTGTGCCTGCAGTTTGGGACTGTAGGTACACACAGACCTGCCTCTACCTTTGCCAATTCCTTGGGTGAAACCCTTTTCCCAGTAAAATCAAGATACAAACAATACTTCATGGAGGTGTCTGCCCAGGTTTCTGCAGACCACAGCATGCCTGGCTCTCAGCTCAGAGGGATCACGAGTCCCTCTGTCTGCAGAAAGGACCTCTCACTTTTGGAGAGCTGTTCCACATGCCCCAAGCCAAGGAAAATGAAAGCAAAGATCAGAAAATCAGATTGACTGGATCTCACGCACCAACAGGAATTCACTCAGATCCACCACTGTGCTTCACCAAGGCCTCAGATGTACAGCCAGAGTTTGTCAATCAATAGCTGTTGGTACAGTGATATTACTGTTGGTATTTTAGGCTGCTTATGAGGCTTGTTGAGCAGTCCTGGGGCTTCAGCCTATGCTGTGCAATGTCCAGCACAGTGCCGATCACACAAGCTCCAACTCAGAGAAGGCACCGAACTTTTTCAGTCCCTGCTCCCCTAGGCTAGAAATTAATTACTGTCCAGCTGACCAACCCTCGTCTGTTATTTACCCGTACCACCTTTTATCC
The DNA here is from genome assembly GCA_013399715.1 of Alectura lathami. NCBI lineage: Eukaryota > Metazoa > Chordata > Aves > Galliformes > Megapodiidae > Alectura > Alectura lathami. The sequence continues at coordinate 182,239 of VXAV01001152.1, forward strand.
ACAAAGGTTACTGTGACCCTGCTTGTTGGCTGAAAAGGGAAATAAAGCCATAATTTTGTTACCTTAAGATTGCTTACTTTGTTTGTTTGTGATCAAGTAGAAGGTTAAGTGACAACAATACCGGGACAGAACAATAAGCACTGTGCCAACCTAAACATTCTGTGAAATAATAGCCCATAAAAGTATTAAGAAATGCTCATGCAAAGTACCTGCACAGGACCTATGCAAAAGGGTGGCTCTTTGGAGGTCTCCTAGGTTGGCATTGTAAGGCATCACGCCTTGTTATCACTGCCACATTCCATGGAGATAAACAACAGAAACAACTATTTTCTTTTCCAGAAGAATGGATGTTAACAAATGCATTAGGCAGAAATTAAGAGACCTCAGCAACTCCAGAGGTGAAGTCAGAGACAGCAACAAGAGCTGCCTGGTAATCAGTCCCAGCCCAGCGTTCTAGAGGGAAAGGCACCAAGATGGAGCAAGCTTTTCATCCTTCCCACCTCCTGTCCTCACATGCAGATGACCTGAGCAGAGCCACCCCAGGCTGAGGGCTTGTTCCAGCTCCGTGTCTTCTCCTGGGGCTTCCCCACACCATCCTCCTCTGCTCTCCTTCCTCCATCAGCGTGTGTACACCACTGTGAGCGAAGGGAAGGACGCTGCATAGGGTAATCCCAAACATGATTTGGGATTTGCAGCCTACCTCAGCTGTGTACTCAGGGCTCCAGCTCAGCTCTGCTGGAAGGGAGGAAATCTATCAGCAGCCACCAAAGCTTCACCCACCCTGAGGGCGGGGAGAGGCAAGCAGCACTGCAGTGGAAGTCAAATACACTAATACATGAGGAAACATTCACTGCGTGGTTAAGGACCACTTAATTCCTTCATTAACAAGGCCTTTATTCCGTGTAATTATGTTTCAACAAGTAATTTGTCAATAGAAAGTGCCTTGCTGATGAGCAGTGGGAAGCAAGGCTGGGCAGCAAGCACTGGCTGAAGAGGAAGATCAATAGCTGCAGTGCAGCTTAGGACAGCATAAAGAGCTTTGTTTAGGCTTCTTTTCATTCATCTAAAAGCAGCTTGGTACTAATTTTTTTTTTTTTTTTTTTTTTTTTTACGATCAATAAATATCCAAGTTAAACAAATCTCTTGAAATCCAGCTTAATACCAAATGTTTGCAAGAACACAGGGCTCTGCTGTGAAGCCACAACCTCTGGGCTGTGCTACTAGGTATTTTGAAACTTTGTGATAAAATAGCACTGTGCAGCTCAAGCCTGGGGTCTTACAGACAGAGTGGAGCCTGGTACACATACAAAAATCTGTAGTCACATCAGCGAGACCTTTCAGGGGGTTCAAACACCACTGACCTATGAGGAAGGAAAAACTCCCAAATTAATCGAGGCTGTGAGCCTCAATGATGATGTAAGATGCTCATGGATTTCAGTAGATCTCCACCTTCCTAAAATTCCTTTCTAAGTGTACACTCAGCCACATTTTAGAGCATCAGCATTTTACAGCATCTCCATGCTAGGTACAGTTCTGCCAGACACATAGGTTGAACGAACTCACGAGAGGGAAAAAAAATCCCACCTGTCCATGAGGAATGCTGAGAAAGTCCAAAAGGAAAATCAAATCTCTCAGGTATCAGACTTCTAAAAGTGGGAGCTGGCTTCTCAGAACAGCTCAGCTCCCACCCCTGTCCCAACACAGACTGCCAGTGTTCTGTGGCTGCAGTTCCCCCAAAACAGAAGTCTTGCCATTTCAGATCTACCTTAAATAAGCTATGTCATTTTCTCGATGCTGTAAGGGGGCAATTTTGCAGAAATTAGCACTTCAGAATTGCAAGATGATCCAAAAATAGATGTGTAAAACATTCAAAAGTGTATTCTGTAACTTCTGCACCACTTCCCAGAAACAGTTTCAGTTGCATAAGACAGACACATGGTAACAGGACACGCGGGGATCTCTTTTTCCGCATAACCATAGAGAGATGAGAGCCTCATGCTTGCATTAACACATCTTCAAGATCCCTACGTCCAGTAACAAACACCCGGTGACCTTGAGGCCAGCTGCTGTCTGTGGACTCTTCCTCAGTGTATTGACAAATGCACAATTTTTCCTTTCAGCGTGCAAGAGTAGAAAGATATGGATCCTCTAAAGATGTCTGCTCCTTTTTAATACCACTCTGTTGCAGTACTACACATGAGGCTTAGCTACTCAGAAACTAATTTTAGAAAGAGACCACTGAGAGGTGCAACATGTTGCTCGGTTCCTCCTTCTAGAAGGGGAACGATGCCACAGTAACAAACATTTCTAATGTATTGCTAAAGAACCACAAAGAGATGAGTGGGTTATTAATGTGTTATTTTCCTTTCAAATAACGCAGTAGCTATTTATTTTTCAGCATTTTCTTACACAACTGGAACGTAATTAAGTCTTGGTCTGCTCACTTCTTTTCATGTAGTTACTTGAAGACAAAATGGGGTGGATTTTGTCCTGATTTAAATTCATGAGATTGTCCTGGGCATAAATATCTCAAATTCAGACACATCCTCAGCTGTTATGGCTACAGAAGCCAGTGATGGCTTTGTACTCACACTGTCAGGGCACGCTTGTCACCAGCCTATCTTGTACAACTGACTTCTACATAAACTTTATGTGCCAACGCAATCATCCTCCTAGATAAAGAGCCTGGAAACCCTCAGCAGGCCTGGGGGCAGGCAGATAAAAGCCTCTGAATACGTTCTCAGTTTGGCACTGGAATTTCAGCAGGTCAGCTATCTGCCTGGTGGCTTCCAGAAGCATCCTTCTTTGGCTGTAGGGGAAATGTAGAGCTTGGCAATAAGGAAGAGCATCACACATAAAAATGTCGTGGTGAAAACAAGCTTGTAGAAGGAGACGGGCAGCCTGTCCCACTACGAACAGAATATCCAGCCATTACATCTGAGAAGGAGGGAGAGCAGAAGAACTATGCAATTCCCAAGTGACTTCTTAGGTATTTGCTTTAACTGACTTAATTTTAATAAGGGATGTTGAGGGATAACAGCACACAGTGTTCGGAGCCACATCCAGTCAGGTTTTGAGCATCTCCATGCATCAGAGAAACGCATCTGCTTCTCTGTGGATTGTCTCATAGCAGGGGAACTCTGCCGTCTGCCTGAGGTGCCAAAAGCACCAGACTTCATGAAAGATGCTGGGCTGGAGTGAAACACCCCTGCGTGCATCATGCAGGAAGTGCTGAAGGACAGGGCTGTCCACAGAGCCATGGAGTCTTGGGGACCCACAATCTCCTGCTTCTCTGAACGACTCAGGCTTCCCAGCACCAACATGTTTTGAAATGGGCCGGGCTTGCAGGCCACATGGGAGTAATTGAAAAGAATTACCTCTGAGCCTCAATTCTGGGGTGCCAGAACCACCGCCATTGTTTAAATTCTTTTTTGCCTGTTTCCTTGGCCTTTCAGCCAGGCCTGCCAAAAAGTGGGTCAGCTGAGGACAGGAAGAAAGCTTTATCACTAATTTGAGAGAGAATATTAGGAAGCGTGTCACGACCAGTGTGTTTGTACCTTATACCAAATAAAACCTACACTGAGGCTTTTTTCACAAGTGCTCAAAAGCCAGCAGCTGTGGATACGCTCATGGAGTTATTCAGACATGGACACTTCCAAAGGCCAGCAGCAGCTTTCTGAAGTCCAAAGCCCTCCAGCCACACAGCGAGGTTTTTCCAACATCTCCCTGTGGCACTCTTGTGAGAACTAGCCAAAAAACACTAACCATAAAGAAACAACAACATAGATATGAAGCCTCTTAGATATGAAGCGAGTTTTAGCTGGCCCTGCTGTGGCTGTCACACTTCAAGGACAGGAAGGAGCATGGACAAAAAAAAATCTTCTGTGTCCAGCAATTTTTTTGTAGATGTCTGCCTTCAAGATTGACCCTCACCAAAAAGATAATAAATAAAACACAGATGACTTTTGCTACAGTTCTGCCCTCTGCTTTCAACACACCATTCCCTCATCTCTGAGGGAAAATGTGCTCTTCCACTAAAGATTTCCTGGATCTGTAACCCAGGGACAGGGAGAATTTCAGGGCAGGCAGAAATCCAGACTAGTTCCATACCTTTGAAAGCTAACTTCAAAAACAAGCTTATCATCAATGTGCTTCAATTGGCAGTACAGGTGTCGGCTTCTACCTTAAAAAAAGGTGAATGAGCCACAAATCAGACTGTTAGAAACAGCTGTGCTTGTCCAACAGTCACTACTCTCCCCTTTTACCATGGCAATCATTTGGTAAGTTTTGTATGAAAGCAAAAGAACCACTACACCCGTTAAGACGGGTGATCCAGCCAGACCAACGTGCTGGCTCTGGCCGTGGCCATGGCAGAGGCTATCCAGGCAGAACACGGGAGCTGGCCTTTTTCTGCTCTCTGCTGCACTCCCCCCAGCACCCACAGCTGCTGTACAACAAATGTTACCTCCTGGCCCCATCCCATCCTCTCTGTCTTGTTCTCACTACCTGCCCTGCCCATTTGGAGAGTCAACATCTAATTTCAAAACATTTATTCTTCTATTCCAAATCATGTTAAAGGAACCAAAGAATTTTGTCCCTCAACTTTTAAAAGTCACATTGGCACCAATAAAATCCAACCTTCCTATTTATGGAGTATCCTTCTAAGCCCTAGATGTTTTAAGCACCTTACAGTTCCAAGCTGAAACCCTTCTTAGCTTAAACGTAGTAAATAACTTGCCTCTAAAGTCAAATACTCCATTTTAAATATTAGCAGCTGGTAGCACCAGCATATGTTGACTTTATTATGGATTATTCTCATGTGGCACAAATAGCAAGAATTGTAGACTTTAAAAGTAAAAGCTCCAAATTAATCTTTAAATGCTTTAACCAAATATCAAGGCTTTTTCTGCAAAAGTCTAAATAAAATCTTTATCTGTGCTTAGAAGCTCATGCAAATGTATTCAAAATGTACTCTCTGGATCTCTTACCATGGCAGATTGGAAGCTGCTAAAACAAATACAAGATCATCAGATCGGGCCAACCCATCCATCTGCACCAGTAATTCTGTTTTCATCCGCCGACTTCCTTCATGTTCACCACTACCAAGATTCAGAGAAACAATATTTGCTCAGTGCATTAAAGTAATCATCTTTATTTATACAGTGTCATTCACAGCAACTGAGCCCTTGTCACCGTTTTGCCCCAGTTCAAAGCATGATTAAGCTCCATTAGCTAACATCTAAGTATTAAAATCAAGCTTTCTAATGATTACTTAAATGGACTCTTTTCAGTGCATTAAAATGAGGAGAATTCACCGTTACTGAATCCAAAGAAAATATTTATTTTTTTTCTTTACATTAATCTCCAAGTAAAATTGATATTTACTGGAAAAAAGCTGGAGAATTTTGGTAACGTAGCAGTCACCATTAAACAACTAAAACATCTACCTCTTCAGGGTAACTGCGGGCATTTGTTTGGTAAGTGAATTTCAAGTGGACAGGAAGATATGCCTACTGCTGAATTCAATTGCTTGCAAAATGTTCTATCAGAAGCAAACGGAAAAAAATGCAGTGCTGAAACAAATTGAAAAGTAGGGTAGTGATCACACAGAAAGGATCCTTCAAGAAGAGAAGGGGAATGTAAGCAAAGCGCTAAGATTCCTGGCCCTGATCCAGGCAACCGATCTTGAAGGAAAACAATCTGAACTTCTGGTTCCATAAGTGGAGTTTTTGGTAACTCCTGGAACCAAATCCAGAGAAATCATCAGGGCCTTAGATGGTGAGAACTACAGTGCAGGTTTCACGGCTTTTTTCTGCAGAGGCATCCTCACGTTGGTGTGATGTCAATATTTAATAAGGACATGTAAAAATAACGGTATGATCTTAGATAAAAATCCATATTGAAATACACAACCCTGTGATGTTAATAAGAGCTTTTAAAAATATGAAGACAAAATCTGGCCTATAATTTACAGCTATTAACTGACAATTATTGTAAGCTGTAACGTTATGATATGGCATATTTGATTTACGCATCTTTTTGAGCATATAATTTACAGCACATAATGCGCATACAGCCCCACTGTTATGTGTTCCTAAAGGGTATAATGATATTTTGGTATGTCTGCTGCTTTTCCTCCATGTTCAACTTTTTCAATCTGCTTTTAACTACAAACTCTCTACACCACACATGACAACAATAACAGCTTCCCATTCCTGCAACTCTAAGTCCCAACAATGTCACCAAAACTTGTCCCATTAATGAAAACGCCGTTCCACTGGGTACGCTGCACCTCATCCTGCTATGCCAGCCTGCCCAGAGTGTCACAAAGCCAGCTGCTTTTTACTTGCCTCTAACAAGCTCTGTGTTGTTTCTCCCAGCTGTCTTTACTTCTGCTTCAAATACCTTATTCTAAAACACAACACCACTGGTTAAGCATTCTTGCTCCTCTCTCCTGCTCACAGTCCTCCTGGTCCCACTACTTCCATAGCCCCATGCTAACCTTTATGCAACCTCTCTTTCATGCTTTTGTCTCTACTGATCTCACCTACTGTGAACTGAACAACAACCATGTCTCTCTTTTTAATCTCCAGAGCATATGCAGCACAACCATAAAACAGTACTTCTGAAGCTGATAGGTACTCTGAAAACAATACTCTGCAAGGCTCCTACAGTTGGCAATGTAACAGATGAAAAATAACTTAATAAAGTCATGAAAAATACCATTATCACTCAAAGTAATTATACTGTCAATGAAATCTAAAAGGCAAGTCTTTAAAAGGCCCAGTCATGCTCCTATTAAGAATTTACAGAGCAGCCTCAGGCCTTGTTTTATAGCTAAGATTTTTTTCTAGCAGATATATTGTACAATTAAACATTGGTCAGCACGTGACCTACTGAAACACGCTACTTAAAAGATGCATTCAAAAGAGGGCACAAATATTCTCCTAAAGCCACTGGAATTGGTCGTATCAGTTACCCAGAAACAGTGCCTCTTTGGCTCATAACAGACTCCAGCTCATCCAAGAAAATTGTGGAAGGAGCATGGTACCGGGCGAGCTCGAATAGCACCTGTTTAGAGATAAGAGTAAAAGTGACAGAAAAGATCAACACGAAAACTAGCACAAAAAGGCATTAATGGTCACTGGCACAAAATGAGTGTCCAAAACCTGGTACAGGGAACAGAATACTAGGAGCTGAATTAAAAATAAGATATTGTCTGCTTGGCCTGCCAAGGTTAAAGAGGCCCCAGTATCTCCTTGTTATCTACACAAGCTGCGTGTTTGGCACAGTTTGAAGCTCTGCAAGGCCATCTAGCACTTCTGTCTGGTTAAGACTGGCTCTGCTGTTTGGAGAACAGCCAACTCAGCTTTTTCTGTGCCAGGGGTCAAGAGGGCACAGTGAGGAAGACTCCTGACTTCATCCAAGAGACCCCACCCCAAGACGACCACCAGATAGCAGTGCGCCTGCGTCAAAGGGAGAAGACCTATGACAATGATTTCTTGGAAATAATTACAATAATCCCACATATTCCTAGAACTGATTGTAATAACCCAGCCTACAGTTGTGAATATGTATGATTTTGTGTAATAAATACGCACCTGCCGTGTGATCGGGTGTGCAAGCTTGGAGGAGCGATCCCCCTTGCACCCGGCGCTGTGATAAACATACCTGCTTTGTAACTTTCTGAGTTATATAGAGTTTGTTTCCGAGCATCAAACCAAACCTCCAGGACAAAAAGAGATATGTGCTGGGGAAAAAGCCCTGTGCAGGCTGAGGGTCCCTGAATCCTCTCAAATTCTGAAAGGTTTGTAAAGGAGATATAAAGAACACAGGCACGTAATCCTGTCTTTGCATGTAAATCTTTCTGTCCAAATCCTATCAGAGTACCCTGAGAATAATGGGATAGAAGAAAATGATCCATCAGAGGATTCTGGGAACTCCTACATTGTTACCAGAGATTAAACATCCTGTTTTTCATTGGTGCTCCATTAGTAGTTTTTTAAATAAGGATTTGAGGGAAAAAAAAATTAAGAAGTGCACCAAAATGGAAAAAAAAAAAAAATGGACTGATTTCCATGCTGAGAATTACGTATTTCTTTTGCTTTTCGTGATGAAAACAAACATAAACTGCTTGAACAACCAGGGATAGATTAAAAAATGGAACACTAAGCTGACACACAAAATCTGGGTCTGTCTTTTTGAAAAAAAAAAAAAAAAAAAAAAAAGTTTCATCTATTTTTTTCTGAAAACAGGCAGAGACTTATATTGACAGCAGGAATATACAGTCATTTCTTCTTCAGTGAAGCACTGTTAGTATCATTAACAATATGTATTAGAATTACAGAATGGTTTGGGTTGGAAGGGACCTTTAAGACCATCTAGCTCCA
>VXAV01001153.1:8237-20030 GCA_013399715.1 Alectura lathami
AGAAATATGGCTTCACTATTAATCATCATGTTTGTTCAGTGCAAAAATAGTAAGGGTCAGGATAAGATACCTGCCTGTAATTCTTGTGATCCTCATGTTACCACTGCTGAATCTGTGTGACTGCCAGCTACAAACCTTCTGAATGTCAGAGCTAATAGCATTTGACTATCAGTCTGACTTCTGAGAGGATGGAGCACTCCATGCCATCACTTCACTTTTGTGAGCAAAACACTCCAAACACTCATTAAATTTCTCAGGTATGCAATAAGTATTTAGACTGACAGTTACACTCAGGGCCAAACCCACCTCCCCTAGAAGAGCAGCAGGCTATTGAGTCACATGAAAAGGTAGCTTTAAATTCTTGTCCAGACTATAAACACAGATGTTCTGTTCAGTTTCAGCAATCCCTGCCTCACTTGTGAGTTCCTCATCCCAGGAATGTTCAAATTGTTCTCCCCGCCCTCCGGTCCCAAGGTATGTTTGCGTAAGGGCTACAGTGAAAAATTACTGAGTCACACCTTAGAAAACTGAGAGCCTGAGGGTTCTCACTACAAAAGGCAACTCTACCCCTGAGCAGGTGTATGTGCATGACCCATGATCTAATCTGACCCTTGAATTCCTTACAGTGCAATTTCTTTAAAACACGAGCAGAAAATCTAGTTCTCACCAAATAGAACGGTATTTTAACTAGACAGAAGTAAACAGCAACTGACTGAATAGTTCCATGCATTTGATAAAACCTATGCAAATCACCAGTCACTAAATGCTTTTCACTGTTCTCTTTCATCTTCCATTTGTACATCCTCTGCTTTTGCCCCCTAACAACGAAATATGAAAGAGTGAAATGTATGGACAATGCCATTGCTGATCCAGACAAAAATGAGTCCTACGAGCAAGCTGCAATGTGCAGCTGGTCCAGTGTGTGCAGGGTTAAATCTGGATTCACTGTGCAGCATAGATCTCTCTACTGCCCAGGGCACCCTGCATTTGCAATAAACTAAATTTAACTGAATCTGCTTACTATTTGACTGATTGTGAAATCAGCTCTTTCCATACTGGCCAACATTAGACAGTGAAACATACAGAAAAGTGTGCACAAGTACTTTTGAAAACTATACTAGCCTTCTAGTTAAAGAAACAGAGACAATCTGACAAATGTCTGTGCTTCTATTTGCCCGGGTGCAAGTGAATATTATGAACAATCAGTTATATTAAGAACAATAATGCACACTTAGCACTAGGAATAGCACTATTACAACAAAAAAGAATCTCTTGTGATTTTTCAATCAGATCTCACTTATCTCAAATACTTTCCTTCAACAGCTCTTATCCACTATGGGTTGAAATAGACCATTTTTCATTTCAGGCATGCCATGGTCTTTTAGAAACCTGGCTTAATTAGTAACTTCTTATTCAGTAATAATGGTAATTTAGTTTTTGAAAGGATGGACAGAATTTTTCTCATCAACTGAAACAATTCACTCTATCTGAAAAAAAAGTGATGATTTTGAATTTCAAAGTGTAGTTCTACAAGTCGTGATTCTTTTAAAAAACTTTAAATCTCTAGAGTGTATCTGCCAGCTTCAAAAGAGAAGCATTCTTCCAGAAGTACTTTAGAAGACACTATCTCAAAATTTGAGAATTTGGCTCAAATTCTACTCTTCAAATTCAGTTTTACAGAATTAGTCAAGGTAAAAAATATGAAAAAGCTAATCAGAAACGTGAAGGGAATAGAGAGGGGAAAGTAACTGGAAAACTCAAACAGTCAAAGACAGTTGTTAATGACAGACTAGAGATGGCTTATAGACTGCAGCTGCAGAACCATCTATCTGAATCATGCTACATAGGAAAAAAAAAAAAAGAGAGAGAAAAGAATACATTTAATAATTTGCATGCCCCTCTAGATCCTTCTATGACATAACAGTAAAAACCTGACAAATATTTAAACATAGCAGTTACTGGATATGTTGTAAACTGTTTACCACCAACTCTACCCGTGAACAAGGGCCTCAGGTGACATCAGAGAGCAACTTTTTAATGTCAGTAACAGTTATTGTCAGCTCTGTGCCCTAGTTATCAAGACCACCGCTGTCACTCTTCCTGTCTAAATCACTGGGCATTTTGTTACTGCAGATGATATGGGGGACTTAAGAGGTTTTACTGGGCAAATGCTGGCAGTTTGTCTGACCTGGAACAAAAGCACTGAGCCTTGTTTTTCACAAAGCTGAAGGCTTTGTCTCTCACCACGTGCATCTTCACGGACTAGAGTCTGGGGACCAGGTCTATCCTCTTGCTGCAAGGTTTTGTGCCTTGTAAGCTGCAGATGGTGAAAGCCAGACTTTTGGTGGCTGTGGGTGTCACACTGTTCTTCAAAGTATGGAGTGACTGATATTTCAACAGCTGAAAGTGGAACTAGCTGGTGGCACTCAGGCAAGTTGCTGCCTTCACAACTTCTGGCTGTCAACCTATGTTGCTGTTAGGAGTAATTTCACTGTGATAAATGTGGATTTATTTGGTCATATTTGTGTTCTGTCCAGCAGATGCCACTTATTACTGAATCAGAAGCAGCTGGAGTCAGGAAAAAAAACTTTGAGTTGTTTATCAGCAACTGTCGTTTATCCCAAATCTTTTAAACAAGTATCAAAAAATGGTCCTGTGATTCCTAAACACAGCCATAGCCCATATTAAAAAATAAAAATAAAAAATGATACACAGTGATGCATCAAAACAAGGTTTAACAAAAAAATGAACAGTGAAAGCCAATCTGGTGGTCTCAGGCCTTACTGTTGTTCTCTGCAAGGACTGGAAATTGCTGGTAAAACAGTGCAATGACTGTGTGTCCCAGAAGCTGAAGATACTATACTCATTGTCATTTAGGGAGATAGCATCGTCAGATTTGGTTCTGACAAATATGCCTTAATTTGGAAGGGTGACTAGACAGAAAATAGCAAATAATACACCACAGAGCAGTTTATCTAAAACTGCTATTTTCCTGGTCATTCAGATCACTCCCCTTCTAATGACCCACATTATCTCTTAATTAAAGACAGGTTATCTCTCACTACACAATTCTGAGAAGACTCTGCCACATTGTTCACCTATCACTCACAGGAAAAGATTTTCCATGACATAGTTGTAATCAGTTCGGCTGCTGTCTGGCAAGAAGCATGCAGCAAACACAATGATAGCATTCAGACCATCACCATAGTATCCTGTGGAAGAAACAAAAAGGCATTTTTATCTTTGTCAAAGGCCCTTAATAAGATAAATTTAAAAAGAAATCTCTAAGTCTTGGAATAGAGTGATTATATTTACTGCTGAAGAAGACACAGAATGAATGAATGATTACAAAGATAAAGAAGTAGGATTGTCGATAATGTTGCATTCCTAGAAAACACGCTTAGCACAACTATGAGTAAACTTTTTATCGAGAAGAGCAAAAACTCTCTTCTTCTGCTTTGTAAGTAATGTGATCCTACCTGAACTCCTGGTTCATTACATCTCTATCGTAACCGTGTGCTGAATGCTCACCTTAGCCTCAGGAATAAGGCAGCAAAGAATGAGGTTGGCTCACAGAGAATGAGGGCTGCGAGGGCACACTGCTGGCTCACGTCCAGCTTGCCATCCAGCAGCACCTCCAAGTCCTTAAGCAAAGGCAGAAATTGAACATAAGATGGCTCTCTTTGATGTTATGACAGTAGTTCGTTGATACTCCTCTTACAGAAGCTTGAAACGTCATACTTCATAACACTGTCTTCCTAAGCAGAAATACTATGGGCCCTAAGATACGTCAATGCTTCTGGAATTTGATGGAGTTATCAGCTAACTGCTTATAGCCATAGCTGAAAAATAAACTCTCTCTGATTGCTAGTACAGCAACTGAATTAAAATGTAAATAAATAACACTTACTAAAACATGAATTTCCACATCAATCTATAAAACACATTCAGAGTTTTCCTACCTCCATGTGAAATAACCTTTTTGTAAGGCTCAATGACTTTCATATCAATTCTTTGCTCCTGTTCTCCAATAACCACTGTTCTCCATAACCTGTTGTCCTCCCGTTCCTCCTCAGCAGTGTACTCTGGAATTGATTCAGACTCCTCCTGAGAAGCATCCTTAGCAGCATTCTGCTCTTCTGAAAAATAAAATACATGTATTACATATCTATGTAAAACCTCTAAATATTTTCCCTGTTACATTCATTTGAAGTGAATCATTTGAAATCAACTGGACTTTTACAGTACTAACCTGGATCTGCAGAATTTTGTCAGTCAGCAAATGATACATTCCCATTTTTTCTAACTTTTCATCATTATGATCACAGAAAGAATAGCAGCAACCACCACTGTGCAGAATACCACCACAGAATTTTTGTGTTTTCACGGTAACCACATAAGACTCATCTAGTAAGTAGAACTTATCAGCTGTTCACTATAGATACTGCTCTTCAGATCTTTAAAAGTCTTTGTGATGCTGATGTGAGAACTACATTAAAATGCAAAATGTGGAGCTAGAAGTGAACACGATGCTTCTCGCCTGAAGAGGAACTACTGCAGAGCTTCAGCTTTTCAACTGGTTTCTTCCTCCCCAGCTTCCCTCCATTCCCTTCGCGTCCAGTATCCACAAATACAAGAACACACGAGTTCCTCTGCTTTAGTCATGAGATAATGCTCATACACCTCAAGCATAGAGTTCACATCCCTCAGGGTCTCTTCTTGAGGTTGAACTTCCTTCCAGTCTGTGAAGCACAGAGCACAAATTCCCTCCCAGTTCCCTTCCAGACATAAAGTAGCAAGGAAATTTGGCCTGTTCATACCAGCACATAGGAGAGAACATGTACATGCAGCCCACAAGCACAAAAGTCACAGTAAATAAACTGGTTGACCAGAGATTATGGAGTCTCATGGCACAGTCTCTCTGCTGGATACTCTTAGTTTCAGAAAAGCTGTGAAGAGGTTAACAAAGTCTACATTTCAATAGCACATTGATGAGGTGGCTCTTGCAACAAATTTAACTGCATTCCATTATTTCAAGCTTAATGACTGCTTACAGGGAAGGTGACATAAAGACTGATTCTGTCCACAGCTGGAATCATTTCATTTCTTTCTATAGTTATTATAACACAGTGCTGTTCTGTGAAAAAAAAAAAAAAAAAAAACAACTATATATTCTTTTGTACTCTTATTCTTGCTGCAGGACACTCCAGCTGTGTGTGTATATTAATTTATTCTCATAGTAAGGACAGCAAAGATTCCACACATTTTATCGTTTAGACATATTTGAAGTAAACCTGTGAAATGAACTGTTCTCTGTGCAACATTATTCTGGATCTAAAGAGGTAAGTCAGTCAACAAGTGAGGTCACAGTAAATATACGGTGAAATACACAGTGATATATGTGATATATTATTAGAAAAAATCAAAGAGATCCACAAGAAGACTTAGGAATAAACTAGAAGAAGAGATTTTAATTGCCAAGAAGTTAAGAACACAATGTTTCACAGAAGTCCTCAATCCTGTCTACGCACTGCTTTGTCTTGGGACTCCTCTTTGACTAATGCTGCTTTTTGAAATACGCAGATAAAAATATATGATTGTTCTAACACACAAGCTTATCATATTAATTTCAACAATTATCTTTATGAAATCAAGACTAGGTATCTTGTGTGTATACCATATGTATCAACACACATCAAGCCTACCTGTAAATACACACATATATGTACTGATCATTAATTTGTAAATGGTGTAATGATTTCTGCATTAAAAATCTATCAGCAATTCCACTAAATTTGTTAGGAATGCTAAACTCCTCAGAACAAAAGGCAAAGCTTTGAACTTTTGAAAAAAAATATATGTTGAGCACACAATTTCTTCTTGGTTCAGATATCAAGGTTAAAAACACTTTCAAGCAATGGCGATGCCTCAACAATGAGATTCAAGCATCTCTGATATCATCTTGGTAAATGACTCCAAGATTCTCATCAAACTACAGCAAATATTCAAGAGGAATGAGAAGAACAGAATGGGAAAGAAGGCAAGTGGTTCTGTTGCAGTAGGATTAATGAGGTCTGAAGTAAAGATGTACCAATGGTAGAAACAGGGATGGAAGACCAAAAAACATATAAACATGTACAGATAATGCGACTACATTGGACTTCTTCCCTTAGGAATTGCAAATACAGGGACTTTGAGGAGACATAAGGTTGGGTGGAAGAACAGATGGCCAAACATGATTTTTTAATTCAAGTATAATGATTCAAATCAGTTTAATACCTGCTGCTCAGCAGATTAGACACTGTGGAACTGAGATACGTGTTCATGCTTCCTCATGGCGAAATGCTCGTGATGTTTAAAAACATACTTGGCATTCACTTTTGAAACATCACATATTCAGTGACATTGGGAACGAGCTTACAAATCACGTAACCTCCCCAGTCCCAAATCTAAATATCTGAATGTATGTTTGTACGATGCTAATTTTGAAAAAATACCAAAAGAAATTATCTGAAAGCTACGTGAACAAAGAGTTTTCATAAATCCAACTTTCCATGTTATCCAATGCAAAATTCTTGAAACACTCATTTCAGAAACCAGCGCTGATTGTGAGGCTGTGGAAGAGAATGCTTAAGTGAAAGGTATTAGTGGCAAAAAAAAAAACACCAACAACCCTGTGNNTAATACTAAAATTTAAGATTTTAGTATTTCCACTCTCATCTAGCTTCTTGCACGTTGCTGCTGTACTGATCCTTATTCATCATTGTTTTACACTAATGTGTTTCAACATTTCTTGTTTTATAGAGCAATTAGTTTTCCAACAGTAAGGTGGACTCTTTAATTGTGACAGAAGTCTTGCTCTTCTCAATTGCTTTTTACATTTCAAATGGGCCTTTACAAGCTACAAAACCACTGCTCTCTACAGTTTCAACAGCAATGTCTTCTCAGTATTTATTTGGGTTTGGCACAACATTCCAGAAATTTCGAACTGTGGGATATTATGAGTGCTGGTAACAGCACAGCACATACTGGTAACAGTTGAGTGACAGAAGTACAGAGATTACAGAGACTATTTACTATGCATAGAAACCATTCTGCACAAGCTCTTACGATTATACTGTTTGCCATCATATCCATATAATACATAGTCTACTCATTTTATTTCAGTTTATTTTGATAAAACGTGACTCATTTTCCCTCTTCTATTATCTGCTGTCTCATGTAATTGGAGGATGTTTTGCCAATTAAGTCTATCTAAAAGGAAACTGCACTACTGTAACAATGTCACCAACCATCACATTTAGAAAACATGAAAAATCTGGGGATAAATGCTTTCCATAAATATAACTACCACCAAAATCGCTGGAGTTGAATTTACTTACTTCAGGCCTTTTGCTTAAAGGAAAAGTCTGTTCCACGGCAGACAAATTTTGGCTCTCACACATGGTCACAATGAGCTAAAACTCTGTGTAAGTGTGTATTAGATTAAATCTTTGGTACAAAATATTCCAACCATCTTGCAACTCATCACTATGCTCTGCATCTACCCATAAAGAAATCAGCCTTCTAATGAGAAGTGACATTAGAGATCTTTATGCATGACTGAGTACACAGTAATGCCTCTTTAGCAATACCACTTAAACTGATGCAACTGTTTTCGTATGCTCAAAAGAGCGTACAGTTTTTAAATTATAGTGACCTAACTAGCAACAAAGAATTTAAATGCAAGGGAAAATTCAATTTAAATGTAGCTCTTTTTAAAGTTTCTTTCTGTTCCTACATGGTTCTTTAGGCACTAGCAAGAATGAAAGTTATCAACCTATTTTGTGCATCATGAGGCTAAAGAAAGTAAGGCTGCACAAGACACTTTTACTCTACATGAGAGAAAATCATTGTCTCAAGATTAATATATGATGGAAGAATGAAGCATCTGTGGCTTTTCCTAAGTAAAATAAGACAAGTTTCACACTTCAGGGCTTTTCTACACTGCACAACTGATCCTGCCAAGAAAGTATATTTAAATTGGTGGAATAACAAGTTCTATTGTTCCATTACCTGAGCTAGGTTAACCATGTCATGCACACACCTTACGTGTCTCAAGTGCCTGTGAATAAAAAGAGACTTTTCTCACTAACAAAAGACCTTCCTTACCATGCTTTGTCTAGCTCATTTATACACTGCAAGCTCTTTAGTGCAGCTTTTGTCTAAAATGGGGACCAAAACCCAGCTGGGGCTTTTCCAATCATCCAAAGAATGATTAGAGCACAAAACAGTGCCTGAATTTCAGAATATTAATATTATGGTAAGCTTCATGTCAAAATCTGGGTAAATAATTATAAGAGGGACTTTGGGATGAGATTTTCTAACTCAGCCAATCCATTTTGCACAACATTATGCCTCTAAATTATGCAGTGATCATGAAAAGATGCAGTCATCATGAAATGTCCAGTTCTCAACCCTTAGGGCATCAAAGAGGGTGCACAGCAAGCTTGCTACTCTGGACGTCAAGACAGTTGACTTTAGGGATCTGCTTGGCAGGGTGTCATGGGATAAAGCCCCAGAGGGAACAGGGGCCCAGGAGACCTGGTCAATATTCAAGGACTATCTCCTTCAAGCCCAGGAGCAGTGCATCGCAAGAAGGAGGAAAGTAGGCAAGAAAGCCAGGAGGCCTCCATGCATGAACAAGTTGCTCCTGGAATTACTTGGTCATAAAAAGAAAGTCTATAGGGAGTGGAAGCAATAGGCTAGCTGGTAGGAACACCAAAAAGTTGTCCGGGCAGACAGGGATCAGGTTAGGAAAACCAAAGCCCAGACAGAATTAAGTCTAGCCAGGGACATAAAGGGGACGAAGAATTTCTATAGATATTTCCATGATAAAAGGAAGGCTAAGGAAGATGTGGGTCCTCTCTGGAAGGAAACTGGACACCTGGTCACAAGTGTTATGGAGAAAGCTGAGGTGCTCAGTGACTTCTTTGCCTCAGTCTTCCCCGACAAAGGCTCTAGCCACATTGCCTAAGTTGTGGAGAGCAAAGGTAAGAACTGGGAGGAGGAAGATCCACACACTGTAAGTGAAGATCAAGTCCAAGATCATCTAAAGAACCTGAAGGTGCACAATGCCATGGGACCTGGTGGGATCCATCCACGAGTCCTGAGGGAACTGGCAGATGAAGTTCCCAAGCCACTGTCCATTGTATTTGAAAGGTCATGGCAGTCTGGTGAAGTCCGTACTGACTGGAAAAGGGGAAATCCCACCCCCATTTTCAAGAAGGCAAGCAAGGAAGATCCAGCAAACTATAGGCCAGTCAGTCTCACCTCTGTGCCTGGCAAGATCATGGAGCAGACCCTTCTGAAGGATCTACTAAGGCATATGGAAAATGAAGATGAGGTGATTCGTGGTAACCAGCATGGCTTCACCGAGGGCAAATCATGCCTGACATAACTGGTGGCCTTTTATGATGAAGTAACAGCATCAGTGGATAAGGGAAGAGCAACTGACATCATCTACATGGACTCATGCAAAGCATTTGACACTGTCCCACATGACATGCTGGTTGCTAAATTGGAAAAGCACGGGTTTGGTGGACGGACCACACGCTGGCTAAGGAACTGGCTGGATGGTCACAGACAGAGAATTGTGGTCAATGGCTCAATGTCCAGATGGAGACCTGTGAAGAGTGGCGTCCCTCAGGGATCAGTACTGGGACAAGTGCTGTTTAACATCTTTATTGGTGACATGGACAGTGGGATCGAGTGCATCCTCAGCAAGTCTGTGGACGACGCCAAGCCGTGTGGTGCATTTGACATGCTAGAGGGAAGGGATGCCATCCAGAGGGACCTGGACAGGCTTGAGAGGTGGGCCCATGCCAACTTCATGGAGTTCAACAAGGCCAAGTGTAAGGTCCTGCACCTGGATTGGGGCAATTCGAAGCACAAATACAGGTTGGGTGGAGAATGACTGGAGAGCAGCTCTAAGGAGAAGGATTTGGGGGTGTCGGTTGATGAAAAACTCAACATGAGTCGACAATGTGCACTTGCAGCCCAGAAGGCCAAGAGAATCAAGACCATCAAGAGAAGAGTGACCAGCACGGCAAGGGAGGTGATTCTGCTCCTCTACTCTGCTCTTGTGAGAACACACCTGGAGTACTGTGTCCAGTTCTGGGGCCCCCAACACAAGAAGGACATCGAGCTGTTGGAGCGGGTCCAGAGGAGGGCCACGAAGTTGATCAGAGGGCTGGAGCACCTCCCCTATGAGGACAGGATGAGAGAGTTGGGATTGTTCAGCCTGGAGAAGAGAAGGCTCTGGGGGGACCTGATAGTGGCCTTCCAGTACCTGAAGGGGGCCTAGAGGAGAGCTGGGGAGGGACTTTTTACAAGGGCGTATAGCAACAGGACAAGGGGTAGTGGTTTTAAGCTGGAAAAGGGTAGATTTTGACTAGATATTAGAAAGAAATTCATTACTCAGAGGGTGGTGAGACACTGGAACAGGTTCTCCAGAGAAGTTGTGGATGCCCCCTCCCTCGAAGTGTGCAGGGCTAGACTGAATGGGGCTCCGAGCAACCTGGTCTAGCGGGCGGGGTCCCTGCCCACAGCAGGGGGGTTGGAACTAGATAGTATTTAAGGTCCCTTCCAACCCAAGCCATTCTATGATTCTATGATTCTGTAAACATGACTGATCTAAGCATAATACTGAGTTGGTCATTGAAGGTGATGTTACTGTTCTCTTACAACAAACGGCAACTGCTTTCTCTCCCCTGAAAGGCTTCTTTCAGACAAGTTCTATAATTAGTACTGGACAAACACAGGATGTTGATTCCACTGAGGTAGCTCTTCTTATTTGATCACTTGATCAGCCATACTCTCTTTCTGCACTCTGCATAAATAGAAATGTATTCCTTTACATAGGAGAAGAAAGGTTAAAAATAACAGAAAAAAAAAATATCTGGAAACCTCAAATTGTATCTCAAATGAATTAACCGTATTGATAGCCCAACATACATGAAAACAGTAAACAAAGAAACAGAGATGCACTCTACATCTATACGCTAGAAAACTACCTTGTCCAGTGTATTCGAAAGAGTCTGCTTCATCAGGAGTGTCAAGGTCATCTACATTGATGTCAATTTCATCTGGTGTATCTAAATTATCATCAGAAAGCACAGAACCTTCACTCTCGTCCAAAGAGAGGTTGATATTTGGAGCAGTGAGTTTTATCCTTCTGGGATGGGAACCATTAAGATCAAGAGAATTCGGAGGTTCTGAAAAAAAGAGAAATAAAAAAAGAACTCTATTTCCCCTGCATACAATTTCTCTCCCACACACTTCAGAATCATCATCAAACATGCTAGGATAGATCAGTTTTAGAAACAACGAGCCATTTAAGACCAATTAATATAGAAAAAAAAAAAAAAAAAAAAAACCAAAAACAANAAAAAAAAAAAAAAACAACCCACATACATTAATATTTTAAAAAAGAAAACAAGCATGTACAAGAACTGCAGATGTAGCTGGGAGCATTTAAATTATGTGAAATCCAGATTCGCTCTTTTTAACAACCATCAGCCAAAAATCAAGCTTTGCACATAGTCTTACCCACAGGGTTTAAGAATTAGAAGACAAATATATAAATCATACAAGTTATGAGCAAACACATTGCTGAATCCTGGAGAAATTCATATGCGCTAAAATCCCTTGTAAGTCTCTGTTTTGTTATGCACCTTCTGCTACCCAAGTGGTGCAGACTTGGAAGTAGGATTTATGTCTTTAGTCTTACCTAAATATACAATAACAGAAATA
>VXAV01001154.1:0-58252 GCA_013399715.1 Alectura lathami
AAAAAAAAAAAAAAAAAAGACGTATCACCTTGGTCATTCAAGAATGGAAGAACTAAAGGGCACTTGGACCAAAGCTGTGTACTTCAAAAAGCAGGGAGCAGCATTAATTTTTAAGCAGGTTGTCTTCTGGAAAGCTTCTGTACTTTATTTCTGTGCTCCATACCAGCTACAGCCATCAGCTGTGGCAGTGGGATAGGGGAATTCTGCCCCGCTGGCAGTATCTGCAGAAAAGTGCTTTGCAGTTGGCTTTGTTCATAATTTTTTAAACAGAGACTACAGATGGAAGAATACAGTATGTTAGGCCAGATGTGGCTGAATATGTATATAAGAATAAACACACTTAAAAGTTCATTGGATACCTTCTGTGGCCGCAGTGCTGGGTTTATCACATAGCTAGGAAAAGGCTGCAGGCTCAGCAGCTGGGAGCTGGCTGGCTGTGGGATCTGAAGAGGGTACCAAACTTTGACCGTACTTTAGGAATCAGTTCACCTGCTGTTTTGAAAAATGGTCATTTTCATTTTTACCTCTTTTTTTTTTTTCCTCTTACTTCATGTTTAAATGTTAAATGCATTTGACACTTCTAACAGTTAATGTCTGAGATTTTAAACAATTACTGCATTAAGCTAAAAATGAATTTTTAACCTCTTTTCTTCAGAAGAAGCAAAGAACATGTAAATTTACAGATACTCTGCTGGCCCAGTGCCCAAACATCTCTTTTGTTATTGTGAAGGAAAATAGAGAGGTTTGATTAAGACCTTGCTCAGTAATTAACTGTCTGTAGTTTCCTCCTGTAGACATTGTTCCATTCTGGTGATACATGTCGTAAGGCTCCGTGGAATTTTAATAAATCCCTCAAATGAACCCCCAGATGGTTTTCAGGGTTTTTATACTGTGTTAGCAATTACAGAAGTACACTGCAAAAATAATAAACCCCTGTTAATTGCAAGCATTTAATTGTGTAGATTATTAATTTAGCATGAAGAGCAAATGATGAGCTATATTCTGCTGTCTGAAACAGAAATCCTGTACGTATTTTTTAAGTTCCGTAAGTAATTTCATTTGGAGTAATGAATGATGCATCTGGTACCGTTTGCTACATGGATTTTAAACTGAACACTTGAACAAATTTATTAATACACATGTTCAGTGCTACCTACTTGGCATTCCACTTGCAGCCCATAAAACTGAGAAGCCTATGGTAGAGAAAGCTCACTCTTGATTTTAATGACATTTGAAGGTACATGATGTGTTAAGGTTGTAGGAAAACTATAATTAGTAGAGCATTCAGTGTGGGGAATTAGGGCTACTTCCATGCAGAGGGAGCTGGAAAAGAATGCAAATAATAGGAGGGTAAGGGCGGTGGAGGAGTGTGTAATTGCTTCAGGATGGAAGTTTTCTGGGCTAAAATTAACTAGATCTTTTTCAAATTTTACTTACGCTTGGATTCCACTTTTTTTGACAGTGAAGAAGCCATGGTGAGTAGCAGTCGTGCTTCCTGTATGCAGAGCTTGCTTGCAGCAGTGCTCTCAGTGTAATTCTTAATTTGCTCCAAGTAAAACCCGTTAGTCCTGGGAGGGGAGCTGTCTGGAAGGCTTTTGGAGACGGTGTCGTGTGGGACCTGTGTGAGGGGTTGGAAGGCGAACGCTTTTTGGGGAAAGGGAACCGTTTTCTCATGAAAGGGAACCGTTTTCTGATCCATCTGCTGGCTCCAGAGGCTGCCACCTACTCCTTCTGCACCACAGCTGTCACCTAGCCGGGTGGCATGGCTCTGCTGGCTTTTCCCCCTCCTGCATTTGCCGTTTCTATAACAGAATCACTTTCTTAATAAATGTTTTTTTTTTTTTTATGTTCTCTTTTCTTTTTACTTTTTTTCCTGCTAATTTCCACACC
This sequence comes from Alectura lathami, assembly GCA_013399715.1. Classification (NCBI taxonomy): domain Eukaryota; kingdom Metazoa; phylum Chordata; class Aves; order Galliformes; family Megapodiidae; genus Alectura; species Alectura lathami. The sequence goes on from VXAV01001154.1 coordinate 1,891, forward strand.
TTTAGCGTAGGTCTGAGTGCAGTGGCTGCTATCCTGCAGGCTGTTCTGCTGCAGACCCAGCCCATGTGCTTAGCCTCTGTGAAATAGCTTTCCATTTGTCTACCAGGAATTCACTGAGCTTCAAGTGGAGAAGACACCCTTTACTTCCCAGTTCTCTTTTAAGGAAGAAGTGGAAAACTGAATCGTCTAAAGGAGAAAAACAAGGCCATGGCCTGGGAAGGGAGCTGGCAGGCTGATGGTTGCAGCAGTGGGTGGAGCTGGTGCCCACAGTGCACTTCTACAAGGACCTAGAATAAAGTATCAGCAAAGTGGGGACCTGTGGAAAAGTGGTTACTCTGTGAAAGGGCACAAACCTACCCCTTTCACTGGCTGTATGATGTTTTGCCAAAATACATTACTGTGACTGTATTTTAGCAAAGACTGGGACCACCAAGGATATCAGGGTTTGCCCAGCTGATGTAGTTATGTGTAACAAGCTGCTCTTCTGGATGCAAAAGTGTTTCTGCATAGACAGCCCTGTCATTTAATAATGCAGAGACAGTTACTTGCTAAATCAAGGGGTAACTGCTTTTATTTCAGGCAGAATTGCTTACATGATAACACTGAAGCATGATTGTTTCAGTTTTGATTGCAATATTTCTGTTTTAATGTGTATTAAAACGTTAAAGTCCTTCAGTCTGAGGTTTAGTGTTTAAGAAATGAATATTGTCTGATGGGTTTTCTATAAGCCGTTTTTAACTTGCACTGAAAATATATAGGTTGGGAGATGCTTTGCAGGGAGATGTAACAGCATATATGTGACCCGAATAATTGCAAGGAACCAAGTTTTTGGTCCCACAAGTCTTTCTTTGGTGGGAGAAAAAAGTGATTGTTTTTTGTGATCTCCAGCTCTAAATGCCACTGCTCTTTGGCACTCTCCCTCCCTTCCTTTTGATGGTGTGGGTAGGAGCACAGGACTGGGTGCCTGCTGAATTTCCCCCTTACCTGCGTGTGCTGCCTCCTATGTCATGAGGAGGCCGTTGTGTGGCTGGGCTGTGACAGGAGGCTTGCTTCTCCTTCGTAAGGGACGAGCAGTGGGCATGGAAGCTCCTTGCAGAGTGCCGGGATTGTCGTGCTCTCCTCCAGACAGATCAGGCAGTCACCTGCAGCATGACGTCTGAACTGGTTATGTATGAAATTGTATATGTAAGGCTGGAGCGGGTATGGTGTTCATTAAGATAGAAGAGGTGACGGTGTATTTCAGGGTGGGCCTTGTTGCCAGCTCGGCAGGGCTGCACCTGTCGTAGCATGAACATCCTCATTCCAAGCTCTGGAGAGCTGAAAATGGGTTTTTCCCATTAAATCTCTCAAAAAAGGGATTTGATTTATGCAGCCAGCCAGTGTGGCTGGGCAGTGTGAGGTTCCTGCCACCATTGCTGCATTCCATTTGGGCAGCCAGGCTGGGAGCGTGAGCTGCAGCTCTAATTCAGCAGGATGCTGCCAATCCCTTGCAACGTTAGGATTTTTTTTTCAAGGTTCGGCCATTAGCCATGTGTTTTCTGTGTTTTTCCAGTATGACTCCTACCATTCCCATCACTCCAGCGTTAGTACATCACTGGTACAGCTGGAGCAGAACCAGCCTCTGTAAGCAGAGGAATGTAAAACTCCCTGCAACAAAAACAGCCTGGTTTATATTTTGCGTGCAAACTAAACTTTGCTGTTGGTGTGGGATGTTGCCAGGTATGCATCCCGTCTGCTTCTGTGACCTCCGCAGGACTAATGCAAATAGCAGTTGACTTCAGATAATTTGCTGTTATTTAGCTCGTTAATTTATGTCAGTCAAAAGACAGGAGGACTTTCCTGCCAGCAATAAATTAGTTTCTGGTATTGATTTACTGGTAGTGACATGGAAGAATGAGGAATGACATTTAGTATGGCTATGTCAAAAACTATTATCTTAATAACACGGTGGTCAAATGCTGACAGTAGCTGCCATGTTAACTGCCCTAATAGGGAGTGCTTCCCGGCATGTAGAAGCCCACAGCAGTAACTGGTGGGAAATGCTGTTGTTATATTCCACTGCTGGTCTGTGGGCCAGCTGGGATCGCTATGTACTCCTACAAAAGGGTTTTTCTGGTTCCAGCAGCACTGTCAGGTCCTGGCCGTGCCTCCCAGCCATCTGGCCCCATCTCCTTGCATTCGAAGAATGCTGCTGGGCATGCGTGGCTCCATCCTGCACCAGCTCCAGACTGCCCTTGGGTGGAGGGAGGCTGAGCCTGCAGGGCTGGGCCTGGGGAGGCATCCTGCCCTGCTATGGGTCCAGCTGCCTTCCAGCAGCATGTGACAGGCTTCACTTCGTTATGTACCTATTTCACTGCCTTCTAATCTTTTTATCAGATGTTGTTTTTCCTTTCTCACCTATATCTGGTTTTCTTTTGGGAGTTGCAGAATTTTCTGCACATTTTCAAAGGCTTTGTTTCATGGCATTTGGAAGAAATGTGCCTGCAGTGTATTTTGTAAAACATTCTATGCATATTAAAAAAAAAATCCATGAAGGTCTTGTCTGCCAGAGATTATACAATGAGACCTTTGAGTTCGCATGATGCATCTTGTTTGTGGAATGCAGAACTTTCTGTGAAGCTCAGCCGTTGCAGATGAGAGGTCTGTGCAAGGCCCATTAATTTTCCATCAGCACCGTGTTAGTAGGTCCCAGGAGTTCTTTACTGATGGTGGATGTTTACCGTTGCCAGTATCGGGTAGAACAATCTCCCTTCACAGTATTGCTGTTGACTGTTTCCTCTCTTTTGATGATACTTAATGCTTCCTTTTATTTTGTTGATCTGTTAATCTGGCAGCCTCGTTACATTTCAGAAAGTACAGAGTGCAAGTTTATTATATATGAGGCTTATTTGTTTTTAGTGAAAAGAAGGAAATATACAAAACAAAACATCTATCTCACCCAGAGTTACATAAGTAAAGAGGAATGGAAATTTTAGTGTTGCTTTGCATGTGTGCCTTGTTTTTGCATGGACATCTCTGGAGAAAAAATGCCCTAAGATTTTGGACTGTGGCATTCTTCTGTACAGTCATTTAAATGGCATAGAAGTATGTTAAGTAGTTGTATAATTTTTATGGCTCAGTTTTTAATTCTACATCCTAGAAATGAATATTTAAAATAGATGCTGCATTATGTGTAATCTGCTTATGTTACTTATTTTCTTACCTATCCTATGGCCTTTTACATAAATTATGTGATCAAGAGTTAGCTTTTCAAGAGGAAATAAATGCTAATTGTATGTAATAAACCTGCTTAATGAAATCTTCAACCCTGCTACATAAAAGGAAGAGTCATTTGATTGTTGTGTAGCTGTAGTTGAATATGTTCTACTCTTAGTAATTACTTTTTAAAAAAATTCCTTAGAGGTCTATTTGTTCTGCCACTGTAATTTGTCAGAAGTTAGAGTAGCTGACTTGGGCACCTTCAAATTTGTGGATTGAGAGACATTAGGCTGCGTGAGCACGCTTGGCTTTTTAAAGTTGCCCAGAGAAGGGATGATTGCTGCCTGTGTGGGTTCTTCCAAGGTGAGGAGAACAGCACAGATGTGCCAGATCAGACTGGATTTGGGAAGAAAAAGTAGTAAGGAACATGACACCTTCTGTAGGAGCTGGCTGCTATTTGAGAAAGAAAATTAAAGATGTGTAGGCAGTTTATCAGAATAAAAAGAAGTAACATGGTTGTTCCAAATGGAGTGTAGCTGCAAGAATCAAAAAGCCTGAGTTTGAACAGATGGAACATGCCAAAAAAATGAGGCTTTTTCACTCATTTCCTCAGCTTATTTTCGTATTCTCTGCCTGGCAAATATTCTTGTGCCATGATTGGTAAGCTAGAATAGGATTTATTTCATTTAATGTTAGCTGTTAAATTCAGCCCTAGTCACTGGATGTGGTTTGAATCATCCCTGGAGATTCCTGTTTTATAAACCTATTTTAGGGTTCCATGAATCACCATCCAAAGGTGGCTGTCTCCTTACTGCTGATTCCAGAGGAAGCATCAATCATTGCTGCAGAATAAATGTCAGGCGTATATATGGCTAAAATTAAGTATCATGAATGCAGTCTCAGGACCGAACGAAAAAAGCAAACACCTTGGTTTCAGAAGTGCAACAGAGGGAAACTCTGTTAGAGTTACTCCAGAAGTGAAAGCCGTGATATCCCCTGTACCCACATAGGTGTCTGAGAGCCATCGGCTTCCCATCTCCCCTAGCTCCAGGGGCCTGCACTGGTCACTTCCAGCACATTTCACCTAGCATTTATACTAGCACTTTAATTTATTAGGTGTCCCTCCCACTTAACACTGCACTAGCAACCAGTGTGGGATTGCCACTTAATGTTGATCCGCGTGGCTTTAGTATTTGTGAACAACCTTTGCCTTCTGGAGTTTCGGAAAAGAGCTTGCAGTTCAGTAGCGTTTAATGTGTCTGCTTGCTTCTTTCCCAAGGTACTTATTTTGGTGAGATTGTAATTTTTTGTAGTACTACGTCACCTTCTTTTTGATACTGTATAGAACTGAAAGGGCCGCTTGAAATGAGTTGCTCTATGACCGAACACAGATCTTTCCACATTTTTGCTTGGTGGCTATTGGAATGCCTTCAACAGTTTACTAAGCACTAAATCTTTTTCCCTGTTGGATGCTTTTCATTTCCAATACAGATATTTCTTTTTCTGTAAGGCACCAAAGGCACAAATGCACGCAGTGGATTGCCTGCAGGCTGTCAGACACTTACACAGAGGATTACCATGCCAAACTTTAAAGTCCAAACTCCTCCATTAACCGCCACTGTGCCAACGCCTTCCTGTGCTCCCAATTGCCACACGTCGCTCACTGTCCTCACTTCGCAGGAGCAGTTTGGTTCTTCCATTCAAACCGGGTTCCACAGAGCCAGGAGTAGTAGATGGTGTCTCTTGGAAGTCTATTTGCTGTCCTGGCAATGCATTGTAATTTGTTTGAGAGTATAAACCCCAATTTTACTTTCCAATTACAAATTCGGAAACCATTAAATGAAATCTGTAAAAACCAAGTCAACAGCCCTTTCACTTGAACCCAAATTATTTTCATTTTCTAGAAAAGTTACTAATGTACAAATATATCTTGACTAAAAATTATAATGTGGAAAATGACTGAGGCTTGCTAAAATTTCATCTCTGACCTGGTACGCCTTCCATGTGAGAAATTCAGTGATGTGACTGTGCTTTGGTTTTCTGGGTCTCCTACAGCAGATTTCTGTATAGTATAAAAAATGTAACAGAGAGAAACAAAGTGGCACATTAGGACATATTATTCAGTGAAGTTATGTGGCAAAGTATTGTTTGGGTTGAATTAGAATTATTACTTACATTTGCTAAGTACCTGCATTTCGTTTGGCTCCCTCTGTGGGAAGCTGGCAGTGAGCGGGGGGGGCTTGCCGAGCCGGCAGGGCTGGAAACCAGCCCCGAGAAAGCACCAGTGTTTTGTACGTATTTCAAGAGCCCAGCGTGGTGGTTTTGAGGCAGTGCGTGCTGGCAGGAAATTCTCTGGCTGCAGGCATTACTGAAGAAGAGCTAAAATCTCTCTGAGGAGAGACTTAAGTCTTTGGATCATTGACTCCAGCCCCTGGCCTCACACAGCAGCACCCAACCCCAAACCCTGTGTCTGAGAGCAGTGCCCAAATGCTCCTTGAGCTTCAGCAACTTGGGGCCGTGCCCACTGCCCTGGGGAGCCTGTGCCATGCCCGCCACCCCTGGGGCAGAACCTTTTCCTAACACCCCCTGACCCTCCCCTGACACAGCTCCGTGCCGTGCCCTCGGGCCCTGTCGCTGTCCCCAGAGAGCAGAGCTCAGCGCCTGCCCCTCCGCTGCCCTGGGAGGGAGCTGTAGGCCGCCATGAGGCCTCCCCTCAGCCTCCTCTGCTCTGGGCCCAACAAACCAAGGGGCCTCAGCCACTCCTCACACCCCTTGCCCTCCAGACCCTTCCTCATCTTCACAGCCCTCCTTTGGACATTCTCTAACAGTTTATGTCCGTCTTACGTTGTGGTGCCCAAACCTGCACCCAGTGCAGTGGGGCAATCCCTTCCCTCGATTGGCTAGCAGTTATGCAGAATTTGAGGCATGTTTTAAGTATTGTTACTCAGAAGAAACTCAAGATCCATTGCTTGTTGTTACCGCTCTATAATAGAGGTTTCTGCAAGCGAGCGAAGGACAGCACAGTGTGGGCTGGTGGGACATGAGCACGTCCATCCTGCCTGGTGAGAACCTGGTCTCCTACCTGCTGGGAGAAAGTTTACGTTACTTCAGCTGCTGTTGGTGATTTGCTGGCAAGGAAGTTGGATTTCCAAAGTTTTGCATAATGGAGCCATTAAAGATGTGTGTTTTTAAGATGGAAATGCAGAAACAGAAAAGCTTTTGTGCTTTAGCATATCTGGCCTTTCCAAGGCAAAGTGAAGCCAGGACCAAGTTTGGAAAGTAAAACACCTGCATGACGCAATTCAAGATTGTCTTTTCAGTTGAAATCAGAATGTTTGGCTGGTGATTCCAGTGATTGCAGTGTTTATTGTACCAACATCTGGCTTTTGTCGGTGTGTACACAATACTAGAGCAGGTTTATCATTTATTTTTGCTGCTTAATACTTTCACCCTGCAACTGATAATTTCTTTTTCCTCATCCTGTTGGGGTCATTAGATATTGCCAGCTTACTCATTTTGCTGGGCTTTTGTGCCAATACAACAACCTTATATTTTCCTATTTTTTTTTGCTGGACTTAGCAAATAATAGTTACAGCAAGTATAATTGCTAGAGATCAGCAGATGACTGTCTTGCAGTGCACAGACCTACAAGAATCCTAGTTGGGTTGAACTAAAGAAATTTAGGTGATAAAATACAGCTACAGGGCCTAGCTTGCCTTTCCTCTCTGCATGCAGATGCATACTCCCTTCAGAGAATACAAAATCAGTACACTCTGGAGGCTGCATAGGCAGCCTGTGTTGTGAGCCCTGGGCCTCTGTGAGCAGCTTGCCTCTGGGACTGGGCTGGCAGGGCCACTGGCCCAGGGAAGGGATGTTTCATGGGTTTCGTCCGTTCCTTTCCAGGCTGTCCCATTCGCTGTAGGGATGGAGCCCAGAGAAGCTCCGCTTTTTTCTTTTTTCCTTTCCTCTCCATTACTCTGGCACTTCTAGAAAGAGACTCACTGGAGAGAAGCGTTGCATTTGAATGTCCAGCATAAAAAGAGACACCAGGATGGGTGGGATGAGCTGGCATATCCCTGGGACAAGAGCTGACTGCTTGTCCCATGCATGGCTGCCTGGAGGCCAGTGGTCGTCCGGCATGTGTCTCATGGGGTCATCCTGGCTGCTGCAGGGACACAAACCCCACGGCTCCTGGCTCTTCTTGCTTTCCATCGCACGTGGACAAAGAGCAATTTAGCAGGAGTATGTCTCTGAACAAGTTTTGCTCGAAATTGTGTTGTTTTGCACCAAATGTGTTTCAAGGATGTAGGACTGCCCAAAAGACTGGAAAAAATACTATTATTGATCATGTGATAGCTATAATAGAGAATGCTATCAATAGAAAAATGCAGAATGGAAAGAAATTGTTTTCAAAAAGATAAAGATAAATCACAAAGTAAACAATACTAGCTTCTTAGGGAAAAAACAGTGAGCTGTCCCTGCAGATAATACTGCTGCACGGGAAACAGCAATGGAAAGAATAAGAGGAATGGGTGTTGGCATTTCAGAGTCTGCTGTCTAAAGGGTACCGTGTGACAGAGAGACCTGTCTGATGGTTGCTGGGTTCATGACACTGAAAAGGGTGTTCTGGGTTTCAGATGTGCATATCTGATCATTTAGCAGCATGAAAATGTAAAAATGTTTCCGGTGTTTTATGATCTCAGGGGCCCAGGCACTGTTCTAAACCTGGAATGATGAAAAGGGGCTAGCTCAAATATTTAGTTTGTCTGTATTTATTTCATGGAGCTATGGAAGCTGTTTCTGCAGCATCAGTTACCGCTCTCGCCTTCCACGGTTTAGATATGTAATGGCTGTTGTGGGGGGAATAATCACACGGAGTGCTGCGCTTTTTGCATAAGTACATAGGCTGTAGAGAGAAATGCAGGAGGAAAAGGGGGAGAGGAGATGAGGGTGAGGTCTTATTGATTTCTTCTTGCAGACTACAGAATGCTCTGTGCAGGAGGGAACCCCTGGAGAAAACTGTCCTGCTACATACATGTCACTGGCTCTGACATGCCAGTATGTGGTAGATAAAATTGGGGAGCGCAGGAAGGGGCACAGCCTTCACCTTTCCTGCCCTCCCATGCACACCCAGTCCCGCTCCCCTCCACCATTAAATTGCAATCACGCAAAGAAGAATGTGGAAACAGTTAGAAACAGATTTGTGCTTTGCAAAATGCCCTGGGCTGGGGGGAAAAGAAAGCATGTTGTTTAAGGGTGACTGCTGCTCCCCAGATGGAGATGGAGGGTGAAGGGCTGCAGCAGGCGGGTGGTGCTGCCCCGGCTGTGGGTAGCACGCTGCTCTGCTCAAGGTGCTGCCATGCACCTTCAGTGACTTCCTGGCTGTGCCAGGGTTATGCCGGCATACCAGGTGATGATAGATGGAGATCAGCTGGGCTAGCCTCAGCATGCAGGAAACACAGCAGCTGCAATCCTTTGCAGAGGGCAGAATGCTTCTGCACCAAAATTTCAAGCTCAAAAAAATCTAAAAAAGCAGCTTTAATTTTTTTTTCCCCAAATTAACATTTCTTAGGCTTTCTGTTTTATGCTAAAACTAAAAGATTTTGATTTTGTTTTTCCCAGCTGGCAGAGCACTGTCTGACCAGCTGCACACTTTACAGTACAGTGAGTAGCATCAGAGTCTGTCAGACTGAACTGGAACAGGGCTGGGTGGGTCTGAGGCACTGGCCTGTGTGATTTTGAAGCACTGGTAAATGTTAAGATATCTTCAGTGACACCTATACTGTTCTAAAGAGCTTCCCAAATTAATTTACTGCTTTTAAAGCTACTTGGAAACACGAGATGGGACACATAGCACTATAACTGTAAATATCAATGCACTGGTCCAATGTATAGCTATGTGAAAATTCATTTTTTGTTTGAAATTTGGTTGAAAATTGGATGGTGGAAGAAATCTTCAATATATAATAAGCCTGTATTAAAAAAAAAAAAAAAAAAAAAAAAAAAAAAAAAATTTNAAAAAAAGAAAGTTTCAAGATTTGTATGTATTTTGACTAGGGGAAAAATTCACCAGACAAATCTGTATATACTGATTTCTTGTGCTGTATCAGAAATCCTCAGATTGGAGTTGTTGGGTTTGACTGCAGAGAGCTATGAGAGTGTTCAGATCTGCACGCAGTTATCATGAGTAGCCTTCAGCAAGGAGCACGCATTGCTCCTCTGTGCAATTAATGCATCTTCACCAGAAAAACAATTTCCTAGCCTTGAGGAAGGTGCTTTTTCTTGCTTTCAGGCTTCATGAATAAGGAGCAGTCCTTTAATTCAACATACTTTCCCTTTTTTTGTACTCACTCTGATGACTTTAATAATAACATCTGATTTTTAATAGCAGTGTGTTTGCATGGATTTTTCACTGTTGTGTAAGCCCAGTCTCTTCTGTGGTGGGAAGTAGCTGTCATTGTTAGCCAGATGTGTTGCAGAAGGGAAAGGCAGAAAATGGAAGAGGGTGCTGGGACAGCATTGAGAAGTGGGTTTGAAGAGTCCATGCACCCAGGTGGTAATCCAGCTTCCTAAGACATTTCCGCTCTCTCTCTGTATATATAAAGGATGGTTTCTTTATATTTGAAATGTGTGAGGTGTAAGAAAACAAGTGGTAGCAGTACAGATAACGAGGGAAAGATCTGCAATGACTTGCTGCTTCTCCTGCTGTAGCTCCAGTAGTGGTGCTTTGCAGATGTGATAGAAGTGGGAGCTTCCAAATGAGTCAGGGAGGTTTGAAAGTGTACATGGGAGTGATGACTGAGGAAGGAGTGGACAAAGTGTTCTGCAAATTTCTCTAATTAAACACCTGTTATACAGATACTTCAGGCTGTGGGACACTGTACATGATTTCCTTTTTTTTTTTTTTTTCTTTCAGCTCTGGTACATCTGTTTTCCTTTCTAATAAAACAGAAGACTTAATATCATAGAATCATAGAATTATCCGAATTGGAAGGGACCTTTAAAGGCCATCTAGTCCAACTCCCCTGCAGTGCACAGGGACACCTACAGCTGGATCAGGTTGCCCAGAGCCCTGTCCAGCCTGACCTTGAAGGTCTCCAGGGACAGGACATCCACCACCTCTCTGGGCAACCTGTGCCGGTGCTTCACCACCCTTATCATAAAAAACTTTTTCCTTATATCCAGTCTACATCTCCCCTCTCTCAGTTTGAAACCATTTCCCCCAGTCTTATCACAGCAGACCCTGCTAAAGAGTCTGTCCCCTTCTTTCTTGTAGCCCCCTTTTAGATACTCAAAGGCTGCTATCAGGTCTCCCCGGAGCCTTCTCTTCTCCAGACTGAACAGCCCCAGCTCTCCCAGCTTGTCTTCATAGGGGAGGTGTTCCATCCCTTGGATCATTTCTGTGGCCCTCCTCTGGATGCACTCCAACAGGTCCATTTCCCTCCTGTCCTGAGGACTCCATATCTGGACGCAGTGCTCCAGGTGGGGTCTCACCAGCGCAGAGCAGAGGGGCAGGATCCCCTCCCTTGCCCTGCTGGCCACGCTTCTTTGGATGCAGCCCAGGATGCGGTTGGCTTTCTGGGCTGCGAGGGCACCCTGCTGGCTCATGTCCAGCTTGTCATCCACCAGTACCCCCTATACTTCTAAATACAGTAGAATATAATAACTACATTCTAGTTTCTTTTTGTTCCTTTATTTTTCAGTGGTCAGATGATTTGGAGGACAAATGTCTTAGAGGTTAGTGGAAAGATAAATGTTAAATTTTACAAGCTGCACTTGGTAGTAGGAAGAGTAAATTCAGTATTCCTGTTACTGTAAATATAACTTTTAATAGTACACTTGTTGCCATATGCACAGCCCTAGGCAGACATAAATTGAGCAATGATATGCAAAACCCAGCATAAATGTAACAAACGTGCACAGAGAAAACTGCTGTGGAAAGAGGGGTAGAAACTTGAGAGAAGTGGTACATATGTAAATACAACAGCATTGTCCTGCTGTAATGGAGTATTTTTATGTAGGGTGAAGAAATATTGCAACCCTTTTCCCAAGGATTTTGTCTCTTAACCAATCTAAAGACATATATGCAGCTGCCAACATGATGACATGAAGATGTGTATTGCTTTTATATTGTTACTCTAAGGAAAACCTTTTTACGACAGCGTGGGGAAGAGAGGGTGATAAGTTCTGAGCGACCATTTTAATAATTTGATTTTCCAGTACAGAAAGCTGTGGATGCATTTTAGTGTTGCTACCTAAAAAATGCAGACTTCTGCTTTTGAATGTCATCTGTAAAGCAGTAGGGTGAAGAGAACAAAGAAGATCAAAGAGAGTTTATTTCTGTCTTCCATAAAAATAGTGGGGTTTTAAAATTTTATTTAACAATGACCTGAATCAAGCTTAACTAATTTAGGTCCTGATCTTGAAAATCATTTCATGCTTGCTTAAGCTCAATCATGTTTGTTATCAACTAATTACCTTTGTTTACAAACTATTAAGCCAGCATAGAATGTTTGCAAAATGAACACAGTAGAAAAATTGATTAAAAAAAGGTATTATAATGGGAAGAAATCAGACAAATACACAAAGTAAATATTTTTTTTACCTTTTAGCACTTGGAAATTCAAGAGAAGTTAATTCCACGTCTTTTCAACAACTGCTGAATTTGATGAACCCTCCTCTGCAGCTGAAGGAGTGAATTAAGGGAAAAAAAATAAATTACAAGTTGATAGAGGAATACTGAACCTAAGTGAAGACTGCAATAAATTATGGAGAACAAGTAGATTTTTGGCTCAAGGCCAACAGCTGTTTGGCTTGGCACCTGTGTTACAGGTGCTCTGCTTATCACTGCCTATCTGAATATACATTGCACTGCGGTCACTCGAATGGTTCAGTTACCACACACAGGAAGAATAGGGAGCAGCAAGATAATTATCTGTTATAAAGAATTCATTGCAATGCCCGGTGAAGAAATCAATGCACTGGGATTTAAAATCAGAGCAGAAATGAAATCTTCAGCTATGACTTTTAGAATGTTTAGTTAAACCAGCCTCACATAAATAAAGTTTAAAAATTGCAAAGTTAAAGTAAACCAGGTTGAAAACAGGAGCAAGGACTGCAGTTCTCTTTCATGTAGCTTTCTCTTGCTAATGGAGAATAGATTCTTTTGGAATGGGATTGATGGTGGCACAGAAATACAGTGTACTATATTTAAATACTGTAAAACAAAACAATAACTGAGGAACAGAGGCACTGTACAATTTGCCTTTGAATAATTGACCTATGTGGAAGTCATGCATGCTCAGCTGCAGATGCAGTGCGTAATGGATGTCAAGGTCGCTGTTCCAATGGCACTGCTGGCACTGAAACAGGGCTCTGGCAAACGCCCTTATTTGTATGCTCTCAAAATTCTTTTACTGTGAGTTAATTTCTTTCCTATTGGCTTCCTTCATGGACAAGAGCTGTGCTGAAAAGACCTTTCATCTGTGAGCCGGTTGGGAGTTCTGCTGCAGGTCCCCGTGACTGGGTCACAGATCATCACGTGTCAGCATGTCGTGATAGCTCCTGAGGGCTTCTGAGCTGCCAGCCCTGCTGGGTGGTGGGAAATGAATCATCTCTATGGCAGTATGCTCTTGTACACTGTTTTGCTCTAGAACTGAGTGAACAAGAGTTTAAACTCTCCCAGATCTGCAGCTTTTGCAGGATTTCAGTGCAGAGTTGTGAAGTGGCGCGGTTTGAATGAATCAGGTTCAGGCTGAAAAAGGCTTGCGAACCTTTGGTTAACCTGACCTGCATTTTGAGTTTGTAAGTGTGAAGCCGGACAATGCAAGAGAGATTCTGGACTTTGTTGATGAGGATTTGCATGACTTTGATTCTGCTAAATTCATGTCTGCTGTGTGCAGGAGGCAAGGGGGAGCCTGGTGGGCGAGGAGCTCTGGGCTGGGCCGGCTGCATGGCTGATCCTTCATGGACCTGCCCACAGGTCTTGGGGTGTTCTTGGTAGTCAAAATCACAGGTAAAAGCCATAGGGCAGAAAAACCATTAGAAAACCCCTGTGATGGTTTGTTGGTTTCTATTGCAGCTCCCGGAGAAGGTAGGGCTCTTCCAACAGAACCAACCATTGCTGGGCTTTGGTGTATGGGGCTTAAACGCCCACAACATTCTGCTTCATCTCATTTTCCATGGTGTGTTTCTGACACTCTGGGGCTTTTCCTGAGGAAGTCTTGGAGGTGGGGGCATTGAGCACCAAGGCTCTGGGCTGTAATGCAGGACACTGTGTTGTTCCTCTCTTGTACCTACATCCCTCATGTCGGTTCATCCCACAGCTCAGCTTCCTCAAGCTGCAGCAGAGAGGGGTGAGCGCTGGACCATTCCCACGAGTGACTCCAGACCCTTGCAGTGGGGTTGAGGTGATGCTGCTCATTTTCGGGATGCCCTCATCAAAGGCAGCTGATCCAGACTTTTAAAATATTTGCAGGCAGACTGGGCTTCTGTTTGAGAAAGGTCGTGCTAACAGGCGCACTGCAGCTCTGCCTCATCACACGGGGAGGAAAACCCTGTGCTCACCAGCGGGGAGCTGTCTGTTTGCAGTGATGAAAGTGGCCTTGTTACCAAGCAGAAGCTGCTGTTTCTCTGGCCTGTGTTTTGAGGCTGCCCCTCTGCATGCTGGAGGGAGTTTAGCACCCCTACCTGGACTGCCCGATCCCTGAGTTACCTGTCCTCTGCTGAGCATCGGGCCTGGAGGAAGGGCCATCCTTCCTCCTCGCCGAGAGCAGCAAACCACACCTCGCCTCTGCTCAAAGGATCCATTGTGCTGTGAGCTGGCACAGCACCCAGTTAAAATAAGCTTTCATTTCTCATAGGACTATATTGTTACCCTGTGGTGAAAGCTGCTGTGGGAAATTTCCATGACGCAACTGTGAATTCCCGGCCTCGTGTTTCTGGCCAGACCTGTGCTGCAGAGGGGCCTGCTGCCTTCTGTCCTGCCTGCGGCCGGGTGTCCCCGTGTGACGGGCACTGAGCCTGCTTCAGGGAGAGCTTGATGGGAACATGGCAGTGTTTGGATGTCCATTTAAGCAATTTTCGTGCTCTAGATGTCTTTGGAAATGCACAGAGAAAGGGATGGCACACAAATCAGAGAATCACAGAATGGCTGAGGTTGGAAGGAACCTCAGGAGATCATCAGGTCCAACCTCTTGCTCAAGCAGGTTCCCCCAAAGCACAGAAATATGGATTTTTATTTCAATACATAGTCGTTATTTCCCACAAAAATTCCTGGCTTCAGTTTTGCTTTCTGTTTGTCTCTGTCTGCAGGAGGTACTGACAGGTGTGCGGTTTTCCGTTGTGCAAAATTGCATCATGTATTCCCATAGTGGAATTTTATTACTGCAGACCACTTACAAGAAGGTTTAGTGACTATCTGAAATATTATTGCACTCTTTTTCTGTATTATACAAGATGTTATTGCAAGGCAATAAAAAAATTTTGCCTACTGTGTAGGTAAAATAATGTGTCTGAGGGAGCTCTGAAACCATAAGCTTCTATTTTTGTGTATTGCACAGAACTGGAGGAGGTCAAGCAATTTCTGAAATGTAATTTAACTTTGCTTGCTGAAACCATTGACTTGAAAAAGTTCATTTAAAACCTTTGTTTTAATTATGTGTTTATCCAAATTCTTTCTGTAACAACTCCCCAGTTTTTTGATCCAGAGATGCACCGAGCTCTGTGCACAGTTTCACCTTTTGTTTCTTGGTAGATCTCAGTCATGAGACTTTACAGAAACACATTCCATTTGGTTTCTGAAGTGCAGACTGTGGATCATGCTTCAGTGACTGATAAGTACGTGCTCTCCATTTCAAATGTGCTAGACAAATAGTTTGGTAATGGTTTATGGATTTCTTTTGACTGCTCAAAAACTTCAGTGCTCCTGACTGTAATGTTCCTTGCTGTTGCTATCTGCCATATATATATATATTTAATCTCAAAACCAGTGCAGCCTGGAAAATCACTCATTTTCTCAACAGGAGAGTCCAGATACGGCTTTCAGGTTGCTGTCTTTATTTTTCAGGATCTAACTCTCTTGAACTTGGCAGCAGTTTTAGTTTTTATTTTATTTGCCCATTTAACTTGAGCTTTTAAGTAAAACAGAGGTTGGCAAACAGTATCAAACAAATCTATAAATTCTACAAATATTCCTAATCCTATAGACTTTGTTAGATAAATGGCTTGCAAGTTCTCTAATGTAGAAAATTTTCACCCTGATCCAACTCCATCTAGGAAGAAGACAGAAATGTTTTAAAGTGCTGTAATGCCAGTGAAAGCAGCTTTGCTTCATTGCTTACTCCTTTTCGTTCTGGTATTTCCAGTGTCAGGTAGATCTAGAAAGCATCTTTGTGTTTCTCAAGATTCTCAGTCCAAGTTATACTACACAGTGCCATGAGGTTGTGTGCAATTATTTCTCTTTCTGGAATAATTCTACCCTTAAAAACTCATGCAATATTGATTGGGCCTTGGCAAAGGCAGCCAGACACAAGGACTCTTGACTTGTGCTCCAGTTCGCAGGAGCAGCGTCCATTTGTGTGTGAATATGAACCCACGTGGAATGCCAGAACATTAAAATCCATGGCAGTGGATTGTATAAAACAAGGGGAGCATCTCCTTGTTTGAAAAACCAAGAGGTTTTTTCAGCACCACATGAGCACTTCCTTCTGCTCACGTTGCAGAGATTCATACACATACTCAAGAAAGTTACACTTCCCTCAATGTTGGCTGCTTCAAAACTAATTCAAATACTCAGGAGGTTGCTGGGTTTTTTAGTTCAAGCAGAAATTGTACAGCAGAGAAAGGTTTTCCCAGCTCTCTCTTGTTTTTGGAAACAGTGAGGAGGTGCTCTTACGGGACTCTTTGTCCAGCAAGGACTGCCTTAGCCAGGAGTCACGTGTATGAGAATTTCAGAAATAGCTTGCCTAGGATATATCCTGAGCCATCTTGTAGCTCAGAAGGGATGACCAGATGCCCACTGCATTTAACCACTTTTTTTTCACCGTCTTTTTCTTCCAACCTTCCAACCAGTTCTTGCAGTTCTTCCTGAGCGCTTGCCCCTGTCCCACAGCTCGGCTTTCGGAGGCTCGGCAGAGGAGGCTCTGCAGACTTCCTCTGCACGCTTCAAAGAGCCTTTGAGAAGCCAGTTGAAATTTAAGCACTTTAATGGTTTTCCAGCAGTGTGTTTTAGTAAAGCCTTGAAATGCTTTATAATTGAAGTATTAAAAACTGAAGATGATAAAGCTTTCATTGTTGTCCTGTCAGTCAATTTGTGCACTATGCAGATGCTGTAGTTACATGGAAGTCTTTGTCCTTACAGCTTTGGCCATGCATGGAGGTCACAGCCATCTCTGTTTTGTGCTGAGGAAATTTTCACACGAGCCTGCATTTTATATATATGGAAATACCTAAAATCTACCCAATTATATATGAGTTGCACATTCTACATCCTTTGCGGGGTTACCTGTCATAGCACCACACTGATTTGGCAGAAGCTGTCATTTGCTTTGCCAACTGATAGAGTCACATGGGAAATGTTATTTTAATTGAAATCTCATTTCTCAGAATTAGTAGTACAGTTCAAAAGATCTCATGATTACCGTTGTGTGTGTCTCACCTCCAGAAGTCTTTGTTTCATGCATTAAATAAACTTCCTTCTGTTGACAATTGCTTAGGAAATATTTTTTTTCTGGAATGTCTATTTTTAAATTGGAAACTCAAAATAAGTAGGACATACACAGCTTACTGTTTAGAATTCTTATATATATTTTTAAAAATGCACTAAATTATTTAGTCATGACGTAAGATGAAACACAGGATGTCGGGGAAAAAAGTCTCATTACCTGCAGCGTCAGCCAGGGAAGCTTTGAATTGCTTGTCTTTTAAATTAGTATCCTGCAGCTTCAAGAATATGTTCATATATAGAATAAACATACATGCTAGTTTAGATTGCAAACACAATGGGTGATTAAATGCACTTAAATTTATATTCTCCTGCATTTGCCAAAAATACCCATGCTAATGCTTTACATGCATACACACAAATCATATAAATGCAGCAGGAATTCCCATGCCCAGTTCATATGATTTATCTTCTTTCTTAAAACAGTTCTGCCAAGAATGGCATAAATAACCATGCTTCATTGATAATTCCCATTCTTCAAACTATCCACTTCTTAGAGGACAGACATCTTGAGTTATGTCATCTCTTTGTGAAGGAGAGAAATCACATAACTTTCTCTTCCTGAATGGCAGTAGGTAGTTCATTGTATAGAAGAGATGAGTAGTGATGGTTTTTCATGTTGTTTTAACGCTCTTCTTCTGGACTGTGATGTTTACTAGAGCTCAGTATTTAATGTTATTCTTTGTGGAGGAGAGGTTTGAATGCAACCTCTTGGGTCAAGTGTGTCCTTTATTCAGAGATATTAATCTCTACCATTAATGGTATCGCTATTCACCCTGTAGCTTTTCCCCAGAAAGGAATGGGTGGGCTAGTAATAACCTGCAACCAGCTTTCCTAGGAACATGAAAGAGCTTTGTCAGATACTAATTAAAAACCAACAAAACAAAACAAAAAACATGTAGGTCAGAAACAAAACTTTGTGAGGCAGCCTCTGTACTGCAAAAAGATGTAAAATCTCAGCCCAGCCACCCTCAAAATGCAAAACAGTTTTCTAGACTGTCTTTTTTGCTAATATGGAACAAGCTGTTTGTATAGGCTGGTGGCCTATGAACACAAGAAAGGTGGAACATTGGATCCATTTAATTATAAGAAAGGAAGGGAAACATCATGTTCTTGGGGACTTTCCACTTTTTTTTAAAAAGATAGTTTGGTAGGATGGGTAACATACTAGCTGGAGATCTGCATTCAGTTCTTTGCCATGGATTGCCTACATGGCTTTTGAGAAGTTACACTTACTTTATTTCCCCATATACTAAAAAAAGTGTAAAAAGAGAGTATGATGCTTTCATGCTGTTGATAATCATTCATAACTTGAAATGGAAGTATTTTAAATGGGACATTGCTACAATCTTCTATAGAAGAGCAATGAAAAAGATCCCTCACTTCAGCCTTTTTATATGGTTTTTATATGTTTTTAATTCATATTTATTCTGAATTGCCCTTGTCTATCTCTGGAGCAACTGAAGGAACGTTTATATAAAACAGTGATTTGTCATCAGTTTGCCTGTGCCTGGGTGCTGAAGAGGTAGGAGTCTAGGGATAAATCATCTTCCTTGTTTTCCTTCTTATGAGATAAAATCATGATGAGTCATGTGACAAAGCCGTCTGCAACTATGACCAAGAATTTTTCATGTGGGTTTGTGAAGTGTGCGGAAATGTCTTTTTGCTATCTAGTGGTTCATTTAGTTCACTTAGTAAGTTGCTTTTTGCATCTGTCTTGAGTGATGACTGAGTGTAACCTGGACTGAAGGCTTCTGTTGTCTGTGAAGTCAGGACCGTAAGTTAGAGCAGTTGCCTTACGTCATGTTGTAAAATCTGAGTATAAATCTCAGCGTTTAGTCTGGAACTGGAACTAGAATGAAGAGGTAGTTTAGAGATTTTAGAAAGAATAACATATAAATTGTATAGAGAGATTTACATTGGAAGATTCATTCATATCAGGAAATTGTCACGTTTTTCAAGCACATTGGCATTTATTTTTGTGAGAGCAACGTGTGGATTCAAGTAACTACAAAGCAGTACACAGAAGGCTGAACTTTCAGAGGCTTTTTTGAGTCAATACTGGAACTGTTGCTTGTGAAAAACAAGAGACTACTGGAAGAAGAGAAAATGTAATACTAACTTAGGTTTGTATGAATGAGAGCACAGCCAGCCTCCATGTTGTCCAATGTACCATCGTTACTAAAGCTTTGCAGCCTCTTGAATTTTCATGAACAAAAGAGTAAATGTGTGGTTTGCTTAAGTTCTGTGCCCTGGGTTGTTTAAATGCCGTGTGTGTTGCAAGGCTACGTCCATGGTTGCCATTCCACCCTATCCTAGAATATGTGGTAGTTTTGCTCCATTTTTATGTTTTTATGTTTACTGTAGCTTTGTATTTTAGCCTTGATGTCTCATGACTGTAACAGGCACTTTCCAATATTATTTTATTTCCATTTATTATGTAATATTTATAAGTAATAGCATATCGATTATTTCCCTTATTATATTACTTTCCACTGTTATCAGGCAAATGCAGTCCATAGCTTTGCCGGTGGCTGCCGCACAGGTTCTACCAGATTCTGTTAACGCCGTGTTCGTGAGGTGGACCTGTAAGCAGTTAGACTAGCCAGCTTACCTGAAGACCTTTCTGGGATTTACTGTACCTAGCAGATTTGCTGGAAACTCCACACAAACCTGTTGAGCGTGTCTTGAAGGCCTGGCAGTGGGTGACCATGGCTGCTGCTGTTGCCTGAGGCAACAGGCCTGGCAGGGCCCTGAGAGGCCTCACAGGGAAAGGATTGCAAGGCAGATCCTTATCTCACCTCCTTCCTTGGCCTGTGTCTTGCTGATCTGCTGGGCCCGGCAGCAGAAGGAATTAAAGCGAGCCTCCTTCATACTCCGAGAGTGGAAAGATCACGCTCCAGCTCGTATTCCCGCTGTGCACAAGCAGAGCTGAACCGTGGCCTTGGTGCACCTGGGAGGACACGGGCATGGCGTTCACCTTGCTGAGTCCACGGCGAAGGTTGTTCGGCTGTCATGTGGAAATAAAGTGATTTCTCCTCAGTGCCTTCATAGATTCTTTAAAAATGAATCCAATCACCTTTTGGATTAGATGACCAAAAGACAAATGGATGGAGCTACCTTCTTTCTGTAATTCTTTCATACATATGTATGCAAAGTGTAGGTTGTGGAATCAGCCCTTATGCAGCGCCTGACAGTGCAAAAACTTGTGATTTTTAGAGCGGCTTTTTGACATACAGCTTGCAAAGGTTAGAGTGTAAAAATGTGTGCACAGCCTGATTTATACAACTCAGGGCAAGTGTTTTTCCATAGTAGAGGTACAAATGTGTTGTTTGTCATTATCCATTATTTGTATTGCAGCGGTATTTAGAAGATGAAGAGAAAAGTGATTTTCCATGCTCTGTTTGACCTTCTGCAGCTCTGCCAGTGCATGTGAAACTACAGAATAGATCTGCAGTAGAACATGATCGTCCCTTGGTCTGAAGAAGTCAGGGTATCAGTTTGTAAATTAGAACAATCTAAGAAAAAGATATTCAAATGTTTGCTCCTCGGAGCTGTTAGCTCTTTTGGCAGGTGAGAACATAATAAAAACATTGTAGCCGATACATTTTTTTTTATATATATTTAGATTTGTATCCTTGCTGTTCATGCTTCTTCCCTTTCTACATTTTTGCCAGCAGTGGCCCATTAGGTAAGGGTACCTACAGAGCCACAGGTGCTGCAGATAGCTGTGCCATTGACAGGAAAATTGCACTTTTTCATGTTGCACTATTGGCAGTGGAATGTGCTACTGCCAGAGCAGTACTATTGTTAGTGTAACACTTGCAACCTGGGAAATGCACTCCTGCATTTGCCTGAATTTTTTCAGTCCATCAGCCAGACTCAGCCAGACTAAGCCAGACGTGCCCTTGCTTCAGCATTTCTACCCTCTAGTATTTGGAACCATTTCAGCATTTATGTTAGTGATTTTATGTAGGAGCATAGCTTTGTGCAAAAAGTCTCAGAATGCTTTCCATAAGAGAAACACTTAAGGGCCAGTGCAAATGCAACTTGACAAATACTTAAGAAACTTCAAGAGTTTATTCCAGCAGTTTACTGAGGTGTCTACTAATTTCACATTGGTGCTCATTGATACAACATTTTCGTTTGAGGTTTTACAGCAACCTTGTATTTGTGCAGGACTCTTGTACAGGAGTAACCATGTCTAAAGAAAACAGCAAATATTTTGCTTGCAGAGGCTTGGCTACAGTGTTTATTTCTTCCAAGTGCAAGTTTTCTGAGATTGCTTCATCCAGCTTGTAAAGTAAGCAATAAATTGATAGCCACTGGGGATAACAGGCTGTTTGTCTGTGTTGCCCCTACATTGCTCTCTGAGTTTGTTTCTGTATTAAATGCAGAGGGCTCCGGCATTACATTTCAGGGTAATATGGGAAAATGAAGCTGCGTGTACTTATCCGATCTAAAATCACAGAATACTGAGATGTTTAGAAATATTTATACATTCACCACTACATTAACGCTTTTTAGAGAGAAATTGGAGGGAAGGGGTTGGTGGAAGATCTGGAACAGAATCCTAACATGAAACAAGGGAAAAATGGATTCTTTCTTTTACTAGCTAATGTCCTCTTTCTAACTTTGAGGAAGCCAAACTATGTCTTTCTTTTCACAGATTCTTAAACCCTCTTATTCCTTGTGCTGTTTTTACTTTCCAAACCAGACAGGCTTAGACTGAAATGGGAGTGCAAGCCACAATGCTTCAGTACAGAGAGTGCTTTGGGGCAGCAGAATGTTTGAAAAGATCCGAAGAAGTTGTGCCGTTCTGTAGAAAAAATGGTTTTACATCAGTTCTTCAAAATCAGAACTAGGCAACCAAGGAAGACAGAGAGGGTAGTACGAAGAAGAGAAAGCCATCCAACTAACAAGAAACTAATCCTAATGGTGACATAATGATTGATGCTGATAAAATCACAAGCACCATAAGGAAAGCTTTTAATAATAAATATGCATAATACAGAATTAAATAATACAGATATTGTAAATCTATGAAAGAGAAGTTGTGTTCTTATTTTGATGTATGAAGCCCTCATAACGTGTTCTGTATGGAATCTGTGGATCAGGATGAATATATATATGTATTTTTTTCTTTTAAACCTCTGGACTTAAATCACCTAAGTCTTAACCTTACTATAAAATCAGATCCATCAGGTTTTCTCAGTTAAATGTTACTAATCTCGGCTTTTGGGAACATTTAATACATTGTGAAAATGAACCCTGGGACACAGGTGTGTCTTTAGGGCTTTTTAGATGAAAGTGGGCAGCTGAGAGGAGGGAGCTGGTGCGTGTCGGCAGCTGGGTGCAGTGAGTGGGTCAGGGTGGATCTGGGGCCATCGTGCTGGGCATGGGCGTAGCTATGTCTTTGCCTCTGAGAATGGTGTGAGAATGGTGAACGGCATGGAAAATTCTTTAGAGCCTGTTGAAAGTCTGGAATTAATTACCTTGTGAGGAGTCAAATGAGGAGGAAGTGGCAAAAGCGTGTCAAATAACGAATGCTGCAGAGAGGGTATGTCATGAACTCTTCATGGCAGAGGGTAGAGAGATATTTAATTAGCTTAAAAGTTGGCAAATCCACACAGAGTGTAATTACATTGTGGAATTAATTCTTCATAACAAGTTGTCGAGGCCAACTTCAGCCAAGACTTTGGCAAGATTCAAAAGGGGATTCCAGTTAAATTTGGGCAGCTAAAGGTACTCTGAGCTGTAGCAGTTACTGCTGAAAAGTTTTTGTAGTATGCTCTAGGGTTTAGGTGAGCCTCCAGCAGCTTTTGATCAAGTGACATCACGAGGAGAAGGAGAGCAGATCATTTACATTTCCCACTTCAAACTCTGTACCTTCCTCTGTCCCCTAAGTAACAACCACCTGAAGTGCTGAAAGAAGTGAAAGAAAGTTGGACAGGATCCAGTATGACAGTTCCTGGGTTTCTTACATTCTTCTCCAGTTCTGCAAAGAGTCATAAAAATTAGTAACTGCCTCTTCAGCTGTCCAAAGCACGGCATTAGTGGAGAAGCGGTAAAAACCATTATTTCTGTTCTGGAATACACAAAGATGCTGTATCTTCTGATCTGACGTGTGAAGGTTTTCAAATGCCGCTCTCTATTTGTATTATGTAAATACTATGGGAATCACCTTTTGGTTACTGGATGAAAGCATCTGATTGTTGTTGTATCAAAATTTGAATTAGGAAAATGAAGATTTTAGTGAAAACTGAGAAGTTCAGACACAGAGACAAGCTTTGTGGTACTATCATTATAAGAAACCATAAATTTACCGTCTTGCAAGTAAAATAACACAGTAGTGCTGACATCAAGTGAAAACTGTGTGGCATTCCCAAGGGGCCAGACAATGAAATATTCCAGATTATATTCTGTAAGGGAATAGTTGCGAGGTTTCTTGTGAGCCACTGCCATGGAAGGCTTTAGATGGACAGCAGCTGATCCATGAAGATGCTACAATGAGCAGTATTGGAGACTGCGGATGATTAATAGGGGTAAACTAAAATAGATTATAAGCCTTGTGAGCACTGAACAGCAGTGGGGTGATTGAAGACCTTGCCATCTGGTTGTAGAGTCATCAGCCCTGAGTGCGGCAGGCCAGAGCTCAAGCAACGCACGGCCACCCCTGCGGGGCCACCCTTGGCCTGAGGGTGAATTATGTCCATGTTTTGTGCCGTGTCTACAAGAGGCTGTGAATCCTACCTTAATTCTGGCATTCCTGATTTTGTAAGAGCCTTCCCATTCCCTGCTAATGCGCTCCTCAGCTGGGGCTTAACAGCAAAGTGTGAAATGACGTCTCGTGTTGCTTTTCTACAAGTTAAGTGATCTTTATTGACACTTCTAAAGTATTTCAAGTATAAAAATAAAGAGGCGGATGACTTCTGTGAAGGACTTCATTGGTGCTCCTCTGATCGTCAGACTGGCATTTTGCTGATCTGCCTGCTGATTCATGAAATTCAGTAAGCTGCAGTGGGAATATGTGCAAACCAGTGAATTAAGAAACATTTGTGATAATAATTAGCAACCTGTGCATGTTTTGGTATATTGATCTGAACATCTGTTCATGGTCTTTCTCAAAAACTTCCAAACACCAGCCCTTTCTGTGAAAGCCAAAATGAATGTAACAAAGATACAAAAGTAGTAGTGTCATGGTTTCCAGCGTAGTTGAATCTGCGAATGCTGGAAGAGAAAGGATCAGGAAGTGGGGGGGCGAAGTTAGGACATCTAACTTAAATTGACCTGTGAGGTATTCCATACCATCGGCATCGTGTCATGGCCCTCCCCCTGCTTTCCGGTGAGGGGAGGAAGCTGAGGCTTGCACGTCTCTTTTTCCGCTTCCGGGCTGGGCTTGCGTGTGGGTGAGAAATCGCCTTTCTCCTAAGTCACTGCTTTCCGCTTACCAGTGTTATTACCCTTATATCCCCTTTACATTTTTATTATCTCTTGTTCTTTAGCAATTTTAGTAAACCAGTTTTTATCTTAACTCTTGAGTTCTACGTTAGTTTTCTTTCCCTCTCTTCCCTCCTCCGTCCCGCTGATACCGGCCTCTGGCAGTACGCCGACAGGCCCGGGCCTCTGCGGCCTGGGGGCGGTGTGCGAGCGACTGTTGGGAGCTATCATGGGTTAAACCACCACAAGTAGTTTTTTTTTTTTTTTGTCGTTGTTGTTAATATTTTATTATTTTTGAAATCTGAGGAGAAAGGCTACAGAAAGCTCATACTAACATCATTAACATGTGAAATAAATAATGAACTCAGAATTGATGAAGAAAATGTTTGCACATCGCACAGCCAGCTTCCCATCGCTAATTTCTATATCTTGATGAGGACTAATTGTAAGTTGGACGTTGGAAAATAGCCGCTCTCTAAGAGGAAGGATAAGATTACAGCGATCTGATTTCCAAACTGCGTAGAAGTGTGTGCATCAAACCTAGCAGAAGCTTGTGGGTTTCCAGGTGCCACATTTCGCAGTCACTAGAGGGTGACGGCTCCTATGAGAACAGCTGCTGTGTGCTAACATCAGTATGAGCTGTCACATCACGTCTGTAATAATGCTGCAGACCTTTAGGAGTCTTCGGAGGTGCTACAGCAGGCAAGAAATGGAATTGTCAAATATTGTGAAAGCTGTAGGGAACAGGCACATTGATTGTGCCTTGAGGTCATTGGAGGTGTGCAACTGTTCTGCCTTCTGAGTTGCTTTGCAGGCTTAAGAGAGTAGGATCTGAGTCAGCCTTTTGGTAATAGTAGTCCTCAGTCAAAGGATGCACATTTTCAGTACTTCATAAACGCTTTGCCCACCTAACAGGAGAACAGTGAGCTGCTTTTAGACTTCTCTCTACTTTTAGTAACACGCTTGGAATCGAGCTGAGTAACCAGATGACATGAGCTTAATTTGTTTCACTGTTTGTGATCCTTCTGGAACAAAATGGGAAAATGACAGGAATACATTTTAGGCTATTTCTTTTAAAAGGGGAAAAAATCATCTCTTGGATTAATTCATCCAGAAATTATACTTGCAACAGTTTTCTAATGTAATAGTTTACACAGAACATATGAAGTGATCTGAGTACCCTATTAACATGTGTTGCAGTTGCCGTTAAGCAGCTCTTCATGTTATCATGTCTGGCTGCTGTATACAAGAAACTGACAAGATGTGTGTTAAAATAACAGCCTAAATTGCATTTGTGGGCTGTAAAATAAGGATTAATTTTTTTGATTCCTTGAGAACAGAGACAAATATCTGGTCTGCATTATCTGGACAGGTATATTCTGATACTTATAATCGGAGGCAGATCTATTCTCTCACAATTCATTCCATGTACATCTCCCTTAGTTTTGAGACCCAGATGTGGGTCAAAATCTGAACTCTAATTTCTCTGAATTGCAAATTAGTTGCAGTGAATGTTTAGTTATCTCAAATTAGTAGGAAAATACATAATTTCAGGAGGTGTATGTTAATGGAAGCCTGTGCCTTTTTAGAAACAGTTTAGAGAATAATGGATATTAAAAGTTATTTTTTTGATATATTCATCAGCAGACTTCATCGTCACCTGTTGAGCAGAATATAATGCTGTTTTTAATCTTTTGGCAAGTCATGAAGAATTCATGATTACAAAAAAATCTTGTTACCTGACTATTTCAATGTAATAGTCAGAAAAAATCAATTTATGATTGGGATTTGCAGTTTCAAAAGATCATCATCTGTCATGTAGAAGTGCCCTGGAGTTCCCATAAACTAGAGGCACTCAGATCAGTGGGAAAGAAAGTCAGACCGATCTGAATGAATTATAAAACACATGTAAAAGTAGCCAGAGGGGAGGAAAAACTCAGCTTAATTTGCTGATGGAGGTAGCTAGATGCATCGGTGCTAGAACACTAAAATCAAAAATATTCAGGGGTGAAGTCCAGAAATAAGGATTTGTAATTCTCAAATAAAAAGTGGAAGTAATGGTGTTTGGGAGTGGGAAGAAAAGGTGATCTGAGCCACATGTCTGATTTCAATAGAATGGGATACTTTCAGTTAATTTTGAAGGAACTGTAGTGAGAGATGGGAAAGCAAATGAGAAAACTTGACCAAATTACAGCCTGAGTTATCTTTTAAAATGTAGGTTATTACAAGTCTGGCCTGATCTCTTTCATTGCTGAGGTAGCCAACTTCTTGGACAGATGACATTTGTCTCAAAAAATGCTGCTGGAGAAAATGCCTTCATTTGATATTTTAGATGTTGGAGCAAGGAGAACTGAACTTCCTTTCACCTCCAGAGATCTGAACAAACATCGCACCCATTAAGTAAATCCATGTCTCAGAGGGCGTTCTCACAAGGGAGCTCTTAAAACTCTAAATAAGTCAGTTTTGTTTTGCCCAGAATAGTTAAAAATCTGCTGAGACCGAGTGAGAGGATGTAAGCAACTGCTTCACGTTGTTACTAGAGTGCACATGACTCAGAGCAAGGCTCTTTACTTTGATCCCTGCATCTTGCTTAGCAGGACGTTGGATTGGGTGTCTGAGGAGGTCTTTCTTTTTTTTTTTTTTTAATGCTTTTAAAATTAATATATTTCTATACTTCAGGGATATTTTTTTTCTGAAAGAAATCAAAGTTGCTCTGTGCTTATTTGGAAGCTTGAAAAAACCTTTGAACTACTGGTGACAGGCAAAACAACATAACTTGTGGTTGGCATTGAGCTAAAATGGATGTGGATTAGGCTGTTAGGAGAGGTGCTCTTTGGAGCTTGTGTTTTTGTGGAGGTTTTCTAGAACACCACGTCACATGGTTCACGTTTTTACACTTGGGCATTCAGAGCATTTCAACAGAAAATGTGAATATTGTCACGGAAAAGGGTTGTTTTTGCTTCATAAATGATAACATCTTTTAGTTCTTCAAAATCATACTGTGTCATATAACAAAACATGGTGTGCTGAAATGGTACATCAGAATGTTGAGTTAGAGGATCTCCCCGGTGATGCATTTTTAAAGACTTTATGGTCACTGAGCATAGTCATTATGGTAATTCAAGTCCCTGATCACAACTACTTACAACTCTTCAGTATTCTTCCACAACCATTAGTGGTCTTCTAATTGTTTGAAAATCAGTATTCCTACTTCCCTTTCCCAGTGGTAGTTAAGAGTTCTGTGCATTTCTGCATTTGCATCCAGCTGTCAAAGTATGTGGAAATTTGTGTTTGCATGAAGGTTTTTTTTTGCCCAGAAGAGTTTCTATATTTACAAAAACGGTGGGAAAAGATTTGGGCATTCTAATACGATATAGTACAACTGCTGGAGACACCCAACATAGTATGTTTACCACATAGTAGGATAAAATTATTTTGATCAGTGCTGAAACACTTCTGTTATTGACTAGCATAACTAGTTTCAAATACAAAAGCTATATGGTAAACCCAAATAAAAAAGGAGAAAGTTGCAATGTATCAGGTATCAGATGTTTGTGTTTCTTCTGTCCAGCATATGAAAACAGGAGTTCCAGATTTTTGTTCTGAACTGAAATTTGTGAAGAGCTCTGCAGTCATACTTTGTTGCATGAAAATAGTGGAAGCAAATTTATGGCTGCCAGGTTTAGAAATCCATTGCTTTTCAGAAGATCTACATTCTCTTCCAAAGTTAAACCCATTTGGAATTTTGTTTAAGCTTGCTAATGGTCAAAGTAGTGAAAAAATAGTTAAAAATGCAAGGTCACAAGCATTGGGTGCTTCATAGAATCATAGAAACATCCAAGTTGGAAGGACCTTTAAAGGCCATCTAGTCCAGCTCCCCTGCAGTGCACGGGGACACCTACAGCTGGATCAGGTTGCTCAGAGCCCTGTCCAGCCTGACCTTGAAGGACTCCAGGGACGGGGCATCCACCACCTCTCTGGGCAACCTGTGCCAGTGCTTCACCACCCTTATCATAAAAAACTTTTTCCTTACATCTAGTCTAAATCTCCCCTCTCTCAGTCTGAGACCATTTCCCCCAGTCCTATCACAGCAGACTCTGCTAAGGAGTCTGTCCCCTTCTTTCTTGTAGCCCCCCTTTAGGGGTGGAGCCAAGCAAGATTCTTACTTAGCTCTTGTCGGTCTTCCCTTTTGGAAAGCCTGGCTGTATTATTCTGAACGGAGGAGGAACTACGCTTGCAGACTGATTCAGATAACATATTTTCTATTTTGCTTCATATTGCTATTATTTGTTCCTCCTTCAGGATTCCTTCTTTTCTGAAGACATTTTCAGGGCTAAGAAAAACATCAGGACAGAAACTGATGCAGCACCCAGCCCAGTGCCGCACACTCGTGATGGAACTGTCTGAACTGTAAATTCTGAATAATGATAAGTGGAATTACTGCTGTAATTGTCTTTCTTTAGGGAACGTTTCTAACTTGAAATATAAAGCCTGTCTATTAAACAACATTTGTCAGGAATGTTTCCTCAGGCATATTTTTCAGAATTGTATTTTATTTTTACCCTCAGCAAGATCTGACTCCACAAGGTTTGTGTTAGAGGCACGGAGAATAACTAGAACAAGCAAATGCCTCATAGGCAGCAGGAAAGCGAGTGGAGAGATGAAAGATGAGCTTCCAGCAGCTGCAAAAAGGATATACACTTCAAGGGTGCCCTATAAGCCTTATAAAGCAATAAAGGAAGGAAAACAACATTATGAAGGGTCCCAACAGCCATAAAATTCCAAAAATGGCAAGGACTGCTTTCATTATATAAAGTGTTCGTTAAAGCTTTAAATAATGAAATAAACTCTGACACTGAGAATGGAAACCTTCACTGTTAAACCGGCCACTGTTTACGTTACAATAATCCAGGCCATAAAAGTCGCGCTGCACAAATATGCGGTTCCTGGGGAGCTCCGCGAGGCCGGGACCGCACGGCTCCGGCCTCCCGAGGGCCGGGGTCCCCGCGAGGCCAGGGGGCCGCTGGCTGCGCCCCACGCGCTGGCTGCCACCGCTCGCGGTCGTGTCGTCAGGATCGTAGGAAGTCGGAGTCACAAAACCTAACGGGTTGTTTTCGTTGGCTTGGGTTAGGGTTTTCGAGGTTCTTTTTTGGAGATTTTTTTTTTTCTTTCTTTATAAATCCAGGCATATTTTGGGTATTGGAACAATGTGCTGAAGACTTTGAGACCAGAAAGTAAGTGGGGAAAGTAATTAAAGGGATCTCTGGGGATTCAAGGTGGAGTTACTAAAAATGTGTGCTATGTAAAAGGGTTTACTACTGGCTTGCTTGCTTAAAAATGCAGAATTCCAATTCAAACTAAGACATGAATAGACATATGGCAGATATTTCATTTGTATATCCAAAGAATGGGAAGAAAGTATTTATTTTGAGCAGAAGCACTTTTAAAATTGAGAAGGCCTTGTATCTGTGTTAGTTTAGCAGTGCTAATGTGGCTTATTTCATCTGTTGATAGTGTAATCTATTTAAATATCTTTTCCTGAATTGGAAGGCACTTCAGAAAACACTGTAAGCTATAAAGTACACAGGAGACACTCTTCCTTATCTGTCATTGAAATTCAGCCATTTTCTGCTTTGTTTGCAACATACAGGAACAAAATGTATCCTTGGGGGAAAAGAGAATTCAGCTGTATGTGGGTGAAATTGTCATTGGAACCTTTAAGCTACAGTGTATTCCTCTTACAGGCCTTTGGGCAGTATTGGAATTTATGTTACT
The DNA here is from genome assembly GCA_013399715.1 of Alectura lathami. Taxonomy (NCBI): domain Eukaryota; kingdom Metazoa; phylum Chordata; class Aves; order Galliformes; family Megapodiidae; genus Alectura; species Alectura lathami. The sequence continues at coordinate 32,027 of VXAV01001154.1, forward strand.
GTTTGCAAATGAAAGTGTGTGAATGCCAGTAATTTTTTTGACCAGTGCCATAGTTTGCCATTTGTTTCCTAGTCATGATTCTCATTAGGTTTTTAAGCTGGGAATGAGGTTGAACATCTTTTGAAAAAGATATTGGAAAAGAAAACATCTTCTGACTTCGATATTTTTGTGTTCATGTACGTGTTGCGTGAAATAGATTCGTGCAGTTTTTATGCCTCTGTATTTGCACCATCCAAAATGAAATCCTTTGTCTCTTGGCATATTTTTGGAAGACCAGACAGGGAGACTGTCTGCATCATGAGTGGGAGAAGAAAATGAGTCACAGTTCTCTTTATGAGGAGCTTTGTTTCATTCAAATCCCTCTTGCCAAGATGCTGACACTGAACTTGAGTCATCAGCAATAAACAAGTCTTACAGAAAATTGAATCTTTAGAGGGCAGAAAATCATGGGCGAAGGAAAGGCACTCACCAGCGACCTGTTTCAGTCTGTGTATTTGAGGGGAATTATTGATTGCATTATTTCCTGTGACAGATTTTCCATAGGTGCCTGAAAGTAATTTAAAGTCTCAGTCTGAAATTTCATTTCAAAACATGCACGTGTGGTGAAAACCAGCAGCATCACTCAGGCTTTGAGATCACTGAGCATTAAATTGAGTGCTCACCACGCTAAACAAGGTAATTGTGGTTCCTGCTTTTATCACTCGCTTTTCACCTGTGCTGTGTCCAAAAAGACTGGGAATAATAGTAAGTACTGGCACCGTCCTGGAAAAAAAAAAAATTTGGTGAAATTTATTTTATTTTTTTCTGTATAATGCAATTATCTTTTGCTTCAGTACATTGACTTCATATATCATGGTAACAGCCCATCAAGATTGGACATGTTTGTGTTCAGCAAGTGACAATATTTCAACTAATGAACATTTCAATTGAAAAGGAAACTTACACTATATCTTCTTCACTTCAGGCAGTCCACTTTCTTGGAAATATTGTAGCATCTTATTTGTCTATGGTGTCCATGTTTCTAACTGTTGTCAGCTTTTAAAGCTTAAAAACTTTAAAGAAGGCTGGTAATATAGAGAAATTTTTCTTGTAGAAGTTCTTTCTTGTTTAAAAACATGAAATCTAACACTGTAGAAGGGAAGAGATAATATCGTTGGAAAGTCTGAAATAAAATGGAGGGTGTCATGCGAACAGTAACCATTGTGGGGAGTGGAGCTGAATGAAATCAGAATATAATTGCAACTCTGAAAGTGGCAGAAGCAGGGGCACAAATTACAGATAAAGGGATGGGAATAGGATTATGCAGTGCCCAAGCCTTGGTCCTGTGTTCAGCTTGACCAGACAACCTTCGTCCTTGGAGGGCTGGGTGCTGTCCCTTTCATTTCAAAACCGGCATTTTTCCATTGCTCCTGAAGAGAGTCTGGGAGATCTGAAATAACAAATGAACTTGTTCTGTGGAAGGGGGGTTGGGGTACTGCATGCCTGCTGTTCAGTAGCCCTCGACAGTCAATTTTAAATATGGATGGGGAAAAAAAAAGACAACACAGGGTAAAAATGCATTACCCAGGTTACAAATGAGGAGTTGGGCTGTGCCAGGCCTGTGCCAGCAACCTTCTCCCAGGCCTGTGCTCTGCTGTCCTGCCCAGACCCTCCTGAGGTGGAAATCTGTCAGGTTTGCGGTGTCCGAGAGGAGGAGGAGAGCAGCCTGGAGAGTGCTGATGCAGACGGAAGCTGAGGTCTTTGGGTGCGCTGAAGTGAAGGGAGGCAGCGAGGCGGAGGGGAGTGGGCCAGGAACAGGCTGCAGGGTGGAGCTAGGGCACCCGGAGCAGAGCCAGGGCCAGGAGGGAGGGGAGAGCCAAGGAGGCTGGCAGGCAGAGCAGAGGGCTGCAGGCGGCTGCTCAGCTTCCAGCTCCCAGACATAGGGAGGGTGTCCTGTCCCAGGGACAGCCATTCCAAAGCTCTCTGCAGCCACCTGCTCCTTCTGCTCCTGTGCTTCTTTCACGCTGGAGCCTTTTCATCCTCCCATGGCCTGGCCTTTTTCCTGCAGCCGGCTGCCAGTTCTTCCCCCTGCTCGTATTGGCTGGCTTCTCTGAAAGAGAGTGTGGCATTGTGGAAATGCCACACAAAGGCAGGCAAAGGTGCCATGAGAAGAACACAAGGGAGTGCTGGTGCAGTGAGGAGGTCGAAACCTGCTGGGGCTCTGAAGAGCTTGTTCCTATAGTAAATAAAATAACCAGGGGGTACCGTCTGCTCATGGGAGCTACGTAAAAACATGTTGGCTGGGGTGCTTATCCCTCTTCTCTTTGGAATTGGTGTCTGGCTTTTTGAGAGAAGAAGGGTTAGTTAAAAAGTGGAAGGTAGTGTAAATCTTGTGTTCTCATGGCAAGGAAGTCTAGTCTGTGTGATCTTGTTGCAATTCCCCAAGAAACAAGCCTAATTTCAGTATTATACTGTTGAAGAACATGAACTTGCTTATATTATGAAATCAGTCTGCCTAGGAAATACAGACTTTAATCCTGATAAGTAAAGTGTTTTTTTTATACTTCCCTGGACTGTATGACACAATTCACTTCCTTCTATCTCAGAAATACAATACTGATGCTACAGTGAAAATGCTGGTGATTTTGTATATTGCTTTCATGTGATTTTATTTTATTTTTTTTAGATTTGGTTGCCAGGGCAATGATGCACATGAGTATATAGCATGGTATTGATTTGTGTGTGTGTGTGTGTGCTGCCATATGAAGGGATGGTTAGGTAATAGCTAAGGACCTGTTGCGGATAGCTCTATGTTTCAAATGGCATTGCCACCGGGCACATACCAGAATGGAGCCATGGTTCTCCATAGGGTATCTCTGTGCTCCTTTAAAAGCAGCTGTAAAATAATAATACCAGATTTTATTCACTTTAAGATGTGTCCGGAATGCATAAGAGTTCAGTGTTGGTGAGCAAGGGAAGTGAGTGGCAATTTGTTTAGCAAAGATTAAAAAGAAAAAATTGTTCATGTTTTATGAAGTTTTAATAGAAATAAGACATATTTTTAATAAAAACATTTTAATGTAGTGGTATCTATAGTTGCTGTCCGGTTTAGGAGAAGCTGATGGTTATAATGGAGAGGGAGCTTATTTCACTGTTAGAACATATGCCAGAAGTATTCAAAAAGGGAAGAAACATGCTTAAAGAGTCAGTGTGTTTGAACTTTAAAAGTGTAGGTCCTCTTGCCAAGTCTGCCACTTTTTCCTTGGGTAAATATGGGACAGTTATCTGAAGTGCTTCACTCTCACTTCCCTCATTTACAAACACAGATATTTTAGCTGACTTCTTTTGTAGAGCAGTCTGAGGTATGGTAGCGAAGGGTAGGTGTTATTTTAAGTGCTGTTTTTTAACGAGGGGTGAGAGGTTGCCTCAGGACACTGGCAAGGAGGCTTGGAGAGTCTTGGCTCCTTATCACTTATTAGAACCATCACCCAGAAGGGATCTGTCCTCCAGGAACGAACTGTTACCATTTGAAGGTGTTTTGATGTAGTTATTGACTTCAAGCCAGCCCACAGAAAGCTCTCTCTATACATTTGCTGCAGATTTAGCATCCATTTAGCAGAGTGGCTGGGATTGAAATGGGTATGCAGTATTCTTAGGAAATGGTCTCCTTAGGTGAGGGTTGAACATTGGGATGGGAGAGCCTGAACAGATGCACTGTGCTGTGTTTGGCTCAATTTTACTGCCAAAGCTCTGCTTCTCTTTGTGTTTTATCCCCTCCTAAATACTCATCCTTTTACAAATGTATGCGTCCAGTGTTAAACTTTAAATGTATGATAAGTTTCACGAAAGCAGATGCACTTAACTGAAAGGGCAGGGAATATGATGTTACTTGAAAATCTCAGAATTTTAAAACCTGTCTCATTTTTTTAGCATCCGGAATAGCTTCCATTGAATTTAATACTTAATCAATATGTGTGTGCACATGTACTCACAGATTTGGAAAGAAGAATCCGGATATTTGAGTTCTTTCTGAACACATATTTTAACTGCTATCTGTAGGTCTTGAGATCCAGAGCCAGGAATGTATGCCAGTGATCAGGCCTTTCATGAACTCTAATAAGACTAGAAGAATATGTTTTGTCCTACTTGTCTAATTATCCATCACTTACTTTTACAAAACTTTTATAGAAAAATATTTTTTAATCTGTTGTGTTAAAAGTTACCTGAGGAAACTGTAAACATGGTGAAGGGTTGTATTAGTAGAATGCAAGAAATTCATAATTTGCCTCCAAGATTTCTTAGAGATTCTATTGGAAAGTCAGACAAAGAGTCTTCATGCTACTATTTTCTGCTGGATCTGTGGTAGATTTGTTTTGTTTCTGTTGATCTCATTACTGCTTACAAATCAGCTAAAACATTTATATTGCGGAAATAATATAGCAGCAGTTTCAGATCTTTTGTGCTTTACATGCTTGATTAGGAAAATCCCATTAATGATAGAAAATGCTAATCAGGAATGTGTTTTGCCAGCCACCATGGGCCCACGCACTCCATATAATCCATTGTTTGTTAACCTAATGAAGGTCATTGTAGCTTTTCAAAGCTTGTGTGACAGCATATCAAAATGGCTTTAAAACTCTGTGCTGCTGGACTCCAGTGCTGGAATAAATCAAGGCTGGGTATTTACTTGTCAGAAGGTTTCTGGCATAAATGAGTTGTTTTTTTTTTTTTTTTTTTTTTTTTTTNTGTGCTTTCATTTGTTCATTATAATTGTCAAGACAGACAAAGTGGCTAAGCTGATGGTGCTGCCATTAAGCAGCTAGACTTTGTCTTTATCCACATCTTATTGATTTTCTTTTTCTTTTCTTGGCAGGTGACATCACACAGAAGGGATATGAAAAGAAGAGATCAAAATTAATTGGGGCCTACCTGCCACAACCTCCTGGTACGTGTATCTGTGCTTGTGATATATGAAGATGTCAAGCATATTGATAGTTGCCACAATAAAAATCTGCATCTCTGAAGAAATTTATGTGGCAGAAACAAAGCTTTTGTTATGCAAAAAAAGCTTATTCCATCCATTTTATGTATATTTTTATATATATGTCTGCTTTGATGTGTGTGTACATTTCTTACATACGTTGCTGTGGGTTTGGCAATCATGTTTGGAAAATAAAATCAGCCTAGGGTTGTTAGAGAGGCAGTGTTTATCATAGGTAATGCAAAAATACAGAAGAAAATACGATGTCCTAACTCATTAATACCTGAGCCAAGCTTTCTAAACAAGGTTCCTTTCTCCGTTTCTGGGTATTCTACACAGATCTCCCTTCTGAAGACAACGGAGAGACCAGCAACATCCCTAGACTTCAGCCTGTCCTATAATGAGTGGGCAACTGATCCTTTATAAACAGCTGGAGTCTGTATTTCAGGCTGGGTTGCATGTGCCTGCCCAAAAACTGTACAAAAATCTTCAAACTAAATTGAAGGTCAAGATTTATTGCTTCATGAAAATTATTTCTTACATGTGTATATCAGAAACAAGAAGAGTTCGCGCTTTAGAGGCACTGAATCATGAAGCTGACCATGTCATTTTACATGTCATTGTGGCCTCCATTTTGTGTCGGCCTCACGGGAGCGTGCCACACACTCTTGTCCAGTCTCACTGTCTCTATGGAGGCTTCACTGGCACTTGGTAGTCCTCTGAGCGCAATTTTTATTGCAGGCTTGGGAACTACTTCTCTTTTTCTTTTAACAAATTCTTCCTTTATGGTATTGATAATTTTCTATTTAAACTGCTCATACATAGAGGTACTGCCTTGTTCTGTCTTCTTCAGGTATGTACGTTAGCTAGCTCCACAGCAGAACGGTATTTTGGTGCCTTTGGATTTCACTTGATGAGCCTCACCGGTGGAAACTCCATGAAGGAGATGCCTGTTGCAGACACCTCTTCTTTCTGAAGTGGTAGTGCCTGATTTGAGGGTGACTGTGACATTTCCTAACTGTTGGGAACCATTACAGAAAGAAGCAAGTCAAATCAAATCAATAGAACTACAATTCCAGAGGTTCGATTATTAAATTTCTGAGCATTAGTTGACCAAACTATCAGACATGCTGTAATCTTCTCAGTATGTTCTCACGATACATACTGAGATGTTCTGAGTTATGAGGAGACTGTTACCTCACAATAATCCTCAGCTCAGTGGTGCGGTTCATGCCAGTCCTTGTTTTTACAGTTAGTTGTGCCTTTTTTAGTTCGCAGAAGAAAATGGAGCTCTTTCTCCAGAGAACTTGTATCTTTTTGGTCAAACTGTAGCCTTGTCTGAAACTGCTGAGAATTCGTCATGCACATTATGATGGAGGAGAGAAGGTGGAGAACTCTGAGGTTTGTCTTCCAAGGTCTCTGTTGTGATGCTGAAGTTTTCCAGTGAAAGGGCAAGCAGAGAGATCTGTGTAAGTCAGTCCCATAGTGGGATCCATTCAATGAACTGAAGAGGTCATAACTGACAACACAGCAGATCTAGTGCTGTTGTAAAGATGAAAAGAAAGAAGGTGAACGTTTTCCTTTGTACCACTTCCCAGGAAATCCTGCTCTTGGGATGTGGGACATGGATGAGTGAAGGAAGGCTATGATAGAATGGAGAGGAAACGAATATCGAAATGTTGTCTACTGTTTTCTTGTACATACGTCAAGCTCAATCATTTAGCTGATGCCTAGATTATTTATAGATATAAAGGAAGATATTGTTTCTACTGTATTATTTTCCTCCAGAAACTGACATTATTTGTGCTTGCTCTTTGCTGTCTCTGTAGTTTTTGTTTGTTTTGTTGTGTTACCTTTTGGACAAAACCTGAAACAGTGCAATTTGGTATTTTCCTTCTATTTTCCTACTCACCTGAATGGCTTGAGGTCCCTGCTCTCTAGGAAGGGGCAGATGAGTCCTTTTCAAAAAGAAACAGGATAATGAAACAGATGCTGCCTCTTGTAAGCCTCAGTTGATATCTGGACAATCACACAGAAGACCAAATTAGTCATCTGTTTCTTTGTTTTAATCTGTTTTGACGGGGAACTGCAAGAATACATAAGCTTTGGTCTTAGATCTTGCTGTTAAAAATGAAGAGGAGTTTTAGAGAGATTTTCAAACAGTATGGAAATGGGCATGGCTCTTCTGCGGGGACTGAAGACATCGAGGAAGGGCTGGGATTTGTGTTCTGTGACTGCATTCAAGAAACTAAAGGAAATCCAAAGGCAGTTCCCCTCTGCTCAGACACCCAGTCCTCCACTGCACCTTTGCTAACATGACTAACGCCAATGTTGGCAGAGTGGAACATTGACCTCATTGGCTCCATGAGTGTCCTGTAGTGTCTGTGCGTGCGTGTGCGTGTGTGCTGTACTGCATGGGGGCAGCAGCTCCATTCGTTGCTGTAACAAATGTAAAAAAACTAAACGTGAATTAATTAGTTTTTTTCAACTTGTTACAGCAGCGAATGGAGCTGCCGCGGTACGGTGTAGACTGCAACACAGTGAAGGAGCTGCCAGAAGAATGCTCCGCACTGCCAACATTGGGGTCTGTGACATCCGGGAAGCGGCCGCTAGAGAGAGAGCAGCCAGCACGGCAGGAAACCGGCCTCTCTTTTATTTTCGTTTTGGTGAGCACAATGAATGTATCTTTTCCAGTCCATATCTGTCTGTAATGTGCCTCATCTGGAAGCCTCAGGTGGACACCTGCATCAGTCAGATAGGCTAGGAGCTGCCAGTGACAAGGCAGGACAACCATATCTGGAAGGCTGTCACCAACTTTTGTCTGCCTAAGCGTGGAGTGATGGGAAGGTAGAAGGAGGAATTAATTTTAATAGCATATGGATATGTTAACATGTTCCATGCCATAGACGCTTTGGAGGAGAAATATAGAATAACTGGTAAAACCCAGGAAGGCATGTATTTCTACTTCCCTTTTTGGCACTGCCTGTTTACAGAGCTCTCTGGATAGTTCCAAGCCCATCAGAATCAGAAGGGAGCTGTAAAAATCTAAGCACCCCTAATTCTGTGCTGGGTTTAAGTAGAGACTAAAACTCTTTAGAAACTCAGTAGAGTACTGAAACTCAGCTTGCATCCAAGCCATGCAGGAGCAGACCAACATCTAGGAACAGGCACCTGGCTGGTGGCGCATACTTGTGGAAGGTGTTTCTGCAGGGCTACGTGTCTGCAGTGTGGACAGGCGAGGCAGGGCCCCAGCCGTGTGTGTGCAGCTGCGCCCTTCAGCAGACACCCACCTTACCTTCTGGGGTTGTCCTGGGGGCTGCTGGCAGGCAGACCTGCTCCCTGGACTTGTCGCAAGGCTGCAGAGGATTCACAAGTCCCCAAGACAGTGGATTGTCTCTTGCCAGCCATGTGTGCACATGGGCTCTTTCCTGTGTGCTTGTCCACGCTCCCACGAGGCAGTCCAGACACAGTGTAAGAGATGGGTAGAAGGAAAATAGAATTTGCAGTTCTGTCAGGGTAAAGCATGCCTGTAGAAAGATGATCCCTTTGAGATGCCCATACCCTCTCATTTTCAAACAAATTTGCTATTATGCTGTAAAGGAAATCCTTATTGGATTCTGACTGTGTTTGTGTTTCTCCTCTTACATTGGGCTGCTCTAAGTCAGGTTTCCTTTGTCTGACATGGTTAACTTCCTCTGCCCATGTTTTCCATAAAATGGAAATGATTAAATTTGAATTGAAATTTCAGTTTCAACAGAATTAATTATATAAAATTATTGAAGTGCTAAATGTAGGCAGGAGAAGAGTTGGCTTTATACATACATAAATGCACATATCTGTATACCAGAGGTCTTTGCGTTGTGCTCGTTGGGATGCTATCATGTTAGAAAGGGAGAGCTGTTACTTTTCGGGAATTGGTATAATCCTAATTCAGAAGGGGAAGGTGTGCAGCAATGTGGTTGATACTCCATCAGGTGATGTGGGAGTGCACTATTAGGATTTCTATTTTAGACAGCAAAATCCCAGAGAGCGTGTTGTCACATATGCTACACAGCAAATGCGCACTGAGCCTGACACGTGGGGGACTTGCTGGATCCACTGCACATCTGCAAGTTGGCTCTGCAGTGCGTGCACAATAGGTCTGACACATCCAGATGCTGCACAGAGTGCACATATGCAGAGGACGTTTGTACCGTTCCGGCCAGGCTGTCGAACATTCAGAAATCCGGAACGGATATGCTGCATTTGGCAATGCTAATGGGAGAAGGGGTAGGGGGAGCCCCCTTTTTTCTTTCCCATTAAATTCCCACCTGCTTTAACTTAAGGAGACCAAATTACAGCTTGCTTTCCTCAAAGCGCTTTCTCTGGGATGTCAGTTTGTAGCTGGAGATGTTCTGTGCACAGAGTAATTTTTCTTTTCTTAGCATGTCTGTATGTCAGACATCTAAAAATAATGAATAGTGAATCTGGACCTTTTATCTGCACATGCATCTCGATCTCTCTTGCGCTGTGACCTTTCTCTTACTGCCTCTGTAGAGGAGCCCTGACAGCCAAGATCTGAAGGAATAACCACTTAAACAGGCATTCGTTTCAGAATAATTTTCTGTAGATTATCTTGATTAGATTGGTCAGTTCTGGGTAAGACAACATGTAGACAGCTGCATGTCTGCTGTTAGGAGAAACTCTCCCTAGAAGAAAAATAACTAAATTACCTGCATCCCCCATAAGCTGTTTTTTTGCCCAATTTGCTTCCAGTCTTTTGCCAGGAAATTTGATTATTCATTCACAGAACAGAGAAACGTTGTTATCAATTAAGGTTTGCTTCTAACAGCTTAGACATGGGTGGTTTATTCTCTCTTAATCAAGTGCTGTGTCTACACCAGATTACTTTCTGTAATTTCCCATCACTGATACCACCAGTGTAGTTGTATTTGTAGCATAACCATGTAGACCAGTCACCAGTGCTTTATTTATTATGGCTAATAAACCTGTGAGATGCAGGGCTTAAAAGGCACCTGCTGCTCCTTTAGCAGGCCTAGGGACAGAACACTGCATCTCCTGCTGCTGGAGCCCCAACAGCACTGGTACTGGGAGGAAAATTCAAGCTATGAGTGCAGAGCAGATAATATGCTCTCACAGAAGGTCCCTGTACTTTATGAAATGATTTTCTGTAGAATTACAGGAACCAATTTCTGTTATTAATATGACATATTTGTGTATGTCTGCAATATGCACATACATTTGCATACTTTACTATGTGTATGTGTGCCTCCATTTGCTTTCATCTATTCCTTCTGCTAGCCCTTCGGGCACTGAAAGTAAACTTGGTGATTACAATTTCATTTTCTTTTCCACAGATATTATTTGGATTGTAGCATTATTTGGTTTGCAGAGATTGCAAGGAAATGTTTAAACAAAGCTTGATTCTAGAATTGAAAAATTTCCTCATGTATTCACTTCATTAATAAGTGGTGTTCTGCCTTCCTAATTCACAAAGATTTTAGCAAGGGATAGCCATGATGGGACATTTCAAAGAACAGATGTAGGCTAAGAATGTGGATCTTGTTGCAAGGCATATGCATTTTACAATTCATGGACACATATTTGAAAACAGTACAAAGATGTTTCACAGATGAGAAACCATGGCACATAGGTGGAAGTTTAGCAAGTGTTTTGGTTTGAATTGTTTGATGCCTTGTAGAGCCCAGTTTGGTTAAAAAGCGAAGTTCTGAGAGCACCTGAGAACTACCCCTTGGTGCCATCCCTTAAAGCTGTATTACTGCTTTGCTTCTGCCATGCTGACTGAGACCCCATTCATTATTTGAAGCATTCTTTGTTTTGTGATGCCACCTCTGTTTCCTGTCCTCAGTAAGACCTCATAATACCAAACCCTGCCCAAATACAGAGAAAAAGGTATCTACCTTGAAAGACTTTACACCCTAATGTTAAAGACAAAGATGGGTGTAAGGGAAGAAATGAGCACATGATGAAATCAGCTAGTGTATGGGCTAGCAATGTGGGTAGTGGTTTCAGCACTTATCGTGGTGTTTTTTTGGAGAGAGGATATTTTTAGTACACATCAGAGTCAGAATCTTTTTTGATGGAATTTGAATAATTTTGATGACATATCCATTGATGTTCATGGAGAGCATCTGTAAAGCAGAAGAGTGTAGGACCAAACCTACATAGGTTTGGATATGCATAGGATGTTCATATGAAAATCGAACAAATGAGTGAGAGAAGATGGCTCAGTCAGAGGTGGGCAGTGGTAGGTAGAAAAGAAATACACCATTGCAGGCCTTGAAACAAAGCTCATGTGTGTTGGAACAGAGCAGAAGGAGTGAGTGGAGGCATGTGAAGAGCTGGGTGCTGCTGTCAAAATGCACATCTGCTAGAATTTACAGCATTTTGTGAATGGTCAGGTCTGCAGCAAATTTCTTTTTTTGAAAGCTGAAAGGATGTTAAACTTCTGGCGGTGTAAGTTGACCAGCACATTGGTGAATGTGTTTGCTGTGTGGGTATGTAGCCTTTTCCTTTGTATTCTCCTAAAAAAAAAAACCTTCAAATATTACACTGAAGCCTTGGGACTGCATAGAGACACATGGAAATCAAACATCACATGTGAATTGCAGCAATAATGTGACGTCCACCATCTCTGAGAGACTGGGGGGAAAAAGGAAACATTAGAAACACTGAAAACATTGTTAGAAAACATTAGAAAACAATGTTAGAGTGAGTGCAGAGAAGGGCCATGAGGATGCTCAGAGGGCTGGAGCACCTCTCCTATGCAGACACGCTGTGAGAGTAGGAGTTGTTCAGCATTGAGAAGAGAAGGCTCTGGGGACACCTCATAGCGGCCTTCCAGTACCCAAAGGGGGCCTATGGGAAAGGTGGGGAGGGACTCTTCTTCAGGTAGCATTGTGTTGGACATTAGGAAGAAATTCTTCATGATGATGATAGTGAGGTACTGGCACAGGCTGCCCCGAGAAGCTGTGGATGCCCCATCCAAGGGACTGTTCAAGGCCAGGCTGGATGGGGCTTTGGGCAACCTGGTCTGGTGGGAGGTGTCCCTGCCCATGGTGGGGGTTTGGAACTGGATGGGCTTTAAGGTGCCTTTCAACCCAAACTGTTGTGTAATTCTATGATTCTGTTAGCCATGCTAAATTTGAACTGGAGGCTTAACACTTACATGGAAATGCTGGAAGGCAAGATCAAGTTTGTAATAAGGAAAGAAGAAGATAAATTTGAACTATGTGCATTGTTCAAAATCAGATCCAGGTGCAGGAATAAGTGTGGAAGCTCACCTGTAAAAGAAAGATTGTTAATAAGATATGCCATTCCATCTTCTCCAGGTTATCTGGCAATAACTGGCTTACCTTTCCTGGTAGTTTTTGGGTAGTGGCATCACCTTTTAAATCTCCTTTGGATTAGACTGATCCAGTGAATTATTACTTATATATACATCTGATGGGAAGAGTGAAATGCCACACTAACAAGTTCCATGGGGGTGGTGTGATATTTAACCTGTTTACAAAACACAGTCTGCTCATCCCTTAGCTTTGCTTATAAAGCAGAGCCAGCAGCCATTGCATAGTAGCTCAGGAAGTAGTTTGAACTGAATGTAAGTAGCGTTTCTTAAAACTGTACTGCAAATACTGTTTGCTTTCCTTCCCTCTAGCCCTGGAGTTGCTGGGTTTACCCTACAGCTGTTTCTCCTGGGATCATACACTGTAAGCTAGTTTTAGAGCAATAAAATAGCCTATGTCTAAGAATGCCTTCTATTTCTACTCTGCTCTTGTGAGACCTCACCTGGAGTACTGCATCCAGTTCTTGGGCCCCCAACACATGAAGGATATCAAGCAGTGGAGGGGGTCCAGAGGAGGGCCACGAAGATGATCAGAGGGCTGGAGTACCTCCCCTATGAAAGCAGGCTGAGAGAGTTGGGGTTGTTCAGCCTGGAGAAGAGCAGGCTCCGGGGGGACCTGATAGTGACCTTCCGGTACCTGAAGGGGGCCTACAGGAGAGCTGGGGAGGGACTCTTTAGAAGGGCGTGTGGCGTTAGGATGAGGGGTAGTGGCCAAAAACTGGAAGAGGGGAGATTTAGGCTAGGTATTAGGAAGAAATTCTTTACCATGGTGAGACACTGGAACAGGTTGCCCAGAGAGGCTGTGGATGCCCCCTCCCTGGAAGTGTTCAAGGCCAGGCTGGATGGGGCTCTGAGCAACCTGGTCTAGTGGGAGGTGTCCCTGCCCATGGCAGGGGTGTTGGAACTAGATGATCTTTAAGGTCCTTTACAACCCAAACCATTCTTTGATTCTATGATTTTGTGATTCTATGATTCCTGTCAATTAGACATACCAGCTTTTAAACATTTTTATATTCAAAATTTTGTCATAATCATAGGAATAAGAGATACATCAAAGCAACTTGTCAGCTGTCATTGGGGAAACAATTGTCCTCTACTGGAGAGGGCAATGCAGCTATTGCCATGTTACAATCACATAGCACTACAATTCAAATACAAAAACAAGTAATAAAGGCTGGAAGGGAGGAACAAAGAGGTGAAGGGAAAAAAAAAGGAAGGAAGGAAGTGAATGAAGCTGACAGTTTTGTGCCTTCCATGCACATAAAAATAAAGCTATCCGGCTTGCAGCAGTATTGCTTAAATAGCTTTACTGTTGCCCCTGCATTTTTAGCTAAATGCAGAAAAGATAGGATCCAGCTTGCAGATTAGGATTTGTAGATTGATATAGCTGCATTAAGTTGTCTGCCTGTGAGCCTGGTGTTTAAGCTCCCATTCTTATGTGAAGAGACACAGTTAATTCAGCTGATGAAACCCAGAGAGCTTTTCAGCTTATTTTGAAGCAGATACCTCCACTGACCACCTGCATAGATTTTCAGGCTCCACTGAACTCTCTGAGTTGCTGGAACGTAACAGCCTAATACTGTTCAAGATTTCCTAAGGTATTAGAGACATCTGCACAGAGTGAGGACATAGAAAACAATTTGAAGGGGACAAATGCCATCCTGGTCAAGGCAAGTATCATACTGTACAACATCAGAAGAGACTTTGGACACCTCTGTTTAGACTCCTGAATCCTGGCGTAGGTCTCTGTTTTTCATAATGGGAGCTCAGCTTAAGCACCTTCTTGTTGGCACCTAAATATAGGTGTCTTAATCTGCAAGCTGAATCCCACATTAGAGGCATTAGATAAATGAACTGATTCTTGTATTAAGAGCATGGCTGCTAGCTCCAGCACCTTCTAATGCTTTTGTGTGATGTGGTGAGCAGAAAGCTCTGATTTCTCACCCTTTTATATAAAATGTTTTCCAAGCATATAGTTTTAATATATATTTTTCTAAAATTCTTTGTAACTCATAGTGAGTTGGTCAGTGTTGCTAATGATACTTACCTTTCACAGTCCTGCTAGCCACAAGAATGTGGCGGACTGTGGCATTGTTGATAATGATGCTAGTTTGACAATGACTGGGATTGTGTCTGTCTACAAGGCCCCAGAGTGACACCGTCCTTTCTTTAATAAAAGCCTCTCATTGCTCGGCTGCCTCCTTAAATTTAGGGATTGATCCAAGTATGAATTCTCAAAGCCCATTGCGCCACCACTTCCACTGAGCCACAAACACGTTGTGGTGGAGCTGCACTTCAACAAGCATTAGCACTTAACTCAAGGTCCCTGTGTGCTGGCTGTGAAAGCCATCAGTTTGGGGGTTTTAGTTATGTTCAGAATTCCAAGAGAAAAAAAGATGATTGTTACTGCACTGTATTGTCAGAGCCTTCATGGAGGTGAACAGTTCAGCTGTTAACACCGCTTCGCTATTTATGGCAGCATTTTGCCGAGTTCACGGTGTTCATTACCCTGTACAGCTTTTACTCCTACCTATTGCTCAGAAATGGCAGCAGGCAGGTTCCAGCCATTGCATACCTTGTCCTGCACCATCGGCTGTGCTACACGAGGGAGCTGGCTCAGGGCAGGGAGAGTGTGGGTCCCCATGGTGCGGGGCAAGTCCTGCTCCAGCCCCTTCAGTGAGGTTTCTTGCTGTTTCTCCAAAGTGCATCTATGCTTTGTGTTTTCTCACAACAGGGAATTTAGTGCAAAGAGAGGTCTCCCCACAGACAGCTGGTGCAGAGCTTCTACTCTTTTTCACTGCAGAGCTAACTTAGTAAATCAGAGAGCCAAGTTCACACATCCTGCTCTGTGTTTGGTAGAGTTGTATCTTGGTGGGAAAGTGGGAAATAAAGTCATAAAATAATCCCCAGACCTCAAAAAAGCAGAAGGTATTTGTTACTCCTTTGTAGCTTGCTGTGAACTTAAGCGAATACCAGTGTAGGATGATGGGGTTGTCTCTTACTTGTTAAAGAAACTCCCTGTCACTGATTTTGTCAGAAGAAACTGCCTTAAAAAAATACACATACAAAGTAGGAGGGTGACAAACTAGTGTAAAGTGTCTGAATTGTGAGTTAGGATGAGAGACTTCTGTATCTGCAGTAAGGACAGGGCTGTGGAGGCTGTGGAGGAGGGAAGGGCCTTTCCCAGCTGGGCAGACCCGGTTCTCGTTTCCTGGCCAGCTGGGCTTCCTGCTCTCGTTGGCAATGCCAGGGTCAGAGCCTGAGGCTACCTTCAACGCACTGCATTTTTTGTACCCTGGAAAAGGGCTTTATTCACTGCCTGCAGCTGCAGAGAGCAGTACAGCTGAGGTGTCTGGTAGCCAAATGGCCAGAAGGAAACCACAGGCCTCGGTGTGTTTTGTCCAGCAGCTGTCAGGCCTGCCTGAAAGGTCTGCCTACTACAGAAGCTGAGCATCTTTCTGATGCATTTCCTCACAATTTAATTCCCCGTAATGTTTCTAAGGCCTATTGCATGTGCCTCTGTTGTTGGGAGGGTGCATTTAATCCCCTTTTTCTCTCTAGTCACGTTGTACTTCTGTAGCAACACTTAATGATTTTGCATGTTCTTGTCCACGTGCCATTGCCCTACACAAGCAGTGAAGTTGTGGCACTGCTTTCTTCACCAAAACTCTGACACAGCAACAATTTTAGGTGCATGTCTTTGGCTTTGGTTTTTCGGGATTTTTGTAAGGATATGTGATTTCCAGAAAATATCTCATTACTGTGCAGTAAGACTTGCAGTATGGGTAAGGACTGAGATGTGGTTAGAACCTTGCACAGACTGGAATACAGTTTTCTGAACATTTTCAATCAAAATTAATTTGTTAAATATTAATGGTTGTTGTTAATGTTGTATTGGTGGTCTCAGGGTGACCCAGTAAGGAGAGAAAAGAGCTGAGTGTATAAATGAGGCTAAAATATTCCTTCTGATAATTTCAGTGCTTCAGAAGTTACGTTGATGTGCTTTAAAGAATGTAAAGACTTGAGAGCAAGTGAAATTACGCAGTGCTGTAGTGAAATTACACAGCACTGTAGTGTGGAGTTGAATGAAGACATTTTATTTGAATTAAGAGTATGAATTATTAATCACAATCTGAGTAAAAGGAAATTTATGGATTCACTCTCTCCTCCCAGCGCCTATAAGATTTTACTCCAAGTATGTTTTGTAGCCAGCCAGGCACTACTCCACAGGATCAAGGCAAACTTGATATTCCTGGTACTCCAAAGATTTAAGAGAGAAGCTGCTTTTTCTGTTCTATTTTTGCATCGCAAAGATGCACTGTACCATGCCAACTTGTTTAAAAGATGCTTTTTGAATATAACTGATTCTCGTGGAAGTCAATGTAGTATTTTTTGTTGATCTATATTCAACATAAAAATTCTTATTTTCCTAAAAGTAAACTCTTACTCACCCCAATAAGCAAGCATTAAATAGTTCATAAATAGTTGGGGAACATTTTTACACTGTGGTTTAATAAAAAAATTAAAACATTTCCAAGCATTCTTTTGTAGAATCCAATTTCATTTTTTAATCACTCATTTGATCTTAACTATGAATCATTCAATTAATTAATTTTGACAGATCTTTCCTACCATCAACCCTAAGTTCAAGAAGCCAGTTTTATTTCTGTCTCTAGAGTTACACAGTGTGTAACTGCTTTTTAAGGTCAGAAAATAATAGGCAAAAAATAAAAGGCAGAAGAATGAATTTAATTTCTTTAGAGTCTCATGGTTTTTTTTTTTTTTTTTTTTTTTGTATGTTTGGTTGTTTTTTTGCCTCTGTGAATCACAGTGGCTAATGCTCTGCTTTGTTATATTTAAGCTGTATACATTGCTTACTGGGTTTGATTACTCAGGTTCTTCTGTGGTAGACAGAGAAGAAGGTGGCATGTTATGCCACTATTACAGATTTACATTTGCTTCTTATTGCTTATCTAAATTGTCCTGCCTAAGTAACTCACTTCCCTCTTATTGGAAGGCTGCGAAGGAAAATTAGTTTCTGGAACTGTCTATATGCAATGCTGCAATAACACTAGTGCTAGCTTTGAAGGAGCCTTCAAAAATATCTGTGTTTTAAAAAAGGGAAACTTGTAAGGCAAACGAATACAAGGTTTAAATATTACATACTGGATGTTTAGACCTGCTATATGGAGATGCTGCAGGTATATGTAATAAGGCTGAGTGATTTTCACTGTTTTGCCAGAACAGATTGCAATTTCAGCCTGTTTGGGCACAGCTGTTGCTTACTTTCTGGCTCTTGGTAGCTGAAAATACCTGTAGCTATTGAATAGTACTCTTCCCACAGAGGATCTAGTTTACATAGGTTAATCCTGTGTTGTCACCAACTGATATGATCTAACTACATGAGGTTTTAGAAAAACATTTGTAATACAAACTGGCTGAATCATCTTAGGAACTGTTTTTAACCAATTTGCAGGAAAGCTTCCAGATTCATTGCGATGGTGTCTACCTTTGTTAGCATATTGAAATATTTCCTGAATACTGTTTCCTGAAAGGTCACCTGTATGGAAAAAAAATCCACCCCAAACTTACAGGCTGTATGCTCTTCTTAGGAAGTGTATGATCTTGGATAAAAGTTGTCTTGTCAGAGAACCAGGAATATAAGCACACCAGAACAGCTGAGCAGTGGCAAGTACTGTTTAATCAATTGACATGGCCTGGTTTAGCCACTGAATGTTTATTTTCTACTTGTAGTGTAGGCTGAGCTCCTCCTCACTGTTAGACTTCTGGAATTCAATCAGAATGAGCTTTATTTCTTTCTTTATTATTATTAATGCAGGGGTGGACCAGGCATTACCACAGGAACGTCGAACTCCTGTTACTCCGTCCTCTTCCTCCCGTTATCACCGTCGCAGGTCCTCAGGGTCACGGGATGAGCGCTATAGATCAGGTAAGTAGAACCGAAGACCAGAGAACTGGAACAAAACTAGAAATCACTGGTTCTGTTCTTTATTTAAAATAATTTTGTTGTAAACTTCTGTAACACCTATACACAGGAAATACTAGTTGTATGAATGTAGAGACACGGTCCAAATAGAGAGGGGTGGAGTTACAAAGCCAAAGTATATCTGGAATTGCATCTGGCAAGAGTGTGAAGGGGACAAGAAAGATTTCTGTGGGCATTACAGCAGCAGAAGGAAGACTAGGGAACATTTGGGCCCACTACTGAATGGGGCAAGGGTGTGGGTGACAAACAACATTGAAAAGGCCAAGATACTTAATGTCTTTTTTGCCTTGGTCTTTACAGGTAAAACTTACCTTTGGGAATCCAGGGCCACAGAGACCAATGAGAAAATCTTGAGCAATGAAAACCAACCTTCTCTGAAAGGGGATCAAGAGAGGGAATATTTAAACAAACTGAACATATACAGGGGCATGGGACATGGTGGGATGCACCCACAAGTACAGAGGGATCTGGCTGATTTCATTGCAAGGCCTCTCGATTCTTTGAAAGGAAATGTCAGTATTTTCTCAGGAATGGCAAGACGGACAATCTAGGAAACTAGAGGCCAGTCAGCTTTGCATCAATCTCTGAGAAAGTGGCAGAACAAATAATCTTGGAAAACGTGAAATATATGAAAGACAAGGAGGTGATTGGGAGCAGTCAGCATGGACTTACAAAGTCCCCTTATTAGGTTGGTCAATCCATTATCACCAACCCAATAGCTTTCTACAAAAAGATAACTACCGTGGAGGCTGAGGGAAGAGCAGTGGATATGGTATGCCTTGGCTTTAGTAAGGCAGGTGACAGTGTCTCCCATAGCATCCTCATTGAAAAGCTGGCGAAGTATGGTCTAGATGAGTGAAAGGTAAGGTGGACTGAAAACTGTCAACAAGGTAAACGTGTCAGCAGTGCACTCTTAGGGCAAAGAAGGCCAAGGGCCTCCAGGACTTCACTAGGAGGAGTGCTTCCTGCAGGTCAAGGGAGGTGGTGTTTCCCGTCTGCTCAGCATTGGTGAGGCACATCTGAAGTGCTGGGTTCAGAGTTGCGTTCCTCGGTACAGGAGTGATGTGGGCTACTGGAGGTAGCCCAGCAAAGGGCCACAAAGATTATTAGGGAATGGAGCCTCTGACATGCGAGGAAAGGATGTGAAATCTTGGACTGTTCAGAAGGGTCAGTGGGATCTTCTCCATACATACCTGATGGGGGAAGTAAAGAAGATGGAGCCAGACTTCTGAGTGATGCCCACTGACAGGACACAAGGCAGTGGTCATAAACTGAAATTAGATAGATTACCTTTAAACATAAGAAAAAAAAAATTACTCTGAAAGTGATAAAGCATGGGGACATGCTGCCCAGAGGGGCTGTGACGTCTCCATCCTTGGAGATACTCAAAACCTCATGGGACACAGCCCCAGGCAACCTGCTCTAGGTGACCCTTCTTTGAGCAGGGGGTTGGACTGGGTGATCTCCACTGCAACCTCCACCAGACTGTGATTCTGTGGCACAGCTAAATTTTATCATATTAATTCTAGTTTAGTGAATACCCTAAAAATATATATAATTTTACATATACCAAGTTTGAAACATCATTATGCCCTAGATAGAAACACTGGTAAAAGGAAGATGAAATTATGTTTAGAAGTGAATAAAAGGGTAAAATCTCATTTCCAGTGGCTGGGATCCAATTCGCTTCACAGTGTCTCTCCAGACATATCACAGAGTGAAGGAAGTGTTTGTTAAATAACTGAAGAAAAAAATGAGCTCTGAAACTTCTTACTCTTACCTTTTAAGGCATAATCTGCCTTACCTGGCCGAGGGGTAGGTGGGCTCAGCTGTTGTTTCAACAGCTGCAGGGACTGCTGCAGTGTAGGAGCCCTTCTCAGGTGACAGCCAGAGGCCAGGGCCTGGTTTTTCTGCCACTGCCTCTCCCAGCTGTGGAATGAGGGAGCAATGGACAGCAGCACCCAACAGCCACTGTGGCAGAGGGACCCTCGCGAGCTGTGGGTTAAAAGCCAAAGACTGATGGTTGGGGAGGACACGGACGAGATGTCTCTGGAAGTTCTGGATTGTGTTTGAGCAGGGAGACCCAACTTGCTGGACACATTGTGCTGACACAACTGGAAAGTTACAGAGAACTCCTTATTAAACCTTTTGTAACGTATCACTAGTTCATTCCATTAGTCAAAAAGCTTGCTAGTCCGATTTAAAGGAAAATTAAATGATGGATGTTGGCTGAGAAACTTCATGCATGTCCAGACCACTCTGATAAATCTTAAAACTCCCTTCTTCTCTTAGAAACCTTGAGTTCACACTGTAGATGCTGCCAGTTTTTCTTTGAATAATGGTTGTGTGACGTGCATAATAATTCCTTGATATATAAACTTCTAGAAGCTTCTCCCACATTATACTAAAAATTGTCTACTCAGTGCTTTTAAACAGGTAGAAATATTATTCTTGGAATTGTCTATTCCATGAACCCATGATCCTCAAACCTCCAAGCCATTCTGAGGAGTTCTGTTAAAAAAATTTGTGTTTGTGCATTGAATGTAGCCTGCTAGAGCTGTGCTTGCCATTTGTAAACTAAGCTTATGAGTCAGTCCGGGGATGGGCAGAAGGAACCATGATGCACATCTTCTCCCTGTGCCTGTTTGGATACCAAAGGAGTGCTCTGTGTTGCCATTGCTTCTTCTTGGTTTCGGTTGCTGTCTGCTGCCTTAAAAGGAAGGCATGGAGAATAATTTAATTATCTCTGCTTAGAGAAGCAGCTTAGAGAGAAAAGGCAAAAAGATCGTCTTCCTGTCTTTGTGTATGATCTGACAATCCCTATCAGTGTTGAATCCTTCCTCCTCCTGACCCATCCTTGTTGCCCTGCCTCTGCTATTCTTTACATTTTTTGAGCAAGCACCTCAGTTTTTGCTTGTGTTCAGAAATACAAACCTGGAAACTCCTTTTCAAGCTAGCACAGCACCGCTTCCGTCCTTTGCCTTCGGAGTCCCCATTGCTCTGGGGACTATGAACCCTTCTACCTCAGAAGGGCTCAGCCATGGCTGGTGTGCTGATCCCATAGCTTGCCATGCTGATCAGTTGTGCCTCATTGTTTCAGGCGGGCTTGTGAGGGTGTGGAAAGCCTTCCTTCTCTGCTATCTGTGTATCCAGCTATTGACTTTATTCCAACAATCCCAGCCTTAGGGAATTTAAGATCTTATTCTGGGTTTGTTCACTGAATAGTACATAAGGCTTAGGAGTAGGGCAGTGTTGTAATAATGCACACAAATAACGAATACACCAATTGTGTTGCTGAAAGGAAGAGTTTGAAATTCAGCATGAAAGGTTACTTGTTATTACTGGAATCTCTGAGGAGAGTCAGGATAATCCTGTAAATTCACATCTTTGCCACTCTGAAAATGTCCTTGGTATTAATACTGGAAAACTTGATGGTGTTTGGGGGGCTTATGGAAGGGCTTTGAGCTCCTGCATTGACTGCTGTAGAACATGACTCCTCTGAAAGCCACCAAGTTCTCCAGTAAACTGGTTTGAACAGCTACCAAGTCTTCGTTCACTCAAAAGAAAACTGTGCATCACAAATGCCAACACAAACAAACGTAAACTTCCATTTCAGTGTTGAGAAGTTAACCAGTTCATCATCTGTATGTTTAGTTTTTGAGGAGTTTGCTAGGATTGAATGCAGTGTTCCTAGTCTGAATTATGCTGTCCCCTTCTATACATTGCCCCTGTGATATCAGAGTCCATTTCTTTCTTGGTCTCATGACTCTTTCTTAGTGCAGGTTACAAAATTGTAAGTTGGGTTTCTTTCTGGTTGTCTAGGCTTCAGATTCAGACTTGCTTCAGTTAGAAGCCTTTGTTTAAATTGTTGTTTTGCTGTGCTTAATGCTTCAGCATCTCTGCTCTGATCATATTGTGATTATTAGATCCTAGCTGATACCTGGTTTCAGTGCTTGTTATCATATTTGGCACATCTTCTTGGAAAGGGCCCAAAACAAAATGAATGTGCAGTCTATAACAAATAAGTAATTCTAGGAAAATATTTCCCTTCCTTAGTTTTTTTGCACAATTTATTTCAATTAACATTGAAAACAAATCTACTCAAACTCTGATCAAAGTCCTTTTCTGTCTCTTTTGTTAAAGATTTTCCTAATTGGAAGTCTGACATCCTGAAAATCATCCAACTCTCCTTCCATGACTTTGCTTTTTACATAAATTTAGATGTCAGCAAAGATTGTTTAATGAACTCTCTTTGGAGACCCAAAATCATTGCCACTAATATCACCTTCAACTTACGTTCTCTTATTATGGAAAATGTCAGACTGTGACATTTTAAATCCCTACCTGTTTTCCCAGTTCAGTCTTTTTTATTATTATTATTTCATTAACATTGTAACAGAATTTTGTAGCACTATAATTTTGAAAACCTGAATTCTGTGATTTTTGTGTTCTAAATATAATTGATTCTGAGTTTATGGACACTATTTTTTTGGTAAATGTTTCTGGTACATTCTGTGTTTTAAGATGATTTGATTTTAGAATTCAACCTGCATTGGGAATGTAGTCTAATTCCTTAAAACTGGGAAGTTTTAAAATTTCCTGGCTGCTTCTTTATATATGGGAAGTGATACTGAAATCATTATGTTCCAGAACATCTTCAAATTTGATAATTTCTCAGATGTCTAAAGAAATAGATAATGCCATGAGTTCACTAAGTAGATCAATTTGAGCTATATTATTTATGCAAGCATAGCAACTAGTTTAGCTGATGCTTATTCAAAAAGATTCTTGGTTTATTTACTACTAAATATGAAAATTCTCTCATTGTTTACTCACTCAGAAACAGTGTTTGAAAAGATTTGTCAAATGTAAATCATGGCAATGTTTTTCTCATAGCAGCTTCTGTTCCTATGCTATAACATTATCTAGGGGCTCAAGCTGGCACTGAAGCCAAATGTTTATGTAAGCGGGATCAGAAATTTTTGCCAAGAGGCTTTTCTGGCCAGTGGCTTTTCAGGCAAGAACACCCCGTCAGGGGAAAACTGACTTGCACTTGACTTCTGCCTCTCTGTGCAGAATAGATGTAGGCATCTGGCTTGATCTGGCTCAAGTTAGGTGACTCTGCAAAATCAGGCACAGGTATAGAAATAGCATAGAAATAGAACAGTTCAGCTGGAAAGGACCTTCAGAGATCATCGAGTCCAACCGCCTGACCTCTTCAGGGCTAACCAAAAGTTAAAGCATACTGTGGAGGGGCTCTTGAACAGTGGCAGGCATGGGGCTCAAACCACCTCTCTAGGAAGCCTGTGTTTGATCACCCTCGTGATAAATAAATTTTCCCTAAGGTACACTCTCACCCTCCCCTGGTGCAGCTCTGTGCCAGTCCTGCACATCCTGTCATTGGTTTTCAAGGAGAAGAGACTGGCACCTCCCTAGTGTACAAAGAGTATGAAGCTAACAGGCGATGTGTAGATGTGGCCACAGCTGGACATACAGCTTCATTTCCTTAACGCAGTTTAGGATCTAGTTTCCTGAACTGCTTTTGGAAGTTGCATATCAATGGGTTTGGTATGGAGGGCTGAGATAACGACGTAGGAATTGTGCAGTGCAGTAAACAAGCAGGTAACCTGAATGGCTTAACCTCCATGGTCTTATCGTGTTATCTAAATGAGCTGTGCTAACTCAGTAGAGTGCTGAGATTTGCAGAGGATGGTGGCTCTACCTGTCCTCCTTACAGTCACTAGAGACCTCCTTGTTCCCTGGTTAGCATTAGCTGTCCTGCTCCTTCTAACATGAAAATCTCTCACAGGAGGAACTGAAGCTTCTGCTGCTGTTATCTAAAATATCATGGTAGTGGCCATCCTGCTTTTGGAGGAATGGTCATGCTGGTTTGGTGCTCAAAATGGTGATCTGTAAGCCATCCCAAGTGTTGCCCTCAGTTTACTTAAGTTTGACCCGGTGTCTGTCGCCTTGCTTGCTGCTGTCTGAAGCAGAGCTGGGCTCTACTGCCACATAAAGGCTGCAGCTCAGTACAGCAGCAGCTGCTGCTGTGGCGGTTCATAATGAGGTACCCCATGGGGGAACTGGGCAGATCCTCTTAATCAGAAGAGCTTTTCTTGATCTCAGTGGATCTCCATCAGATCTGTGTTTTTCAGCCAGTCGTGACTAGCAACTCTCTTTCAGAGACCATCAGCACCTATTTTAAACCCTCTCCAGAGAAGAAGCATGTTAGCCTCCCTCAGCTGGGTGTTCAATACATGAAGAAATGAAAAGTCAGGTCCTTACCAATTTCATTTTTTTCCAAAGGGACCCCAGTTGGGCCTTCAGATTATGCCAGAGCAAAAAGCATCTCTTGTCCATCCCAATGCTGAAAACCAGGCACCTTCCTGTGTGCCTCAGCTGGTCTTTTACAGTTCCTAGTTGTTGCTTTTCAGTTGGAAAAAATAAATAAATAAAATAAAAAAGGCAAGCACACAAAAGCTATGCACCAATAAAAGTCAGAAACTAAAAAAATCCATCATTAAATGATAGGAAATGTTATGTAATATGTTCAAATTCACATGTATGTGTTAGGAATGAGATAGTGTCTCCCGACTCTTTGATTTCTGCTGTAGAATTCTGCTGTGATGAGATGAATATGAGAGATGCATTGGGCCAAGTTTATTAAGTCCCTTGTTTCTCGTGAGGTCTCCAGGAGGCGTTGAAGATGGCCAGTGTTTTGCATTGCCTGGAGCAACTGTAGTGCTTAAGGAAATGGGACCAGAGAGCTCTGAGAACTGATTTTTGCAGCTGTCTGAAATGATGTGGGAAGTAGCGGTGTAGGTGAAATTGCACCACTTCTGTGTCTCAGGGTTCACGTTATCCTGGAGCAAAGACCAGCAAGTGAGAGCACGTGTGCTATGTGCACCACATGGACAGATTTTAAGAGGCACACAGTGGATGAGCATAGGGCTGGGAGCTGAGAAATAAGGTGTTTTGAGAAAGACCATATGTGGAATCAGCACCTCTCAGCTTGTGTCCTAGCGCAGAGATACTGCTGGTGAGGTGGTTGTGGCACCCTGATGCTTGGGAGCAAGGATCTCCCTTCTTCCACTCACTCATGGTGACTTTTTTTCCTATTCATTGAACCTTTGAAGATGAGAAAGAAAAATTCAGTCCGGTGCACCATTCTTGGAGGGCTGCCAGCCTCTGCCCCAGGGATTCCACCGCTGCAGAGAGCAGTTCATTTTCCAAGCTCACTCAGCATTTCTTTTAAAAGACATCTTAATATAGGAGATTTTTGGACATATTGCCAAAACAAATGCATCCTAACTACAGCTCTGTCCCAGCTCACATTCCTGAGCCACCTTTCCCACACTGCGGTTCAACAGGGAAAAGACTGAGCAGCTTATACTGAGCCTGAGATCATTAAACTTCGAAACAAATCATTCCAAGATAGGTTTGAGGGGCATTTGAAATAAAGGAGCTAGCAGTGAAACAGTGTTCCCTGCAGACCCCCATCCTAGAAGAGGAGTTGGCAGCAGACCCTAGGTAGCTGAAGCGCTCTGCTCCAAGAGCTTCGGGGTACACGCCTCACCACGTGTTAGTTCTCATTGGCCATGAAGTAAGTGTATGTATGAACTGCAACAAAGGTTGCTGACATTTTGCATGTTTACAGCTTACCTCATGGCGATTCTAAAATATATGAGTAGTTTATATTTTGCGTTTTCAAAAGGGTGTTCAAGAGTTCATTCTGTAATCTTTCTAGAACAGAAAAGGAAAAAGTTAAAATGGAAGACAAAACAAAAAAAATGAGAATATCGGTGTTGTAGTGCATGGTAGAAGAAAGGATGGAAAAGGAAGATAAAAGTAATTATTTTTATTGAACCATTGTCATTTAACATTACTCCAGAG
>VXAV01001154.1:58269-71777 GCA_013399715.1 Alectura lathami
ATTACTCCAGAGAATAAGGTGGTAGGAAAATATGATGAATGTACTATGTATCAGGGCAGGACTGCATATGTGTTTTAAGGTTGCTCATCATAAAAGAAAAAATTAACCCTTCAGATGAGTAAGGGATACTTGGAAAAGTTCATCTGAACTAATTAACCTCACTGCAGGCACACTTACTTAGAAATTAATTCATCTTCTGTTTGATTTAGCTTGCTTATAAACTTAATTTCAACCTACATTTCAACCATGGGAAAAAACAGGTTGAAAGCAAACTTTTGCAGAGATGTAATTTATATGACCATGTCCTTGCTCTTGACCCAGCAGAAAAATTTGTAAGGATAATTGCAGAACTCTTGAGGAAAATTGCTCAAGGATCTCCAGAGAGAAATGAATAGAAAGTTTGATTTACTCAGATCACATAATAAGGGGGCCTGAGATGAAGTCACCATGTGAAGCTGACTTCCAGATTGCATTACGAATGAGATAATAAATAAATGGAGGGATGGAAATTATTAGTGGGAGGCTTGCGTGTTTTTTTTATTTCACTTATGATTAGAGTTAATATAATTTTAAATCTCAGAGTTTAGAGAAAAACATTTTTAAATCAACTTTATTATAATACCTGAAGACTCCACGTAAAGCAAAAACTATGCCTTTCAGCAGAACTAGCAGTGGAGCCATAAAGAGTTCAGTCTTCAGTTTTGTGTCCTGTTTCCATCACATAACGCCTGTATTTCACAGCCTGTCCATGCAGCTTTCCCAGTTGTACATTCAGCTTCTACCTTCCTTCCACCCAGAATTGTGGCTTATCACTACTGCCATCCAAACTGCAAAATGATAGCGATGCTTCTTTTTTTTTCTACAGAATTAAACCTTCTGAGCACATGAGAACATACATTCGCAGTGTCTTCATATGTGCCTGTAGTTATTCAGCAGCAGCCAAAGGATGCACATACATGGCACAGCCCTTTGCCCAGAGGGAAGTTTCCTGCACCAATTAAGTTTGTTTGCTGCAATATCCTAGAAGAGCCAGGCCTTTTTCATGGCATATTCATGGGAGTGCAGATGTTTTCTAAAAAGCTGACTTTTCATTGTCAAAAATTGTACAGGTCAACAAAATTTGGCCTAAGTTCATGAGAAGTCAGCAGAACTTCCCTTGCAAATCCATGTATCCCCTGTTCCCAGTAAAACCTGAGACCCAATATTAACCCAGTTTAAACATCCCAAAGACTGAAGCTTACACACTGAAATTGTTCTCTGAAATGTAAGCAACAGTTTGTGTCTGTCAGTAGTCTCCACAGCCCTCGTATAAATGAGTGTCTTACTAGAGCAGATGTTCTTGCATTCAGTCGGGTATTCACTGTGCTGTGAATACCATATTTCAGAATTAATGGCACATCTGCTTGCAGCTGGAGAGAAATTAGGTGTCACACTGTTCAGGCTGTGTGCTTTCCTATCTTAATGCCCAGAGACATTGTGAAAGAATTCTGACACTGCTTCATTATAGCGTCACCCAGAGCAAAGATCCCTTGTAATATGGACTCACTCACTTTCACATTCCTAGGGGTGAGATGGTTTTCCAAGGACTGATCTGTGCTGGATGAACACAGCAATTGTTATAAAATCACTTGCCCTGTGTCTGCCTGAAAATACGGTCAGTGCTGTCAGCCAGGACAATCAAAAGACAAAGCCTAACTGTAATCTGTTCTGATGATCCCACATTTACCGTGTCTCAGCCTATTTAGCATGTCCTGATTGCATTTCCAATAGTCGTAGCTACCAAATTATCTCTACTCGGAGTATTTACAGGCCACGTATTAGGAAATGAATTCTCAGTATATCCTTCGTTTCCATGGCAGCTACAACAAAGGTCTGATTAAACTCATAAGAGACTCTCATGCTTTCAAATACTAGTTTCCTGTAAGGCAGCAATTGCCAACCTTTCCTCTGTCTAATTACTTCGCTTACTGTTGCTATACTTAGCATTGCCTTATCTAGAATTTTCAGCCAAAATTCACCTTTGATAGTGAGAGTTGGTGGCCTCTGGGAGGCTGGTTTCCCGTAGTCTCAATTTCCTCTGTATAGTAACTCAGAAGCTGTTATGATTCTTCTGCTGCACTGTGTTTGGTGCAGCAATAACTGCCCTTGCTCTTCTTGCCTGCTGCCACTGCCTCTTTCTGCCTGTTCTTAGAGCTCTTTCCCTTGATGCAGCCCCAGGTGCTGACCTCCCTGAAACAGAGGCTTATTTGTATTTTCACTTGTTTGTTAAATGTGTGATTTCAGGGCTGATCCACTGCAGTATAAACAAGTCATAAATATGTATTATATGTACACAAATAACCTATTATTAAAAATCGTTTGGCATTCTAAACTCATTAACACAGAGTATCAACCTTCTTGATCCTAATAATCTGTCATTCCATGAGTGAGTCAGTTATTTTTGTAGACTATCCCCTAAAAAGCAAGGATGCTAAACCTTCTGAGTCATTGGGCCAGTCCTGCTCCCAGTCACACCATCACCTTAGTAGGAATTGGCTACTGAAGCAAAGGAAGAACGATTGTTTCCAAAGGCCCACTCAGAAGAAAAAAAAAAAAAAAAAAAGGCAAAAATAGCTCAAGGGAAAGGATTTACATGAGGCAAAAGGAACAACCAGATGAAAGGAATGAATTCAGATCACATCTAGATATGTCTCCCAACAATTTTATTCCCTCAGGGGTAAGTTCCCTGAAGGGAGGGCTGGAAGTGTCATTGCTTCAGAACGAGAAAAGCAGGCTGTAGGAGGTGCTTGGAATGCTGTTAGAAAATCCTGCATCTGTACAGCAAAAATTAGGCAACAGCTTGTTTTCCCATATTTGTGTTTCTCAAACATCTGGTGACTGGATGTCAAAAGTGATGGGTTTTTTTCATAGCAGGAAAGTAAGCAGAGTAACATACAGAATGTCAAGGCTTTATAATTACCAAGAAACTGAAGACTGGAGCAAAGACAATTGGAGTTACATATTTAATCTGAAATGTAGGCGGAAGCAGATTTCTGCCATCTTGATTCTGGCAATGCACAGCTATCTACTGATCTAATTTCATGTCTTAGAAAGAAGCAGGGCTGAGTGACAAATCAGATGCAAGAGAACTACCTGACGCAGGATTGCAAGCTCTGATTTAAGTACAACAGAAGACGCATTTTCTTTTGTTTCCTGATGTGTTTTATGCAGTGGGTGTGAAGAACAGTTTTATAATGTGGAAATTTTTAATATAGCTGATCCTTGCCATGGGAGAAGCGCCCTGTTCCATGATCCCTGCTGACCTAACACCCAGATCTGGGACCCGTGAAGAGGTATCACTTTGCTTACAGTATGGTGAATGTTTGACATGCCTGTGGAGCAAGCACAGCTAATGCTGAATGCCACTGAGGCATGTTAAACTCAGTAAGAAAAAAAAAAATTTAAACCCTCCACATGAAGGAAGGCTGGAACTGTGATCTTATGAATATGTGTTGTTTTTTTTTTAAAAAAAAAGAGGGGCTGAACAAAAAGGAACTCGTTCTCCTTCTGGAAGCTGCAAGAATCTGTGGAGGGATAAGAACATATGTTATGTGTTAAATGTTTATGTTACAGTTCTGAGCTGGCCCAAGTAAGGAATGGGGTGTCCCTGTTAGTGGGGTGTAAGGTCAGGATGATGCTCCCTGCCAAACGAGGCTCCAGAAGAATGCTTTTCTAGCAGCTTTAGAGAAACAGGAGCTATAGAAAAATGTGGTATTGCTCCATATGTGGACCAGGAAATAGGTGGACTTGTTCATCACACACCAGTTCCTTTTCTGCCTCAGAAGCGGAGGCAGATTACTTGTAGAGTTATTTGAGCCTGGAAGGACCATACTCACTGCCTTCCCCAAAGCAAATTGCTCAGAGAGGGCAGAGAGGAAACTCTCCACTGATTATAGGTACATTTATGTCTGTGCAAGGATGAGAGAAGCACTGGAGTAAAAGATCAGAAGAGACTTTTCTTACCCAGAGCCAATACAAACCAGATGAAAACTGCTGGCCAAGCCCTCTTTCTGTGTGCCAACCCAACTTCTGACTCCATAAAATGTTACCCTAATGAAAACAACACAAAAAATCTTACATGGCAAGTCATCAAAAATTTAGGGGATAAATGGATAAAAGGGCAGTGTGAAAAAGGGGACCTTCAATAAGCTTCAAATACCTGTATCTGTTCACACTGTGCACCTATCAGCAGTTGCTACAGGCATTTCCCTGACATCTTCTGTCACCCAGTTCTCCCTCTTTAGAATGGATCACTCCCTGCCACATCGCCATGCAGTTACGTGAGCTGTCTCGAAGCACACACTAGGCCCCGAGCCTTGGCTCAGCTCCCCTGGCTCGCTGACGGGCTGGTTTCCTTTTCCACAGACAGTCAAAAGCACTGATGTGAACATACAGCCATCAGGCCATACTGAGGGATAAAGACCATGAAGAAAGAGCACGGTGATCATGATGAGCTGGTGCTGTGCACTGATGCATTTTAGTGTTTTGGGTTTTTAGTCCTGAGCCTTTTCAGTTAAATGAGGATCATGGTGTTGTGCCAGCTTACAAGATAAACCAGGTGGGAACAGTGGCTGTGCTAACAGGACACCTCCTGGGAAACCTGGACAGTTCGTCCTGCTGTAGAATACCGAACTGACCGCTACCACATTAGCGTTTGTGGTTATGGAGCACTGTGGCCAAAGCCATGGTTTGTCACTGTGGTAATCTGAGCTTATGGACCTTCCTCTAGGCCAGTTTTAGTTTCTCTGTCTTTGATGTGAGGCCCCATCTCTTATTCAACTGATTGTTAGCTATCCAAAGAGAAATTTTCTCACTACCGTATGTTTGTTTTTACAGTTGCACTCCTTTGTGTTTCACTTACAGCCATTGCTCACAGAAGTGTGTTTGTCCTCTCTATCCTGTGATAGAAAGCAAAAGGAGAGATAAACAAATACAAATAAATGATTGAATGCAAGAGACAAGACTGGGGACTTGTCTGAAGCTTGCTAAGTATTATCAGACAGCCTATAAGAAACAGTTGTCAGGTTGAGTAATGAAAGCCAGGTAGACTGCAGCAGCACAAGGTAAATAGTTTTCCCAAGCATGCCACGGTATTTGTTCCCATTTACTGATTCCTTGAGAACAAACTCACAAACTGAATTCAGCATATGGTTGGTCAAAACAAAACAGTGAAGAACAATGGTAGAGAAGGAACTGCATGTTGGTTCCTACTGCTGTAGACAGTGGTGGTGATATTTTATTCATTGCTTTAGATTTTCTGTTGAGCCTTTCTTGTGGAAGAGCCAGGTGGGAACAGTAAAGATTTTGTTAGCTCTAGGAGTGCTTTGAAGGGTCAGGACCTGGAGTCGTTTTATCAGCTGTAACAGTGTAGTTAGAATGTCACCGACTTCTACATAAAAGAACATTTCACCTAAAAGCAATTTCTCTCCATATAGACCTGGAGCTTTTCAGAGGGCTTGAGTGCAACTGCATCAAGGTATATCTGCGTCTGAAACTCTGTTAGAAGTTTATAAAGGGTGAGAAATGGTAGCATTCCAAACTATGAGGAAAAAGAGGAGAGGTGCTTTTTTTGTTGACTTTTTTTTTTTTTTTTAATGAAAATTCGTGACTGTGGGGCTTCTCTGGGCAAAATTTTCTTACTTGAAGGATTTTTTCAGGAAAAATTAACAAGAAGTCTGCATTTTAAAGCAATCCCAATCACAATTTGATGAATTCAGTTAAACTGAGTGTGCCAGAGTAGACTGAGAAGGCAGTTCAGGCACTTTTGTCAGACCTTCAAGACAAGGGGCATCACCCTGCCAGAGACAATTGGAAGTTCTAGTATGATGTTCGCTGCAGATGCTGTATGTGATATGTGGAGAATACAAACTGCTTTGTGCTGATGGGATTTAATGGGATAAGCATTTTCCTGTCCCAAGGGAACTCAGATACGGCTTCTTACCCTCGTTATACTTTTCCCCAGTGTGTATCACAACTCTGGTTTCCTCCCTGTAATGAACAAGGAGCTTCCAATTACTGTTCTATAAATTCTCCTTACAAGTCTCCTTGTGTTTTTTTTTTTTTCAGTAGACACTAGGGACAGATTGTGGGCAAGCAGTGGGAAAGAAGAGATTGCACAATATGTTGGGCACCATGGCCAATCTTTCACCCAGATTAAGGCAAAAAGCTACCACAATCTTGCTCAAATTGATAAAAAGCAAATCACTAGATTCACCCTTTGGTGAGAAATGTATGTTTCAGTTTAGGTATAAACCCATGCATCATAAGACCATGGAACAAGATTATTAGCTAAGTTTTGGTTAACGTTCCTTGAGATGCATCAACAAAGTTGGCTTGTAGATCAAAGGAAAGGCCTATGTAAAAGCAAAGAATGTGTATGGGAAGTGCATACCTGTAGCTGGTATTGGTGGGAACAGACCTACTTACCTGTTTCTGTCTAGCCGTGGCTCTGGGGTAGGCATGTTGGACCCAGTGTGTTATTCTCAGGTGTAATTCTTAAGTACCAGTCTGGCTTCCCCCCACCTCTGCTTTCTTTTGGTATGAATGGCTTCAGTCCTGTTCAGTAATAAGTCCAGCTTTATACAAGACTGTCAAAACAGGTTGAAAAGCATCTTCAGAATCCATCAATAATTTTTCTTTAAACAGAAGACCATGCAATCTATCATCTTCTTCCCTTTACCTAATCCTTAGCTTTTTATGTATTTTGATACACTTCATTTCACAAAAAGAGTTTTTATTCCTGGGAGTGAACATTTTCAAAAGATTTTTCACCCAAGCTGGGCTGTTGCTGCTGCCTTTTTTCATCTCTTCCCAAAAGGCTGTAAGCTCTTGCTGTTAGTCCCTGGACCATCTCTGGACTGTCTGTCCTCAGCTTTTTCTAGACATGTCCTGAGTTCTTTTGATAGTCTCCCAGCTGTAAGTAATGAGTACAACTGACCTTGCAGGCTGAGCCGAGAGCAGGTGTGTATATTCCTTCTCCCCAGCTTCCCTATTGTTTAATCAGAGTTTCTTATCTTTTCCATTGTTTTAGCTTTCGTTTTTTTTTTTTTTTTTTAACAGCCAGGTTTGATTTATTCCACAGTAACACATTACAAATAAACATATCAGGCATGTGCTTTATTAAGAAAACAATTCAGTTCCTAGACTCCCATGGACTCGTTTGAAAATCGAAACCCTGCAAAGTGTGTTTTAGTTATGGTGAGGGGTTTGCCTTCTTACTTCAAAAAAGCATCAAAAAAGACATCCAAGAAATTTGCAAATTAGGATTCACTGTCCAGCTGTCAATAAGCATTTTAATAATGATTCAGTGATCTTCCTTCAAAATCTTTTCAAGAACTTGATGGTTGCAACCCGTCTCCCTTCTAATCCTTCTAGCAAAAAAACAACAGTCCTAAATCCAATAAAACACAAGTAATTCCTCCTGTCTTACTCAGCAAAATTTACTCTATTCAGAAAATTGCTGTAGAGCTTTTAGAAAAAGATTGAAAAGGTCAATTTTATTTCTTGATATCTAATTTCTATGCTTTGAGAGAAAACCAAGAATTTTCCCTGATTGTTGGATAAGAAATGCAAACTATCAGTGAGCATGTTGAGTCCTGTGCACAGGAACAGGATTGTTTTGGAGTGAGCAGGTAGGAATTTATCTTGAGGACATGCTGTAAGGTAAAGACCTACATTGCTTTTTTTCTTAGGCAGATTTTTTTAGCATCAAACTTTTCATCAGGTTTTAATTATTAGAAAGAATTTAAAGCTTCTACTTTAAAATAATGACTTCACAAGTGAGAAACTGTTTTCTGATTTGATGTTAGCATTGTAATCTTCTGTCCTGGTCCTGCAGCCTCATGCCTCTTCTATCATTTGATAGTGCTTTTCCAGCTTTTCTAGCTTTGCTCTCCCTGACATTCTCATTCTTTTCACAGTTTAGAACATAAGCAAGAAACAACTCAGAGGCAGCTGATAATGTTCTTTTTCTTAGATTTACTCTTCCCTCCAGTCTTTCACTGAGAGGTGCTTAAACCCTGCCAGAAGGTAGGAACACTATTACAAATGAGACATTGTAACTTAGCAGCAGCCTCTGTCATCTAACGCTTCCAGTCATCCTTCTCAGTGTACAGTACAACAGGGTACTTACATGGATGTGGTCCAACCAACAGCTCTTGAAGCAGTATACTCGTCTCTTTTCTGTTGCTTTTTGTTGGGAATATTGCCTGGTCAGAGCTGCCGCCGCACCTGCGCAGGAGCGGGAAATAGGCTGCACACTGCCCACCTACAAGGGCAGTCTCCGAACAGATGCGGCAGAAGTGGGATCGCCCTGGCTAAGATCCGCTTCACTACGCACTTACAAACGGACGTAGCTCAGTTGTGTACCTGACTTGTTGCAGCATTTTCTGCAGCTAACAGCAGCAGGTTAAACGGCAACATGTAACGTGCTTCCAGTCGCCTGCCAGATGGCCAGCGTGTGGCAACTTGTTTAACCGCAAGTGACTTCTTTTGGCTGCCATGTGTTTTGCATAGTCTCTTGCACGTCTTTCCCCAAACCGTGGAAATACACAAACAAATAGGGGGAGGCATTAAAATCAGACTTTTTTCCAGTGTGTACTTGTGGTAGTAATTAAAGGATTTGCACAAAACAAGGTAATTATCAAAGATTGTTGGTATATTTTACACATGATAACTGGCCTTTTTCAGACTTGGGGAAGCAGACAGCTATGTGTACATGTGAAAAGCAGAGAAGCTGTGCACTGGGGGTGTCTACTGGAGAAGTGCACCTGCTGCATACTTCGGAGCCAGCTGGTCCCAGCTGGGTGTAACTCGCCTGTGAAGCAGCAGGCTCGTGCTCAGAGCCTATGGTTCTCATTCCACCTCAGGCCAAACTTCACAGTACTTCGTTTTTCATGAGTCAAGCCAAGCGACTGAGGCTGGAGGAGGATTTGGGAATGGGGGACCTGCTGCCATTTCTGCTGTGGCACTTTGTACCCCTTGCCCTTCAGGCAAATGTTTGTTTGTGTGACTTTTGTATAAATTAGAAGCCTCATTCATTTCAAGCATAATGTTAGTACACCACACTCTCACTGCAAACAGTAGTTGCTGCTGAAGTACCAGGTCTTTTCAAAACATTGTTAAGCAGAGGTGTGCTCTAAGGAGGCAGAGTTCCTGCTCTTTAAATACTGCAGCAGTGTTCTGGGAGAATCGTACAGCTCAAAGGACTTGTTTGTTCGCTGTTGCTTCTTTTTCTACCATGAAGAAAGCTGGTGCAGTCCCTCTGAGAGCCCATGCATTCCTGGGCTTTCATCATCTCATATGCCCTGCCAGCCTAACCAGAGTACGAGCTAACCTGCATGCAGATGCACTGAATGCACAAACAACTCTCTTCTCACTAGCTTGAATCTCTCTTTCCTTCCAGATGTCCACACAGAAGCAGTTCAGGCAGCCCTTGCTAAACATAAAGAAAGGAAAATGGCCGTCCCCATGCCCTCAAAACGACGTTCGTTGGTGGTGCAAACATCAATGGATGCCTACACACCTCCAGGTGAGCACTTGTGTTTGTGTATTTTATGAAAATTTTAAAAATGGTGCTTTTTGCTGCTACAAACTAATAATGTATTTGCATAGATAGTAGCAGAAATGACATCCAAAAGACACTGAGCATAACATTGAGGTATGTTTGGAGAGGAGAGGGGAGAAAGTCAACTGGGGCAGTTTCTATGACTGCTTTGCCCTTGGTGGTACTTGAACTGGCATTAGTTGTGATCTTATGAGACACTAACTATGGCAAACCTGACATATAACATGGTATCTTTCAAGTCCTATCTCAAGGTATCTTTCAAGTTTCTGGTTTATTCCTTGACACTGTAATGGAACATCTTTACAATTTGTCATACCACCTCTCTCGGAATTTATCTGTTTTTTTACCTGCTACATTGTGAATATACCCCCCATCTCATACATTCTGATACTCACTGAATTCAGCTGGGGCTTGATTTCTCACTGGGGGGTGGGCTTTTTACTGTTGGAAAAGTTTTTCACTGACTTTGTGGAGGACCTTGGGAAAGTATTTTGTGTGTTCTGTGTTGTTAATATGTGGTTGGAGATCTTCAGAAGACCTCAGTGCATGTTATAGAGGAAAAAACTTGCTATCCTTGTTGGTTTTCGTAGAATAATACACAAGGCATGGTGTTAGTGCGGGGAGGCTCTCTCAGTGTGCAGTTAGCAATTGACTTTAGTCAATTTAGCTATTGACTCAGTATTACAGACTTTTCTTATTGTGTTTGCCTACCTTCATGAGTTTGTCTAATGGCGGTTTTCTTTAGATTTGTGACAAGAACATGCCTTATTTCTACTTTAAACAAACAAACAAACGCACTGCAAGTAACAGGTTGTTTTTAATTATTAGATACTTCTTCTGGATCAGAAGATGAAGGCTCAGTGCAGGGCGACTCCCAGGGAACTCCCACCTCGAGTCAGGGGAGTATAAACATGGAACATTGGATCAGTCAAGCGATCCATGGCTCTACCACGTCAACCACTTCCTCCTCCTCGACG
The DNA here is from genome assembly GCA_013399715.1 of Alectura lathami. Taxonomy (NCBI): domain Eukaryota; kingdom Metazoa; phylum Chordata; class Aves; order Galliformes; family Megapodiidae; genus Alectura; species Alectura lathami. The sequence goes on from VXAV01001154.1 coordinate 68,851, forward strand.
CAAAGCGGAGGCAGTGGTGCTGCACACAGACTAGCTGATGTTATGGCTCAAACACACATAGGTTAGTATGCTGATGTTTTCAGTATCTCCACTTTAACATTAATTTTGTGTCTTACATTCAGCTGATGCTGCTACTTGAAGCCTTACAAAAGTCTTTCTTGTGCTTTTTCTTCTTTCCTTTTGTTTTTGACTTACGTATTTGATATGGAGAGCTATTTGTGTGTTCTTATTTTGAAAACAGAAAAGCAATTATGATTTAGGGGTGAACTTCTGTTATGACTAACAGGGTCCCAAATATCTTAAATGTGCATTTGCACGAATTCCATTACTTAGTACTAAAAGAGTTCTCTGTAGGATCCATCACTAAGGAAAATTATTGCATGTATTAGGGATTGCTTGCACACAGGATACTCTTACTTCTGCAATAGTTTAATAACATAGTTTTGAGTGATTTTTGATAATTCTCTGTTAGGAGTAGGTCCTGTTAAATGAATCTCAAATACTCAGGCTGCAATATCTAACTATGATAACGCTTGAGAAAAACTATTATATGCCTTTAGAAAAGGGAACTGGTATTATTATGAATAGCTTGTTTATATCCTTTGGAAAGATCCTAGGAAGTCAAGGCTTTCTTTCCATTATAGGCCTGAAGTTCACAGGCATTAAGTGTTTCTGGATATTGTGCCACTGCCACTAGCATTCATTCAGATGAGGTGGCTATTAGATTAGGCATGTGGAAAGCAAAGCTTGTTCTCCCTGCATTCTCCTGCTGTTAATCGTATGAAGCATCTGCTTTGGGTGCATTCTTGCTGTGGCTGCTTATTGGGTTCTGTCGGTACAAACTGGTGGATTCTATATTGAAAGAGATCAAGCAACCTTGGTACTATTCTGTTGCACATAGCACATGCATGTTTATTTGAATGGTCCTCAGCCAATCATTCCTCTTCAAGTATGTGTAATGAGATGCATGAAACATCTTAAATGTTCCTGATTTTATATGCTGGAACAGTAGTCTATATCCCTTTTTTTTTGCTGTCAGTATAGCTTGATGTAACACCTGTATTTTCAGATGAGTAATCCTCTCAGCACGGTGTGGAGCTGCTGAATTGCAGTCAGGGGAAGAATTTGTATTGTATTCTTGAACTCGTGTTAAATGAATAGCTTAGAACTGTGTTATAGAGACACATAGACTCCTGAACACATTAATCATTGCATTTCTGTGACTTCATCTTGAAATGCTAGAGGAAATTATAGCATACAGAATTAAATTTATCCAAACTCCTAAAAGGTTGCATTACTCACACAACAAGTCTCGATATGTCTTTAAATATAGCTTCTTCATAATGTGACATTTCAGTACTTTTAAATCTGGCACAGTAAGTCCTCTCTTATAATCACTGAGTTTGCGGTAAATAATACAGCACTTTTAGAGCTAAATTAAGATGTCAGTATTCTGTGGAAGGGGCAAAATACTACTTTTACTTTTTGTTTGTTTGTTTGTTTTTACTTTCCCTTTGTTATTGACTGGAAAGATCTCTTCTTTGAAGGAAGCAGATAAATTTACCTCAGTGTATAGATCTTTTTACTCCAACAATGAGATACCTTAAATTGCATCTCTAGTTGGACGGTAGTTGTGATGTAGAAGTGTGAAGGTGATTTGAATACAAAATATGACTGATGCCTGCTGACAGGTTCAGACTGCAGTTTTAAGGTTGCCATTGGTCTTTGTTTCTAAGATCATTGGAAAGAGTAACAGAAGCTGCTCAGATGATAACTCTAAGGGATATTCCCATAGCTTGATGTTTGTTTGGTTCAGGGAGTTGTCCTCCAGAGACAGATCAGACTACAACAGGGAAATCATCTGTAAATACGTAAGGATATACTGCCATACTCTGAAGATGCTGATTTTGAGAAGTACAAATTTAAGGAGCAATAGGAAAGACCTTTAATGATAACCAAAAAAGCCCTCCATTCTGATATCCACTAGGATTTGTCCTCCAGACTGCATCACAGAATCAAAGGAAGACTTTTGCAGTGTACGTGCTGTAATGCAGTCCTGAGAAGAGATTTGCTGAAAAGCTTTGTCTATGATATAATCAAACTTCAACTTTATGGATCACTTAGATATTTGCATAAGCTATTATATGCTTTTTATCTTACGCTGTTTCTTTAATTTCATGACTACTCCTCCTCTATTATGGCCAAAGGTTCAATATAGGTTAGATTTCCTTTACATATTTATTCTCAGCCTTAAGATGCTCAGGTGTCCGTACTAAGCTACAGGGAGAATCTCTAGTTTGGCTTTGGTTTCAAAATTGTGTTGGGTAACACTTGAGCTTGGAGGTCAAAACTGAATCTGTAAAGAAATATATAATGTTCATTTTATCTCAGGTCAGTACTTTATACATGTATAAGGTCTGTAAGCTTTCATTTGTCTCTACTACATTTTTGTAAGTACATAAAAAATCAAGGTGAAGAAGCACATCCCAGAGCTCATCACACAGTGCTTACCTGTGGTTGTAAATTTATTCAGTTTAAAGAGTTAGACATCTCACTATAAAATTTTGATCCGGAAGGTGCATTTAATGTTTGCTTTATATGTTTCAAATACGTTTCTGTTTGAAAATCGAAGCCCTCTATCCGAATTAAAGGCTACATAGGTTTCTAGTAAAATCAGTATAAAAACATGTGCCATAAAGCATGCCTGATAGTTCTTTGACAGCCTTAAAATTCTTATGTGATCTGAGGAGGAATATTAAGTTACAATACTGGAGGCTAGTTTAAGATAGCCTCTGTCACCTGGATATTAATGCAGGTGAAACTCAGCTGATGTGAAAAGCTGCAGCACTTACTCTGGATTTCCTGCACCTGACAACCAGAAGAGCCATCTTATTTGGGAGAAAAAGCTGCTTTCTTCAGATACAGTG
>VXAV01001154.1:79153-112638 GCA_013399715.1 Alectura lathami
AATGATTTTGCTGTAACTATGCCACCTTTTGGTTCTGTACTATTTTCTAGCAACTGTGGGCATGGCATTTTAAAAAGTTGAACATTAATAGAAATTAAGCCTTGAGCTCAGCAAAGAAACTCGTAATCATGGATTTATATCTCTCTGCATAGTCCCACTGGCCCCTGTGGTAACAAACTTTTGAAAGATGAGGCTGCCCACAGTTCTGCCACATGGTATTGATGTGACCTCGCATGTTTCCTTGTATCAGATGACTAAAACTTTAAAATACCAGCATGGGAACTTCCATTAGCCTCTGAGTTTGTATCTCACAGTTACTTTTGTGTTCTTTGTCAATTCAAGGAAACACAATTACTGAGATTTTTCATACATTCACAGTTTTAATAAATATTCAAGATTGTAAAGAATAATTCTCATTTTCTGGAGGTTCACTCGTGACATGTTCTGTCCTCTTAATTACTTTTACCTCTGTTTACTATTTCTGCTTTAATCTCGTATCCTCTCTCATGTCTGCATGGAAATCCTTATTCATCTTTCAACTTTCTGAGTAGGAGCAGGATCCAGCATGATATCTTTTGTTCCCTACTTTTTATATCTAAAGCGTATTTTCCACTTTCTTGTCTTTGCATGGAGGAATCACAGGTGTACCTTCTCATTCCAGACCTCTTTCCTTCTTTCCAGACTGAATTCCAGGGCTGTCTCTGTGACAGATTTGTAGGTGTCAGCTAAATCATATCATTGCTAAGAAACAGTATTTGTTCCCTTCACAGTAAGCGTTTTGAACTCCTTTCTTGATCAGTGTGGACAATATTGCCCATCCTGCCTGTCACCTGGGCTGTAACCAAAGTATCATAAACGGCCCAAACATTTCCTTAGTTCTGTACAGGCTTTCTGTATCTAAACATTGCAGGTCATTCTGGGAGCAGATCCCCTCAAATGCAGACTTTTCTCCACATCTACGCAGCAACAGCTCATCCCATCTATCACCATAGTCTTGATTCCTACAGCAGCCTCTCTCTGGCCCCAACTAGTTTTACCTTTCCAGGATGCTTTCATATTTCTGCTTGGTGGTCTCTCATGCTGAAAAGGAGCTCTCTGGTATTCCACAGAATTCTCCTTCTCCAAAGCTTTGCACACAACTCTTTTGCTGTTCTGTCCACAGAATTCTGAGAGTGGTTAGACTGATGGCCAGGCTGTGGTGGGCTGTGGCAGACAGTGATAGTTGAGTACGCTGCACCCACCTTCTGTGGTTTGTACCTTATTTATTTCCCAACCTAACGGTGGCCATTGTGGATATGATCCATTTATTGGGGATTGAACTGGTGAGTGCTCTCAGTCATGAAGCACTGTCATGACATGAAGACATTGGGTTTAAAGAAGTTACTCTTCCAGCTGTACCCTGGAATAATCTCTGCCTTGCCATTACTCTGCCGAAATTCATCTAATTTGTAATTCCTTATGTCTCCTGTGACTTTTTCACCATGTTTTTCAAGCTATTTGTCATCTGTAGCACGTTAAGATTGTCTTCCTCCACGTGTCTCAGATTACTGTAGATAGAAAAAATGAATGGCTGCACTACTTCTAGACTTGATGTTTTTAAGCAAATTTTTGAAATGGTTTGCCTCAGTTCTTGAAGTTCTTTTCAGTGTTGCAGTTGTAATTGTCACTCAGTGTACTCCAAACTCTTTAAACACTTTCTAGTGAATGAAATGCTATGAATGTTACTTATTTCTCAAATATTTTGTTCCTCTGGGAACTTGGTTAAGTGGAGAACATCTTAGTGAAGTTATTCACAATCGCTTTGTAAATCAAATCACTGAATATGCATAATGAAATCTCTGAGATAAGGGAGGGAAATATGTCTTTATAAGGCTTTATGCATGTCTGAACTCTGGCTAGAAACCTAATATATGCTTTGAGGAAAAGGAGGACAATTTCTTCCTCAAACAAAGTTAATCAGAGAAGTCAGGCAACCGATTTTGGTATTGTTGATACTAAGAATGAAACATTTAATGATTTCTTAGAGGAGAAACATGAATAAAGGACAATTGAATCCCATATACTACTTATGCTATCACAGCTACTTTTATTACTGTAGAATGATTATTCTAAGAAGGATCAGAAAGGCTGGGGAAAAAGTAAAAATCTGAAAGCAAGTTTAGAGCTTTTTTATTGTAACCATTATTAAAAAACAAAACGAGTACCAGTTAACCACATTTGATACAGACCATCTCATCACCTTTATCTAACACTTTCAGTAATCAGGAGTTTAAATATTTTCAGTAGCTCCAGTCCGTGGTTTCCCATATCAGATGTTCATTGGCAACAGCAGGACTAAGAAGAAAGAGCAGAGAAGGCTCCCTGGCTAGAGAACATTTTTTCTTATCCATTTGGATTCTGTGGAGAAAAAAATGCCTGAAAAAAAAAAAAAAAAAAAAAGGCATTTTTCAAATGAATTGCACATTAGAAAAATAACACATAATGAAGCTGTTAACATTTTGAGGCCAAAGTTGTGCTGTCTTAGCAGTGGTGTTACAGCAAACTGAAAATAGCCCTCCCCAAGCTCTGCTGCAGCTGGTGTGCGACGCCGGCCACCCATTTCCTCTTGCAGCCAGAATCAACTAGGACAGGAATTTCACAGTTACCAGGAGGATAAAGGGAAGGAACTTAGACTCTGCTCCTAACCAAGTAGCTACATAGCAGGACTGTCCTTACCTCTGAAATAACTCATTGCTTGCAGAGGTAAGGGTGAGCAGAGACAAGTCCTTAGACAGATGTCAATGATATGATTGTTTAATACTTTAAAACATTTTTTTCTTTAATAAAGAAAATTACTTAAATAATCTGTATTACAGAATTGTGATATAGATGGGAATATCAAGCACTGTAATAGCAATATTACCTCTATTCTGAATGTGTCTGGACTCATTCTCTGCAATAAAGCATTTTTGTTATTTTGTTGGCATATTTTTCCAAAAAGAGTACTACTCAGGGTGGATCTAAAGATGTTATGAGGAAAGGGTTAGCAGAGCAGAACTGTGACTATTATTTTGCAACACAGAAAAAAGTGCCCCTGCACTGCATTAGGAAATCTGCAGCTTATACCAGATTTAATGTCTTCTTTTTGCTATTTAATGTCAGAAATGTCATATTGTGTTCTTGAAAGAATGAATGTTTGACAACATTATTTTCAGTTAAGTTTTGGCTGTCTCACAGTTGCTGTGCACGGAGATTGGTAAGCAACCATGAGTTTGGTTTTCCTGAGTTAGCGCTGTGTCGTTTTTAAAAGCATACAGAATTCAATAAGGGAATTGTCTGTGGTTTGTTTTGTCTCTAATTTTTCTCCCTGATACAGCTTTTCTCTTATAACCTTCTTTACATTCAACACAAATGTATAGTCCTTTATTGATTTGTGAAGGGAGAGGAAAAGGAGACCTGGTGGTTTCCTTTACCCTCATCATATGTTGTTTAACCAGATGAGACTAGCTATTAACTCACTTTAGCTTGCAAATTTTGAAGGTAAAAGATACTGCCCTCTGAGTAGGCTGTAGCAGAACAAGACTGATTACAAGATTGATTAAAACAAGTGGTTAAGGCTGTAGAGTTGCTCCTACACAGCCAATTCAAAATTCCAGCAGAAAAAAAAAATAAAAAAAGCAATTTGCCCCACACATCTGTTAACAATGTTTGTCATGTCTGCCAGAAGGTGAGGTGATGTTTTTCATCCGGTCCTGCTATCTGCATGTGTGATGTCTGCAGGACATGGCTCAGCTTCAGAGACATAGCTGGTGCACCGCGCACTTGCAGCTACTTGCTGGGTGCTGGGAATGCCGAGCTTGGTTTGCAAGTGTGGGAAGACCATTAAAGGTGACTTGGCCTCGCTGCGTGAACACGCTGGAAGGGCTTGCAGGTCTGGCAGCAATACTCAGTACAAGTGACAGGAGCAGCAAGTGAAGATGTGTTCATCATTAGAAGATTTATTTCAGTAAATGCTTAAGCAATTAGAAGTAAGTTAGGCAATGACAGATACAGAGAAAAGCTTGGTTGCTTAGTATCTTGTGGAGTTATAAAAGATTTTGGAAGCCAACATAAAAATAAGCAGCGTGATGGGAGGTAGGAATAAGATTATAATTTGTAGTGGTGACAAGGTGTGTGCTAGCTGCATGGTGTCAAGTTTGGTTTGTTTTCCCAAATTAACTTGAGAAATGCTTTGGACACTGAATAGTTTGGTTTGGTTGGGAGATAGTTGTGGGCCAGGTCCTTATTGCAGGCATTGAGTTACCCAGGACACCTGTGTGTGACTGACAGATACAGACCAGGATCTGCAGGAGCCTGGCCCCTTCTGGAGGGTACCCTGGTGCCCAAAACGCCACTGGACACTCAGATCTCTCTCTAGTGACTTATCCCTCTAAAGGACTTATCAAGCCTTCATTTTCAAACTCAAGAAAGCAGCTGTTCACGTATGACTGCTGGATGTCAGAGCTAGGCAGGGCAAAAACTGCAAGCATCCAGTGTCCCTGGCAAGGAAGGTGGGAGGGCACTTGGACAGGACCGGGCAGGGAAGTGATAATGCGGAGGTGCCCAGGCTCTGGAAGCAGCAGTGATTGCTCTCTCTCATTGCAGGAGAGCAGAGAACCATTTTCTGCTACAGCATTGATGGACAAAAAGCTGTCACAAGCTAAAATGTGGGCGACCTCAGCCCCTGCTACCTCAGACTGCTGCTTCAGTCTCCTACCTCAGCCCTCCCAACTTCAAGCCAACTTACGAGGAGATAGATGGCAGCATGTTTATCGGAGGAAGACCTGTGCTGAACTGCCAACAAAAGGCCATGCCCTCAGCAGCCTCAAGTGACGAGGTTTCCTTTGAAGCCCACATTCCTTCATGAAGGGTCTCCCCTGTGCGAGGATTGCCTGTCCCAGAGCGAAAGCCTCGGGTGAGGCACAGCTGACTCCCTCACTGGGGCTGCCCTCTGCCCTGGGGCAGATGTGCACCATACTGAGGTCAAGGCAGGGTCTCCTCATTGGGATTTGTGGTAGAGATTTCAGCAATCAGCTTTTTCCCAGCAATGTCTAACCTCTCGAGTTTACAAACAAAGAATTGCGATGAATTGCAACCTAGGCAGAACCGAGGAAGGAAACACTTCAAAGATTTCCTTCTTTATAACGTCTTCTGTTACTGAGGGCTTTTATCCCGCAGTCACGGAGCCCTTTGTGTTTCTCAGTGATGTTGGCAGGCTGAATGGCCAAGATGGTGAAACAAACAGAGTTCAGCATGCCTCAGGCCTTGCCCATCTAGCAGCCGCAGGGCTGGCCCTGGTGACTCAGGCATTCCTGGCTCCAGCACCTGCATTGCTGTTCAATTCACAGCTCTTTCTGTTCTGGAATGAAGCTGGAAGATGAATGGCGAGCTTCCTGTTGATCACAGTCCAGGTCAAGATCTGTGTGGGATTTGCTTTGGGATCAGGGCACAAGATGACTGGCCTACTCACAGTGGCAATCCTCCGCTGCTGGCACTGGAGCACAGGCTGCAGCAGGCAGGGACAGGCAGAGCCTGGGCACACTGGGTTGGATCTATGGAAGTGCTGAGGGATGCAGGAGAGATCCTAGGTCCCAGCTCCGACCCCGCTCAGTACAAACTGTCCTCTTTGTTCCAGTTTTCCATAGTTTCATGCCCATGCCACATGTGCTCCGTTAGTTGATGTGGTATTCCAGCAGTAAATAGAGCAGGAAAGGGCCATGGAGAAGGAAAGAGACCACTAGGAAATACTGCAGGCTTGTTTAGTGCAGTTTGAAGTGTGTTTAAACAGAAAGGTGAGGAAGGAAGTAGTGAGACAGCCTTCTAGGCTCTGTGTTTCAGAAGCTGAAATACAATTTTGGAAATAAGGGAGCGTCATGACAAAATGTGTTTAAAGACTTAAATATTTACAGTCTTGCTAGAAAGTAGCCCATTTGTCTTTGAGAGAACTTAATTTCTGCATTTACTCTGATCGCTGGCATGGAGATGGTTGTACTGTGAAGCCATGTACTTCTGACAGAATGTAACTAAATGCTTGAATATGAATATCTCTTCAGAGTTCAAATTTCAAAGAAAATATCATAAGATGGCACATTTGCTATGTGAAAAATGAGTGTGAATATGTCACAAATGCAAATTTAAGGCTTGTAACAGGTTTCGTCTCCATGGCTCCAGTAGAACTTTTCACAGCACCCCCTTATGTCTCTCAGAAAGGGGATTAAAACCTCAATGTTCATTTTAAGCTTGAAAGTGTTTTGTGTAAAGATGGTTCTTCCTCGCAATTCAGAACTTTCGCCAGGCTTTTTATTTCCATTCTCCAAGTTTCTGTATCAGTACTAATTGCTCTTTTAAGTTTCTTACCACTGAAACTTTAATGTTGGAAACCTTTAAGAAAAGGAATGTTCACTTCCCTAAGACACCCTGTTTTTATTCAACTTGCTTGTCAATTTTAAGTGTTGACTGTTGCAAACAGGGATGCTTTTATAGACTTTTTTTTTTTTTTTTCTGATAAATGCAGGTATTTCTACTATAGTGTTATGACAGTTAATTTTACAGAGGTACTCCTGTATCCATGCTGAGTTTTCAGTGGAACACGGAAAATGTGTTTATTTTGAACATTGAGACAGTTCAGCATCCAAATGATGCAGCAATTTTAAATATATTAAAAACTTGGCAATTCTTAATTGGATGACAAAATACTACCATTTTCCTAAGAAGTAATTACACTTAGGGCTTTCTCAGTAACAAGCAGCAGTGACCCTTCCAATTTTCTTTGGGTTAAAAAAGAAAACCTGACCTTCTCATTGTACATTACTTTTGTATCACACTGGCACTTAGAATAACACAGTAGTATTGTATCTTATATTCAGAATGGGAAGTAACATAACAATATAATATAACAACTGCTTGGCTTAGTTATAGATAGCAATACTGCTTGTATGGTAGCCTGAACTGCTGAACCCCATAGATAATCTGTTGTCAGAACCTATTATCGTTTAAGTTATTGGTGGGCATGAATTAAAGATTTGTTACTGTCAGACTGAATACTGCTTCAAGACAGTAGCTGAGGGCCAGCCGAGAAGAAGGTCCATTACGCTAGGTATTGTTCAAATGGAAGTAAAAAGGTCTGTAAACAAAGGTCCTCTGAAACAAAGCTGGGGTATGCTGATGACTTACAGGATTAAGGAAAGGCACAACATGGCCAATGACAGCTTGATGAGCTCATTTTTTCTTTAAAAAAATATTGGGGTGAGGTCTTAATGAAGATTAGCTAAGTTCAGGGAGAGATAAAGCAAAGGAAAAGAGTGATGGTAAAAAGGAAGGATGCCTGGGAGCAAGTGTGAAATAAAACCAAACGAAGGGACTGAATGGGAGGAGGGGGAGAAAAAAGCCAAGTTAAATTGAAGAAGGTCCAGAATTTAAAGTGAAGCACAGCGTACAGATGTGCTAAGGATCAGAGGGTCCCTGCTGCTTCAGTGTGCCCCTTTGGCTGTGGGGTGTTTTCTCTTTGTTGGATTTGTTTTTTCCCTTGTCTCTCCTTCTTGGGACTCCTTTCCTTTTATCCTTGGTGCCTTGGAGTGGGGAAAGTGCCATCATGATCCCCAAGTCATGCTGATGGAGAGAAGTCCCCTTGCATAATGCAGGGCTGAAATGCAGCTTGTCCGCCTTGCTAATGGTCTGGGCTTCATGGTATTCCAGCCACTTGTAGCTGCTGACTTGACTGTGGGATTCCAGATCCAATTCGCTGCAAAGTAAGAAAACTACTTCTGCCATGAAAAAGACCTATTCTTTTTTTTTTTTTTTTTTTTCTTTTTTTTTGTCTTAAAAATGCAGCTTTCTTAAAGTTCAAAGTGTCTGATACATATTTAAATATTTCCATCAGTTGCAGCTGTGGTATCATATTTAGCTGGAAAATTAATATAAATTTTCCTACTGGTTTTTCACTACTCAGGTATTCTTTCCTTTTAATAAGTTTGCAAAAACATATGCAGAATTTTAAAATTAATTTTACAATTTTTGTGTAAATAGGCAAACTTTGGACCAGAAGTATGAAGGTTGCTTACAATATACTACATAAATTAGGCACAAAACAAGAACCAATGGTACGACCTGGAGACAGGGTAAGTATCAAAATGATTTTAATTACTCGTAGTTCAGATGCCATGTTGACAAAGAGAGACTGAGGCATTTGGGGTGCCCAGAGGAAATTAATGAATTTGAGGGGAATCTGCCTTTTACTCAGAAAAGGGCTGATCATTCAGACAGGTGTTTTGAATTGTACATTAAATAATCTGAGCTGGTATTCGCTGAACAGTAACTTGAAGTTGTGGCAACATCAGCAATGAACATTCTCATGGAAAGTGATTTTTGGACGTAGAACAGCTGTCTGTTTAGCAAAAGCTTGCTTATAGAGCCTGGAGGTGTCGTGTGGGTAAAACTTACTTACTCATGACTTTGTAGTTGTTGAGATGGTGGAAACAAGAGAAGCATTGTGGAGGACAAAGACAAACAAACTAAGCAGGTTTGGCAGCCAGTTAAATAAATAAATTACGCTGACTGGTAATGTGGAGAATATTTCCATTCCTTGTTCCTGACTGTGATTCAGCTGCTGATAGTGGCTGAGTCTAGGTGAATGGACAACATCCACAGAGGACAAGGGTTACAGAGCTAGTCTGCTAGCTTCATACTACTACTTTTCTCTGCCAGAATGTGTATCCAAATTTCCACAGGTCCTATTCCAGGTTGGCTTTAAGCCGTGGAACAGAGATTCCAGAACAAAGCAGTCAGAAATGCACATTTTAGTAACAATCTTTTGATCAGAGGTTTAAGCGTGAGATTAAGGATTCCTCCTTCAAAGTTTGATAGCAATTCTCACACTGCTGGTTCACTTTGTCCCCTTGTGCCATACGTGAGAAATGTGCTGATTTGCATTACACTTAGGGCTTCAAAAACGAGAGCATGCAGTAATGCTTCCAAGAAGAAGGAAAAAAAAAAAAATTAAAAAAGTGGAACCTGACAGTCCTTCCTAAGTTTCCTTTGGAAATAAGTCATAAAGCATTTAACTAAAGGATCTCTAGATCCTTAATCTAAATTGCTTCCTTCAATGGCGTTCAGCCAGGAGTAGGATCTGAAGAATCTGCTTTACTTGATTTAGAAGCATGTATCTAAGCAACAGCAGAAGAAACAAGTTGTTCAAGTGCAGGCATCAAGAGAATCCACCCAGAAGGCTCTAAAAGGAATAAAGTTCAGATAGGGGCTGTGTGTGTGTGCAGTTCTCCCTCTATTGTCTGCTAACTGCCCATCTTTGTATTAACTTAGTGCAGCAACCGCTGACATCTCCTAACATTAAGAAAGGATTTGTGGATAATTCAGTCTGAAAGCTGGAAGTTTAGCTAGTGCAGGACACATACTGAACACATTACTGTTCCTCTGCAATAAGTCCACCTAGATTACAGTGAAGCAAATGTTTATAGCTGAGTGCTGAAAGCATATGCTCTGTGTTGTAAAAACATCTTTCCTAGCATCTCTGTGTAACAGAAACACGATCATTTAAAATGCCTTCATGTTGAAGATGAGGTGTTACTGTACTTCTGATGTTCTAGGCTGTTATTCTGGCTGTAATCCCCCGTTGTAATTATATAAAAGCTTTTTGACCTCCTTGAAGGTGACTTTTTACTCCAAATAATGTATTTTGTGTGACAGCAGCTAAAGGTACTTTTGAAATACTAAATGAAATACAGGTGCATATTTGTGATCTTTTCTAAATCAGAGCGTAATTGTTTCCTTATGTTAATATGGTATAAAACTCCAAAAGGCTTTTCCCCTTTCAAAGCATCTTCTATCAATACAATCTATTTTTTATGCCTACTATTACATGACTCCTTAGTTTCTTTGTCTGAGCCAGTAGAATAAGTGAATGTGCCTGTATTTGATTCCCTGGTTCTGATATATTATAGTACACGAAGAACTGCATTTGCCTTCTATAATAGCTTCAGAAATTTAACCTTGTGTCACCCCAGACAGCTGCCTGGAAATTGAGCTTGCCTCTAAAATATCTACCAGATAACCAGGTTCTCGTCAGTGCACTGTATGTTTTGTTTTCCTTCAGCCTTATCCCTTTTTGCTGTTACACACACTATGTATTTATTTGGTACAGCTATGTTAGTGATTAATGTCTTTTGAAGGGGAAGTTAATACCTTATTCCCACTAGACTTCAGTGAGAGTTTTTCACCTCTGTCAGCTCCTTTGAAAAGATTCTCAGCCAAAGCTTCACTGTGTTTATGTAAACAAAGAGCAACACGAAAACCAACAATCCTCAGCTACCTTTTGGGATCTTTCAACATCTTTCAGATGTTTGCTGGGCTCAGCAAACTCTGCTATCCCTGCAGTGTACCTGGCAGAAAATTTTTCCTTCCATTTCCCTTGCGGATATTTATGGTTTGTGTGCAGAGAATATATACACTAAACTGCAGAGCCATCTCAAGCAGCTGTATTGTTTCATGTCCTAGTGTACAGACAGGATAGCAGTGTATTTTCTCTGAAGTTTCTGATGTTACAGCTTAAAAACAAAGATATTTTCGACCCATTTGGCCATAGTTAGATTTTTTGTCATTTGAAAAAATCGGTTTTATTTATGGAAGGCAACCATTTTGAAGTCATATGAAAACACGGAAAACACTTTTAGTCTACAGTAACTGAATCTTGGAGGACATGTAAAAACACAGTGGTTTTACTCCAAGAGATTGAAACACGTATCTCCAGATGTCAAATCAGTCAGAACTGAAGACTTAGTAAATAGTTTCAGCAAATTTTAAGGTGCTGTAACAATTCACTCTGGTCCTGTGTGCAAACCCAAAGAAGTTAAGATAAAAGTTTTGTGCAGTGCCTCTTCCATGCCACTTGAGTCAGCCCTGGGAGGCTAGGCTAGGCTAGGCTAGGCTAGGCTAGGCTAGGCTAGGCTAGGCTAGGATAGGATAGGATAGGATAGGATAGGATAGGATAGGATAGGATAGGATAGGATAGGATAGGTCATTTTGAAGGAACCTGCAAAGATCATCCAGTTAAAATGAAAACGTATTATTGAAGGCATTGTTCAAGTGTTCAGTGAACAACTGTTCACTGTGCAAGTGTGAACCTTCCCTGGTACAGCTCTGTGCGTTCTCATGCATCCTGTCATCAGTTACCAAGTGCAGAGCACTTCCCCTCCTTAGGAAGTTGTAGAGAGCCATGAGGTTGCCTCGGCCTCCTTTTCTCCAAGCTAGACAGACCGAATGTCCTCAGCCTCTCCTCACAGGACATGCCTTCCAGCCCTTTCATCAGCTTCATGCTACATTGTCATCTCTGGTTGTGACATTTGCTTCTCTAGATATCAGCTGGTTGTGTTCACTAAGTACAGAGAAACTTCTATGCTTGGAAAACAGTCCAGTCCTAAAATAAAATTACTGTGTGAGGCAAAGCCTAGGGACACAAAACATAATTGTTAATGACTGACATAATGACACAGTAAGTCTGGATAATCTGAACTTGTCATAGACCCACTTTAGTAACTTTAGGCAAATACTAAATTAGAATGTAAAATTATTCCATTTGCTTGGTGATTTAATATCTGCAAAGCAATCAGTAAATTGAGAGTCAGATGAAAGGTTTTGTCAATGGGGGAAACAATGCAGCACGCAAATGTTTAACTACAGCCTAAGTGGAAATGTTCACAAAAGGAACATGTATCAGAATAAATTCCTTCTGATTCCTCATTCATCTTTCGTTAGGTATTTGAATGATTATGATAGAAATGTTTCTGTAATCACCTCTCTCCAAAAGAGAGCATAGAAACTCTAACTATTCTTAGTAGAAATCCATATTAAAACATGCAATTTGGAAAATATTTAACATATGTCTCTTTGTTTCAGGTGACACTTGTATTCCCTAACAATGATCCTGCTGCTTTCATGGTAGCATTTTATGGCTGCCTGCTTGCTGAAGTTGTCCCCGTCCCTATTGAAGTGCCACTTACAAGAAAGGTAGGGAACCAAATTTCTTCTCTACACTGCATTTTAAAACTTGTCAGAGTGAATCACAACTGAACCTAACTTCTGAGCACATTTCTGTGGTTAACTAGCTCTGAATCTACAGATACAAAGGTAGTGCTGTGTGGTGAGTTATATATAGTTCCTTCTTTTCTGTGATGGCAAATCTCAAGATGTGCTTGCAGTTTCAGCAAATGCAGGAGACCTGCCTGGGAAAGGAGAGGATAATTTTGCAAGAGAACAGCTCTGCCAGTCTTAAATGAATAATCTTTGCAGCCTCTCAAAGCATTCTAGTGTTGGCCACTGACAAATAATCATTGACAGCAACTGCTGATTTTCCACCTGTCCCTGCACCCAAAACTGTGTTGTAATGCCACTAGTGCTGTGTATGCTACTTCAAAGCAGTTAGAGAAATGCCTTCCCTGTGCCTACATCTGCGTTTGTACCCTGAAGCTTCTGTCACCACTGTCATCTCTGCCGAGGGTGGCCTTTGAGCAAAATAAGTTTGTGAGTTTGTGAGCCACAGAGCCAAAACTGACCATAGCTAAACAAAAGCATTCCACAGACGGTGTTGGTTCACATTCCACTGTTCGTTTCTATGAAGGTGTTAGTAGGCAAGGGAGAGCTGTTTCAGATTGAAGGGACGCTTGGGGCCTATGAGGGGAGGGGGTATGGTGCTGTAGGTGAGCTGCAGCTGGGAAGCTTACACCGATGCTGATGAACATGCATTTTTTTCTGAGGATGTATACCTTTGAGGCTGTAAATATAGCAAAATGTGTTTATCTATTCCAAGCTCTTTTTGTCCTATCCTCTTAATTTTACCATGGCTGGCAGCAGTGTTTGTTCTAAGGTTCTCCCAGATATCCCCTTACATAATCCCTTTGTTATTAGCTAGCACTAATAATGCCTAACTTTAATTATTTGGTCTGGAATTGTCCACACAACATGTGTTCTTTAATCCACTTTGGGTAATAAGGTTATGGTAGTTTATTTGTAAAATGTTGTGTTTGAGAGCACTGAGGAATGGACTTGACTGTGGAATGAGTATAATGATCTTACACTGCATTTGCAGCAGGCTGTCACCATGCTTTCACATGTGTGCAGTACCTTAAGGTAATTTGAAGTAGTAGCATAAAGCGATGCATTATTTCTGTAAAAAACAGATTTTAAATACATCAACAAAATACGGCAAGCAGACTACATACATTGTAAGAAGGTACTGAATGCTCACATATGGAGCTCTACTTTCATTCTACAAAAAAGAAACAACATGACTTTTAGGGATAAAAACATCTAGTATGTATTTCTTATTTTCTGACGTTGAACTTCTTTTAAAATGTATGGGTAAGGGTGGAATGTATTTGTTTTAGAACATCTGATACCATATCCATCCATTAAGCTATAAAATCCAGCTGTCCAAGTAAATTCGCTATGCGAAGTTAATACCTTACCCTAATTTAGCTGAACCTTGATTTTTTTTGTATATGCATTTATAAAAATATACATTTACACATGCAGATACATATATATTTATATAAGGCAATAACTACAGACTCAGACTGTTTAACTATTGCCAAGATCGTTCCATAATGTTTAAATATTGCATTGATAAAACAATAACAGAGATGTCAGCAGTGTAATTAAAAAAGCAACATGATCTATGATCTATAAATAAAACTATGCAATCTCACAGCGTATACTATTTCAAATATTTCTGCATTTGTTTATGTGGAGCAGGAACTGGAGTGGAAGCAATGAGATGAAAATCATGTTCTGAGCAGTCCCAGAAGGAATACCTCTGCCTGGTCAAATGGCAGCGGATTGCTTCTGGCATCCGTGGGAAGATGTCGTTTGTGTCATCACACAATGGCCTAGGCTGTTTTTTTATATTTTACCATTATTTGTTCTCTTTTCTTCAAGCTTCAGTAAGTTCTGGCAGTGTACATTTTTTGGTTTGCGTTTGGGAAGACAGAAATATGAATGAACAAATAGACCAACAATTATATTATAGGCTAATACAGACTTACAAAATAACAAGTTGATGCAGAATGAGCTATTTCAGGGCACATTTTTAATACTAAAAAATCGTGTTAGCAGCTTTAATAATGTTCTGCATTTTCATAAGGAAGAGTTTTTCGCAGCTCTGTGCAAATTGTGCCTGGCAGTTTAAAACTGAACACCAATATTTGCAGTCAGATAGCCTTTTGGCTTATATATTACTCTGCAGGCATCCATATACATCCATATTCTATTTCACCTGCCCATATATTTTGTGTATATTCTCTATTCTTTGTATTATGACTGTATTTTTTTTTATCTTTCGACAGAGTTATTTTCTGGTTCATTATTAGAGGGCCCATCTCTTCTTGCTCTTTCCTTCTGTATCCCACCTTTATATTGACAGAATACCTAGAAATAGTTGTACTTCTGCCAGGGACTTCAGGAGACCTGTCTGACGTGGCAGCTGGGATGGACTGACTGGATTCCCAGCCACCATGCTTCATTCTTCAGTTCTGGTTTATTCCCAGAACACTTCCTGGTCTTTGGCAGGGACCTGGGGACTGGCATTCATGTCAGCATGGATTTGGCCTGTTGGAATGGGGAGATCAGATCTAAAATAAAAAAATGAAATCCTAAGTTTTTTCCCATCAAATCTAACTCTTTATTCTAGAAGCAGTAGTCAGGAGTTCTACAGTCGTTGTAGCAATAGAATGATTCTATTTTATCATTTTTCCTTGTATTAATACCACAGAAATGTTTATCTTTTGATGACTTCCAACATTTTTTGTGACTTATCCTCATCCCTTGGATTAGAGGCTATGGCTTTTTAGAACAGTCACTCTCCCCATGATATATTCCTTTATGTTTCCCAAAATCAGTAAATTGGTATGGATCTCTTCTTAGTGTTGTGTACAACACACGATCCCTCCAGAGCTGTCTCTTTGGTTAACCTTACTGGAAGCCGGAGTATTCTGAGTTGTTGTATTGTATGTGTGATACAATGTGAATTGCAAACTGTATGTCACAGAATGTGCCATCAGATTGATGGGACAGGATTTTTGACATTTCAAGGTCTAGTTCAAATGGTGGTTTACCATTCCCCTTATGAAAAGATTTTAAAATATGTTTTTGATTTCTTTTTCTTTGGATTTTGCAGGTTATTTTTTTCCATTTGATGGTCACCATGAAAGATATTATTATTCTACTCTGATACAGCCAGAGGAGCTAATCTGTTTTAAAGTAACATTTTTGTCCTCCAAGCACATTTGTAATTATGCTGTGAATATATGAACAGTGATCCCACATAGATCTTTGTGGCCTTCTTGTCATAGGTGGTGAACATTTGTAGCAGAACATGACATGAAAGCATATAAACATCTATTTCTCAGTCAGTGTTTCCCAGCCTGTTAGCAGTAATGCTATGTGTGCTTTTTCCAGATGCTGCCTCTGACAACACAATTTTAAAATATGCTTATGTACTGTTGTAGCAAGTTTGGAGATACCCACTCCAGGGCACGTCTTGAAAAAAAAAAATCAAATGGATGTTTTTCAAAGGGTAAAAACTG
The DNA here is from genome assembly GCA_013399715.1 of Alectura lathami. Lineage (NCBI taxonomy): Eukaryota > Metazoa > Chordata > Aves > Galliformes > Megapodiidae > Alectura > Alectura lathami. Next base: position 94,759 of record VXAV01001154.1, read on the forward strand.
CTTTTCAGGAGCACTTTTTAGTAAATCCTGAAAAGTTAGGTTATTAAATCTTTAACAGCAGCCAGAGAGAGATATCTTCTTAAGAACAGTGAAGTTGCCCCAGTCTTCTCATTCATTTGAAGGCAGAATTATATTCCAGTGAAAATATGCCTCAAAATCTTTCCCAATATTCAGACATCTTCAGGGCTTGAGATAACATGAGTTATGTTTCCTCTCTGCTTTAGTCATAGTTGTGCTGTATCTGATACACTATGTATACAGTTTTCCAGCATCACTGGAAATTGACATAGTTTTGAACATCTTTTGACAATGCACCTTTCTCCACTGGATTTAAAACATGCATTAAATGTTATATTTTTGGTGGCACAGCCTTCCTCCCGCAGCCCTCAGCCACTGGTGCACACTGCTGGAACCGTGTCAGCGCTGTGCCCACCCTTCCCTCCCCATACCCTGCAGCATTCAGGCACTGAGCAGAGGTCCTTGCTCAGCTGGCCGCCATGAGTCTCAGGTCCCCTAGTCTACATTTTCTTTTTATGCTTCCAAATTTAGGAAATGGTGGTTTCCTAGAGAGAATATCACATTTCGTCCAGCATCCCCTGCCAAAAACAACTATTGTCCTACTTTCATTAAGATTTTTGGACACTAAGACTGCCTGTAGTTGCAGATTTCACGTGCAAATTATAGCCAGATACCAAAGGGCTCCCTCTGATGAAACAGCTGAATTCTTCCTCTTCAAGCCAATTGTGAAAATTGCATCTGCTTTGTGTTTAATTTTTTATTAAGGTCTTCGATATTTGTATTTTAAAAATGGAAGGATTCCTTGATTCCTTTCCACTTCTGTTTTGTAAGTGCTGGTGAATGGCCTTTACATCTGATGGTTGCCCCCATTTGTTCTGTACAAGCAAATGTTTGTTAGGCAAGTGGAGCTCAAATAAACTCTTGTAACAAAAAACAAGATTAGTTCAGTTTGTAAAGCATTGCCACATAATTCTCATTTTGAAAGCAGTCTGGGACTTGAAGTGGACAGGAGTAACCTTTATCAGCCCACCCTTTGCACTGACTGCCTATTCCTTCCTTCCATATTAGATAAGGACATGCATTCTTACAGAAAGGAACATAATTGTTTTCCCTCACACAGATCCTCTCACAAAGCATTCAGAAATGACATTAACAGCATTCTGAAATGCAGCCACATGTGGGATTTTTTATCCTGACAATGAAGTATCACTCTCTGCAGTAGGAAGAAGACAATTTGCCTCCAGGTAGTGGTGAAAATCGTTGGGGAACCTTTAATAAAACTCTTTAGAGAATGTTGAATGGCTGCATACAGCAGAGAGGATTTCTGGCTTGCTTCATCTGAAAGACTGATCTCTCTAGGTGTGTGCAGACATCATCTAAAGCTATGCAGACCTCATTTTTTGTACCTCAGCAAGTGCTATGCCTTCAAGAAATGTGAAATGATAGCTCCAAAGACAGCATTTGGTCTCAAACCTCATGCTATAACACCTCAGCTGTATCTTTTCCCTTCCACCTGCATTACTTGTCATTTCAAGCTGTCAACAGTGGCTTTTGACAATGAGCATCACTGGCAAGTCTCTCCCCGTCTGTGTGGCTGGGATTGCATTGGTTCAGTTGTTTCACCTGGTCTCTGCTGGGTCTCTAAGGCTTTTTCCACTCCTGCAAAATTCAGCAAAATGAGGTGTTTGTGGCAAGTGAGGGTTTGCCAAAGTAAGAGATTAGCATAAACTACCAAAATAGCAAATAATGCTGCTGAGAAAATAGTATGTCCTGAAGACATATTCCATTTAAGAGCAGGAGAGTGCTTTTATTAATGGGGGAGAAGGGATTTTTTTTTCTTTGTCCAGCAGTAAATTATTTGATTTCTTCTACTTACAAGGCACTTTTCCACATTGCAGACATTTGTTTTGCATTACTCAGAAGGGATGCCAATAGCAAGTCCCTGAAATCTGAAAGAATCGATGCTCCTAAAGTCAGAAGTCATTTTCCTTGCCCATATGGAAGCTTTGACTTCTTCACACAAATAACTCTATTTTCAACTCAAATCTCACTGCAAGAAGGGTATTGAGTTTCTCAGGCATGTGCAATTTTTTCCAACCTAGATGATTCTGTGATTCATTTTCCAGACTCACAGGTTTTACCTAAGGCACTCACTGCTCTGGGCCTGTCACCCTGAGACATGTGGAAGTCTTAAGCAGAGATGTGCTTAAAAGACATTTACATGCTTAAGTATTGTAGGTGAGGCTGCAATGTGTCTGAAAGATAGAGAATCTTCTCAGCCTGAGGTGATTTCAAATCTTCCACCTTCTGGCTGCCAGTCGCTACTGTTTGGGTAGTGAGAAACAATTGCTTCTGCAGGGCACCTGTGGGGAGAAGAACCTCGGCCCCTGCTCCATCTCTCTGTTTTCTGTAGTACTTTTTGCTTCTAAGTCAGGTGAAGCCACCAGGAGCAGGCAGGAGGTGGTGATAACTACTTAGGAGGTGTGAGACCGACACTGGAAGTGGGAATGACAGACACAGACTGGCAGACCACCGGAAGGTTTCATCGTGTTCATCCTGTGTGATCCTCAGCTGGAGCTCTTGTGGCCATTGAGAACAGTGTCTGTCATGTGCCATCAGTTCAGCATCTTGATTTGCTTTTTGCTTGCATGGCAGAATTTAGTGTGGAAATGAGAGGCATGGCACAAAATGTGAATGTCTGCAAACCACACTGGATATTGTCTATTCTTGGTGAATTTTTCCTTATCTACAGGTAGGGTTGCATCACATAATTGTTTAACCATTTCATCCTTTCAAATGAAAGAAATAACTGTACAAAAAAGAATGGGCTGAGGCTTTAATACTAATTTTAATACATTTTAATACTATTTGAAATCAGGTTTAAAATCTGATCTAAAATTATGTCTGTTATTAGAATCTATGATGTGAGTAGATTAGGTTAAGTAGTCTATACATGATTCTTGCTGCTTGTGTATGGAGTACTACAAATGAATGAGTAATTTCTAGGTGGACATGCTCTAAAGGAGTTGGTGTGGCACTAAGTGAAAGCACAGTCATTGTTTCTTGTATTATCTAGAAAACTCAAACTGTTAATATAAATTTCCTTTTCCGGTTGTTTTGTTTTGTTACTAGAAGAGCTTGACAGATCACTTCTTAACTGATGCATCTCCCAGGGCTGTGATATGCCGGTGGTCTATGTCCGCATTTTCTGCTGGTTTATGTATGTGAGGTTTCTAAATGTAATCTATTAGGTTAGTTTCTGCTTGCAGGGTCCTGTATTAAATTTGATACTTGAGAATCAGTATTTTCTTGGTATGGTGGTGAAACAGTGTGCTAGCAGCCTTTTATGTGGCATAAACTTAAAAACAAATTTTACTTTAGTTTTAAATTCAGAATGACACAGCTCCTGCATTTGATTATGAAATTTATATGCAATTTTGCTTAAAAAAAAGTGGTGGTTAGAAATGCATACATGTACATACATCAGTAACCATTTTATAGATTAAACTTAGTGGGATATTTGGGATGATGGTAGCATGCGTCTGGTGGTTTAAGAAACTGGTGGCTTCCCCTGTGCTTGGTGGAATAGCACATCTGTGTCTTGGGCTACGTCTTGCCCAAGAAGTGTTGTTCTCTTGTGGAGCACTCCAGCCGTCATCTTCGTGCTGTTCCTTATGAGGGACCTCCAGGGAGGACAACCGTCTCTCCTGCACTGTCCAGGCACCCACATGTACTTCTGATAAGAAAGCTCCAGGAGCGCAGCCAGCTGTCGTCCTCATGTGGAATCAGGATCCAGTGGGGCCAAGCGCATGTACCAGGGGTTTGACAGCGTAGGTGCAGACCAGCTAACCCAACAGTCAGTGAGGGCAGTAATGCTTCACAAAGCCATTTTGTCTTGGAAGGCCTGTGGTGAAGGCACTGTGAGATCAACAACATGCTCCCCAAAATGTTGTTCACGGGTACCCGTATTATGCTGTTTTTCAATAGGTACTGTCCTAGTCTAGATTGGAAAAGGCAGTGAGCAAGGTTAATATTAAAAAGCTTTCCTGGAAAGGTACCTTGTCAGTCTTTCCTGGGTTTGTATTCATTCTGGTAATAGTCAAATAGGACGAAAGCAAATGTAACCACGGATTGAAGGAGTTACATGGTGTAGTTTTGATAGATCAGGTCATTGTCTCACGTTGTTTACTCAGCTGTCAGATTTCTGATAAATGGTGCTAATGCATATTTTGAGGTGCTTCAGAAAGCAAATAAGCTTTTGTTTTTCCTCTAATTTCCTTGCTGCCTCAATTTAGATGGCTTTATTTGACTACAAAAAATTGTGTTAAAAATTAGTCAGATATGCTTTGGGGCTTTCTTTCCATCATGCAGTTTTGCTTTGAATAAATCAATACATTAAGGGAGCTGTTCTGTATTTGTGGTTGCTCCCATAGTTACATGTGCTTTATGGTTGATTTGAAAGATATTTTAATTTGATTTTTTATGAATCTGTAGGCTATTTTCTCTAGAATTATTCTGTGAAGAAAGGGTTAATTCTTCTATGTACATTTATGTCTAATGCTTTGCTCTGTTGAAGAGCCTAATGGATAGATATAAAGTTCATGAAAGAATCATGACAGGACACTATGTGTAAAACTGACTTAATGCTGTGGAAGCACAGCAGCTCTTAAGAAACTGCTATGGCCTAGACTTGAAAATCGTTACATGACTTTTTATGCTCACACCCTCTGATGACAGTAAAATGTAATGTGCTTTCTTTAATGGGCACTTGACTGACTAAAGTGCTCCTGAAATATGTGTACAACTACTCAATGAAATGGTTATTGACAAATCAGATTAGATTAACGGAAGCAGTGATACTGTCAGCACTGTGTGTCCACTGTAACATCTCTGAAGTTGAAAGTGTTGTCCAGGAGGAAGTGTCTATAACCCATATTATTTCCTAGAATCAGCAAAGAATCACAGAATTTGCAGAATGGTTGAGGCTAGAAGGGGCCTCTGGGCATGTCTTGTCCAACACCACAGCTTATGCAGGGACACCTAGAACAGGTTTTACCCAGACTGGGCAACCTATTCCAGTGTTTGGCTAGCCCCCCACTGAAAGGCATTCCCTTACATTCAGATGGAGCCTCCTGTGTTTCAGGTTGTGCTCACTGCCTCTTGTCCTGTCACTGGGCACCACTGACAAGAGCCTGGCTCCATCTTCTTAACACTCTCCCTTCTGTATGTATTGATGAGATCTCCCCTGAACCTTTTCTTCTCCAGGCTAAACAGTCCCCGTTCTCGCAGTCTTTCCATGTAGGAGAGGTGCTCCATTCGCTTTGTCATCTCTGTGGTCCTTCATTGGACTCAATGTGTCTGTCTGTGTCTCTCATACTGGGGGGCCCAGAACTGGACAAGTACTCCAGGTGGGGCCTCACCAGTGCTGAATAGAGGGGACAGATCACTTCCCTTGATCTGCTGGCAACACTTTCCCTAATGCAGCCAAGAATACCGTTGACCTTTGTCACAAGGGTATGTTGCTGTCTCGTGTCCAACTTGGTGTCCAGCTTGGTGTCCATCAGGATTCCCAGGTCCTTTTCTGCGAATCTGCTTTGCAGCTGGGTGACCCCCAGCATGTCCTGGCTCATAGGATTGTTCCTCCCCAGGTGCAGGACTTTGCCTTTCTTACTGAACCTCAGGAGGTTCCTGCCAGCCCATGTCTCCTGCCTACCCAGGTCCCTGTGGGTGGCAGCACGGCCCTCAGGTGTGTCAGCCACTCCTCCCATGCACGCACTCCTCATTTCTGAGGAGCTGAGGGAGCAGACACCATCTGATGGCTTCAGTTCATTCTACGATCTATGTTGTTACAGATGAGAAAACATCTAGGTTGTAGAATGCCTTTGTCAATTTACAAATCAGTTTTGCTGATCATTTAAGTTGCTTCAAGGAAAGACTGTTTTCCTCTCAAGATTATGTGACAAAGGACAAAAACATTTTCAGCCTGTAGTTGCTTCTAATCAATTTTATCTATTGCTTTTCTTTTGACATCTGTTAGGATGCAGGAAGTCAACAGATAGGCTTTTTGCTTGGAAGCTGTGGAGTTACTGTGGCCTTGACTAGTGATGCATGCCATAAAGGACTGCCTAAAAGCCCCACAGGGGAGATACCACAGTTTAAAGGTAAGCTAACCCTTGGTTGTGGTGAGTATCACACATGTGATTTACTGCCACAGTAGTCATTGTATTTGTTTACTTGGAGTGGGTGAGATTTAAAGCTGGATTCAACTTCACTGGTGCCAGAACCATGACGCAGCACGTGCCACAGGAGCAGCCATGGCTGTTAGCATGCTGTTGCCCCAGCTGTGTGTTACTGGGTCACTGTTACACATTGCTGCTCCCTGCTTCTAGCTGCTGAAGGGTGCCGTTTGCTTCACAGCCAGCTCAGCTGGGCTCCTGAAATTGTCTTCAGTTCCAAGCTACAGAGTAAGCCAACAGATTTTGCATTATAGTAGATGAGAAGTTTTCAGACAATTCAGTCCTATAGCTAAGAGGGAGGGAGAGTAACCTGATAGGAGTGTGGTAATAAACTATTTGGGTCAATAACAGCTTAAACTGCCCAGCCGTTTCTTCAGGGATTGTCTGAGAACGCCTCAGTGCTTGATAGCTGTGTTAAGAAAGCAGTTTTGAAAAGTCTTTTTTTCACATGCTACACTGAGGTTTAAAAGCAGCAGTGTTTAGATAATGGTGTCATGTCTTATCCGGCAGAAGCTCAACAAAAGCTGACTTTTCTTTGTGACTATATCTCAGGCTGGCCAAAGCTGCTGTGGTTTGTCACAGAGTCTAAACATCTCTCCAAGCCTCCTCGTGACTGGTTCCCACATATCAAGGATGCAAACAATGACACAGCTTACATTGAGGTGAGTTAATGAAGATTCATCTTCTCTTTGAATCACTGCATATGGCACTTCTGCATTAGGCAAACATAATTATTCATTTGCTGCTCACAGAAGCAAAGAACATCCTGTTTTAGCCTGTTAGTAAGTAATATTTTCTAATAAAATAAATATGTGATTGGTTTCAGAAAAGTTAATGGAATGTTAAATTGTATTTGGGGTGTTTCTAACATTGATGTTTTATGTTATCTACATGGCTGCCGCAATATGGCATTGTATTTACCTTGACCAGCATAGGTCTCATGCGCAATGTGGACTTGCTCACCAGCATTGAGATGGATAGACACCAAGTTTCACAACGAAGCTTTAGTTCTCGTATCACAGCCTTCAGACCCTTTGAAAGAGAAGGAACTTCTTGTTCAAAAGCTTGTCTGTCACTTACTGCTTTGTGAGTCACGCTCACCCCAGAAGAACAGCATCAGGAAAGAAAAATTAGCGATACTGTTAGGTTTAATTTTTCTCTTGTATTCTTTTTCCATTCTTTTCTCCCACTTCTGTGTAGACTCAAATGTCTTGAATTCAGTGATGTTAGTACTGAATTTAAATGGCTATTCAAAGGGAATAAGTTCAAGTGAATGGAGCAAAGATATTTCCTGCCTTTGCACAGTCAGAACACTGGGTTAGGGAAAAAGAAATAACTCCATTTTCAATCTTGCTGATTATCTTCATCATGGAGAAAGAGAAATGTTTAATTTTCTTTAATTGCCACTGATAGTTATCAAACTCTTGCATAAAGTTGCAAAAATTACCATGATCATCAGCAGTGATCTCCTTCCTCTTTTTTATGCTGCTTTCTCATGACTGTCATGCTCTCATACTCTTACAGTTAAAGACCTTGTGTCTTTTGTGTCTTTCAGATTGCATAGAAACAGATTGTTATAGAATCCAGCAGTGATTCTGTTATCAGCTCTTATCCCTTGCTTTATATGACACAGAAGGGGATTCAGGTTTATTAGTTGACCTATGAAATCTAGCGTGTCAGCACTGAGCAGTCTGAACTAGGTTATTCTCTGCTAAATCCTTCAGTCATTAACATGGCCAGAATTCTTAGGATTATTTTTCCAAAATGCCTGTATTCAAGCAACAGATGGATTTCTGATATTGAGCCTGGGAAGCTTCACTCAGGAAGAGAGACCCCATCTGAAAAGAGCCTCCCAGCATTCTCACCTACTGCTGCCTTTTCAAAATAGTCACTAAATATGCCCAGCATTCACCTACGTGGGAAACACTTCAAACTGTTTAATAATGGAAATAGGGCAAGTATTACATATTGGCTTTCTCTATTTGGTTCTTTTCAGTACAAAACATGTAAAGATGGAAGTGTGCTTGGGGTGACTGTGACAAGGATTGCGCTGCTGACGCACTGCCAAGCGCTGACCCAGGCATGTGGATACACAGAAGGTATGTAGTACGCTTCCCTTGTTCCATGCTAAAAATCATGTAAGTTGTACCTTGTTTCTCACCCTGCTCCTGACTTACGTTTTACATAGATCTGTGTTAAAAGCATCTGGATTTAAAAAGCTCTTTTTTTTTTTTTTTTTTCACTGATTTTAGAAAAATCAGTGAGAGGTACCAAAGAGAAGACAAATAATGTCATAGCCAAGACAAATCCTATAGTGGAGACTTCCTATGAATGTTAAGCTTTGAGGTCATCAGTCATGTTATACTTATTCTATTTCCTTCCTTTGAGTGTGTTTGACTTGAGTCAGTTCCATTTTCTAAAAAAATCAACTTGTTTTGTTTTTATTGGACAGCTGAAACAATTGTGAATGTATTAGATTTCAAGAAGGATGTTGGTTTATGGCATGGGATTCTTACAGTAAGTATGTTTTTTTAATTTTGTGTGAATATTTGAAAATAAACTAACCTAATATGTGTATTACTATCACAAACTGGGATGTCCTGCAGTTTTCTGTAAAACTAATTTTTCTGCTTTGTAAGCAAAAAATATGTGACTTAAACCCACAGTCCTCTACTAGTGCACTAACTCATAATGAGCACAGTAAAGGTGCCAGAGTGGTTTTTTGCATCATAGCAAGTACTCTGGACCCTTTCTTACCATCTCATTCTGATCTCATTTGTGAATGTTTTTGAGATCAGACTTTATAGCAGAAACAAGTGAAAAGTGTTAGTACTTGCCTCTGTAAGAATATGGTCCAATGGCATAGCTATATTGCCACTGCTTGTCTATCAAAACTCCCACCAGCAGGTGTTCTTCCTAACATTAAAGCATTTCTGATTCTTGACATTGCATAAATTTTCTCCTTACTGCTTGAATCTCTTCCTCAATTTACATAGAAGCTAATTCCTGTGTTTTCAAAGATTGCTCCCAAAGGTGCTGCTGCGCTTGATGTATGACAGAATGCTTTCACTGCTGGCGTTAAGAACAGATGACAAGTTTTGAAGGGTCACTGTTTGGGAGTGCCAGGATGTACAGGTCATACATGCTACGAGTCCCAGGGAGCCGATATACCTTTCCCATTGAGTGTTATACTACTCCTAGTATCAAGGGCACTAGTAACACTTCTAAAGCAGGAACAGCCTGTTAGGCTTAATGTCCATGAATATCTCATGGTAAAAAAANCAAAAAATCTCAAGGAAAAAAAAAAAAAAAAAAAAAAACGTTTATATCATTGATATTGAAAGCAAACACCTAATAGAGCTTGTTTTAATGCCTTCCTTTGCTATTTATCTTGGTATCAACTTCCTTTTTCATGTCTTGCATGTAAGTACTTTTCCTGTACCTAAACTTGTGCCAGACTGAACGGAGAACTGTCGTTTGCGGTTCTGCAAGTGTTCAGATGGCTAACCCAGTGGGACACTTACCTGTGTCAGGAACAACTTTCTCAAATCTAGGTTTTCCAAAAGAAATAGTGTATTTAACCCAGACTACTATGAGGAGAGATATATTGCCCTCAGATGTTTCTAAGTGGTACCAGCAGCAGTGCAGCACCTCATTTGCAGGCCGCTTGGTTAGTAGCAACCTACGAGGAATCGCTAAAGCAATTGATTGCCTAGGCCTGGGAGATCTGTTTGCTGCCATTAGCTTCACTCAGATTCTTTTTTCTAAACATCCTGCAACTTCTTGTAACCTTGTTAAAATCATTGGAATTGACCTACCTGAAGCAGGACAAAAAAATACCTTCATCTTTTTTGTCTATTAAAATAATTTGGCCACTGCTTAATCTGTGAGTCCACTTTCTCTGTCTACTGTCTTTTGAGTAATTGTTGTCCCACTAGCATTAGTCTTCACAGAGATGAATTGTTTTAGACAGATGTATTGAGCAAAGAGGCTTCATATATACTGAAGTATAGTAGGCTTAGGGCTAACAGTAACCTACACAGCAAACAGGCAAGCATCATTCATCCAATAGGTGTACATATCTTTTAATGCTTACTGCTACATTTCTATTTGAAGTGAATTGCTTAGGAGGAAATCCTGTGAATTTTTTTTTCTACTACTGCTTCGAAGTTATGATCTGATTGCTCTAAATCCTGAATCATTAATTAAAACACTCAAAAATGGTGATTCCATTTAGTCTTCATGTAAGTACCTAAATAGGAAAAGATGAATGCCAGCACTGACAATAATACAAGCATGGAGCAACTATCATAGATGCCCCTGTCCATAACACAATATACAAAATTTTCATGATTGTTATAAAAAACCTATTTGTCTTATTTGATTTCAGAGTGTCATGAACATGATGCATGTCATAAGTATTCCATATTCCTTAATGAAAGTGAATCCACTGTCATGGATACAAAAAGTGTGTCAGTACAAAGGTAAGGAACAAGAATATACAAAAGTGTGCTTGAAAGTCAAAATCAAAAGGACAAATAGCTGATTCTGCTGCATAGCTATCATATGGTGCATTAGTAATCTCGCCATTCCTATTGCAGCAAAAGTTGCCTGTGTAAAATCCAGAGACATGCACTGGGCATTGGTGGCACATCGAGATCAAAGAGACATCAACCTTTCCTCGCTGCGGATGCTAATAGTGGCCGATGGTGCGAACCCATGTAAGTGATGCTTCTGCAGTCCAGTAGAGAGTAGGGAGTGTGTTCTGTCTTGCGTCTAAACTTCCAATGATCAACCATTGTAGCTAAAATATTTAATAAAATATAAGGTTTGTCTACTGCAAACTATTCGATATTTATGGAAACTAATTAATTTTTGGATTTTTTCAAAGTATATTTTTCTTTAGCTAATCCTGAAGCAAACTTGATATTCCACATAATGTAAGTTGCAGTAAATCCAGTTTTGTTTAACATGACAGCCATGTATAAAAACTGAAGTAAATAACCTTAAGCTGTAGAAAGGATCAGAACATTTCTTCTGAATGATGTCTCTCAGATGCAAAATTAACTGAGAATTTTGGGGGAATACTTGCAATACTCAAGAGAACCAAATCTGGATCACTTCATGACAATTAGTTGTATAAACTGTTTCTCTGCATTGTTTAAGAGACCAAGGTATAAAGTTCTCCTTTCTGTAGTGGCTTGCTTTGAATTTCTGAATTAAATATTTAATTTTCTTCATGTTAAAAAGGAAAATTGTAATTAAATCCACATTGTAAATCTAGCATTAGTGGATTTTCTATGTAAGCAGAGTGAAAGGTATTTATTCTCAAAATTAATTGTTATTCACTGTATGTGTACACAAATGTATACACACACATATATATAGTTATGACTTCAGATATGACTTCTTTCCTAGTGGACAGGGGTCCTTTTTAATTTTTTCATCTTGAAAAGCCTAATAAATTCAATAATAAGTTTGCAATTTGAATAGCATCACTTCAGATTATTTTTCTCCTCTTTTTTTTTTTGTTCTTTACCCCAGGGTCTATTTCTTCCTGTGATGCATTTCTCAATGTCTTCCAAAGTAAAGGTCTAAGACAGGAGGTCATTTGTCCCTGTGCTAGTTCACCAGAAGCTCTCACTGTGGCTATTCGAAGGTACTGTGTTACACTATGAAACAAACCTACTCAGATTATATGTTGTAATGTGAAAAGAAATGAAAAACATTCAAGATTCAGTCTCCCTACTACTGAATGACATCTTCGGTTTTAATTTTGTTTTTGTCCAAAGCTGAAATATAAGAATCTGTGGTGTAATAATTTAACTTCTTAGTTAAAACGTAGGGATTTTAACTTAATATGTAAACAGCACTTTATAACATAGTTCCCATTCCTGTAATTCTGTCTAATTTTAAAAAGACTGAAATGCAAAAGCTAATTCTGTAAAAAGAAATAGAACAATGCCACTGTAAGCATAAAATTAGTTAAAATATGGGAACTTCAATGGAATTGCCATTAAGGAAAATCATGCTTTAAACTAGTCATTTTGAAGAGAGTTATGGCATTCTGTAGGTTGTTTTCGGCTAACTGGCACTTTGTAACCATTCATAAACTCTCAGTAATCATTTAGAAATGCCCCTTTAGTCTGTGGGATTTGCACCTAAAAATAAAATCGATAAATTCTAGTAAAAGTATTAAGCATTATGTACAAGAATGTCCTTATGAAGCAGACACCAGTCTTGAGGTGTTGTAACACACAGAAAATACCCTAACTTGTCTGTTTTGGCAGAATTTTCAAAAAGCTATAACTTGAACAGTAGGCACTTTGTTTTTAAGTTCATATTTCTATAGCTATTTATGGTTTGTTTTTTTTTCACATGTTAAAACATGAACTATAAAACTTAAAGCAATGTAATAGTATTAAGCAAAATACTTCCTGCCACAAAGTTTAAAATATACTAAGTGAAATTTAATTAGATTTTCAATTAGCTTTCCAACAAAACATCACAGGAGGAAAGACACAATGCCAAGAATGTGGTTGTCTTTCCGCCACTACATTGTTAACTTAAAACGTCTGAAAGCTGTCCATCAGCGACTCATCCTGTCCAGGTTAGTTCTCTTTTGTAAACTGCACTATCTCATCAAAGAGCCCTTCATGCTGCTCCAGTAGCCTTTCCCCTCATTCTCAGCAAGTAGTAAGGAGTTGTTTTTCCCGTGTGTTGATTTCTCTGCCGTAGGCTGTGCAGCCCTTCACTCCCTGTGCCCTTGGAAGTAACTGTAGCTTGTATGTGCAGCATACAATGTTCCTTCTGAACACTGATTAATGAGAGAGAGTTTTCATTTCCTGTATTACTTCTGGAAAATCTGCCCGAGATCGCAGGTTATGAAGCGGGAGAACTCACTGCATCTCAACGTGTGGTAGTTGCTTTGCCCTTTCTAGACTTAAACTCTGTGCTTATATTCATGTGGAGCACTAGAGATTCATTTTCAAATTAGCTAGCATTGAGAGCTTACGTAAAAAATATTATTAGCACATACAATAGCTGATAATTCAAAAAAAAAAGCATTTTTTATCTTCAGTGCCTCACTATGTAATTACAGAGACATTCTTACTATAGCAAATGTTATTGGACACATACCTGCTTTTTGAAAGTCTGCATAATGGCAGGGTAATGCCAGCTGAACTTGAGAGCTTTAGTATTTTTCCTTTATTCGAGCCATTTCCAGCAACACTAAAGTCATTATCATACAAGTTCCAAAGAGTTACAGCTGAAGTATACATTAAAATGACTCCCTGCAGAGCACAGATCCAGAGAGCTCCCTGTTAATGCTATGACACTTTCAAAATCTATGGTGTATTTCTACTGATCTTCCTGCAAGGAAGTGCAACAAAACCAGTTCTCTGGTTTTATAGTTTAGAAAAAGGCAGTCAGTAATAGACTAATAGGTACTTCAGCCTTAGAGATGAATCTTAAAGCCTCATATTTAAAGGAATGTCTCATGCAAATAGTTCTGAATGGTGTTCCCATTTGGTTCACTGCATGAGTCTGAACCCCCTTGCTCAGGCAAAAGTTTAAGTACAGGTCTGTTGCCATTCAAACAAATGACAGTGAGTGGTAAAGTAGATTGTATCTCTAAATGGTAGCAGGAACTGTTCTTAAAATGCTCTACAGCTACTCAGTATGAACAAATCAGCTTTGAGATAGGTAAACATTGTCTTTATTGCATGGCTGAGGAAACTAAAGGGGTAGGTTTGTCTGGTTTATGCTAATTTACTTTGCATGTGACATGGCTGGAATTATACCTTTGTTTAGTTGCTCCTATCTTAATTCAAAACATTTATCATTGTCTAGGCAGTAGTCTTAAAGAATTCCAAATCTGGCATGAGAAATACTGAATGTGCAAAGAAAATTTTAAATGTTAAAATTATAAATGCAGTAGAATGGCGTTGTTTGTATTTCATCTTTTGTCCAAGTGATTTCTCTCCTGCTTGGCAGAGTTAGTTGTATTGGAGATGTACCCACGTGGATGTCATGGACAGGACAGAATAAAATCTGATACATGGCAGGGATGTGGCTCACAAGATACTTTCTAAGAGGCTGCCTGGTGTAGCTGTGCTGCAGGGCTGCTTAGCTCCCCACCTCACTCCTACACCTTGGTCCTCTGTATTCCTTTTTGGTGTCAGGTAACTAGTTCTCTCCACGAGGAGACTCAAGCACTGTTCACTGGTGTCTTGCTGAAGGGTCCACCTCAGACTACCAGCACACCAGAAGTACTCTAAAATCACAGCTCTGAAATACCTGTCCAATGGACGCTGTGTCCTTGGCACCGACTCCTTCTGCACACCTGCTGCCGTTGCACTTGCTCCTTGTTAACCTGGGCAAAGCTGCTACTCAGCCCAGGCCACACCAGGTGCAGCTCTGCTGAACAGCCCCAACCTGATCCTAACCTGCCTTGTGCCTCCAGCTTCTCTCCCTTGCACACCTTGTCTTCTGTTTAAAAAAATACTGATTTGTTTTTTAAAAGTACTATTTTTTTTTTAATTAATGAAAGACACAGCCAGTGTCTTTCAGAGCCACTTCCACTCTTGTATTTTTAGCGGCCTTTGGATGTGGTAATGCAAGAAAATGTATGTGAGGAACCTCTAGACGGTCTCTGCTCTCAGCAGGTTGTGAGCATCTGTGTGTGCCTGTAGGAGACCAGCACTCTTTTTTCATATTTAAGATGTCCTGAGCAGTAAAATGTGTGTTTTGGGGAGCAAGGGTGAAAGGAAGTTGATCGATTAATGTGGCTGAAAGTTCCTTTGACATGATGGGAATGTTATTTATCACAGCTGCTTGTTTACTAGTGCCATTTGTTATGCTCTAATGCATTTTCAAGCGTGCCCACATCCTTCTATGTTGACAATGTCACTTGAGAAATGTGCCTTGTAAAATGTATTAATTGAAATTTATCGTGCCAGTCACTGCAAGGCTTATGTGAGCATGGGCTAAGGTTAAGGCCCATCTAGTATTTCAAGCACAATGGAGGAGAAATGTCAAATAAAAGGACATTATCTGTGAAGAAATAGTTGTGTTATGATGGACTATTTGGGAAAAGGGCAGTGTCTTAAAGGGAATATTGTCTGGTTTATAGATCTTGAAAATACCTGGAGTCTAGCTTCTCTGCTGGGGTGCACTATCCATACTTGAAAAAAACACTGTGCTATCCCCCAGTATTGCATTTTAAAATGCAGGACAGTATAAGAATCTTTGCAGGCATGAGAAGTCTTGACATATTCCTCTGACTTAATAGCTTGCCTACATCAACATTTGTTTTTCTAAAGCCACACTCCATGTATGTGTAATTGCATTTACTGATACGGCATGGGGGTTTATCTTGAAACAAGCTGACAGATAGCTTGTGCTAGTGCTGTGGAATTGTACAGAACCTTGGGAGTGAATGTGAGCAAACGGAGGCGTTACAAAGCAGCTGCCTCCACAACATTTTGACCATGACTGATGAAGGTGTAATTTGTTTTAATTTTCACGGGGTAAGTTAAAATAGGAATAATTAAATTACATGCACTAAAATAAAGACATTGAAGTCCTTGCAGTCTCTGCAGATTCTTGGCAGTGAATCTATTAAAACCTAATTTCTTCTGTTTAGTAATTTATGTGCTAAAGTATTTTGAGTGGGAAATCTCATCTGTGATTTAAACACACAAGATTTGTATTCTGATCCGGGCTTTGTTAACAGCATGCTAGAGTTAGCTTTCAATCTGCCAGGTGAGCTTCGTTTCCTAATTCTAGGTTGCCCCTAAGTAAGAAACATGCGGAGGCTTTGTCAAGTTATTTACTAATTATTTCCATATATTGGCAGAATATATGGAAATACAGAATATATAGAATAAATGTATATCTACAGCAAAAGCCCTTTACTTGGCTAGTCAAGCAATATGTAATTCTATCTAAAAATGAAATATGAGTTGTTTTGTGTAAATATGAGGTGTTACATCTCTGCAGCCTCATATATGTGGATGACTGCTGAATGGGAGAGTTGGCAGATGTCATTACTTGGAAATGGTTGAAAAATAGGATTCTGACAGATCTGCTAGGAGAAAAAAAAAAAAAAACTATTTTAAACTCTCAAGTAGAGGAGTATTTGCAATATTAATCCATTAAGTAAATGCTTACATCTGCCTGATAGTGCGGTGATGTTGTAAACCATGGTTGCAGGCCAACAGATGACAGCAATCAGCCACCAGGCAGAGGAGTTCTGTCCATGCACGGTCTCACCTATGGAGTGATTCGAGTGGACTCTGAAGAAAAGCTGTCTGTTCTGACTGTCCAGGATGTTGGCTTAGTGATGCCAGGAGGTAAGGATTGAAAGAATTTCCTTTGAAACTTACTGTGAATGGATTCATTATTTAATTAATTTTCTGTAGTAAGTCATAGAAAGCTTTAGGATTGGACTGTGCATACTTGAAAAAAATGTTAGTCTTATTACCTTATAAAATGTTATGGTTTGGGAACCCCAAGATTTCTTGTCTGTATTTATTTAAGAGGATCTCTTTACACACGTTAGCAGCATGTTTTAAACAATCTCCCCCCGCATCAGAGCATCAATTCCTTAACTGTGAGGTACAGAAAATAAGACAGTTGGAGTCCAATGTCTGGAGGCTATAAGTAATATGTAAGTCTGACCCAGATGAGACTGTGTGGCAAAAGTTTCTATAACCTGTGCTAAGGATCAACAATATTGCTATCTGAAGGCTTGCAGAATGTTTTCCCAAAAATATTGTGCTATCACCCAGTCATCAGAAAGAGGAGGTATGACTGAATAGTTCGTGTTGATAGATTCATACTGAAGCCAGTACTTCTAAAGATGAAGATAAGATTCTTCATAAGAGCTAAATCTTAAATGATAAGTTATGAGGACTAGAAAAGGGTAGCACTGTAGTTTTTCATAACAGAATGTCTGTTATTGCACCAAATGAATAAAACATAAATTAAGCACCTTAAAAAATTACAGTTGAGCAACTTAAATAAAGGGAGATTGATTGTTGTCTGATAGCGATCATATAGGATACTATTACAGTTGTACCATCTTGCACCTCATACTGTATTCTAATAGTTTTGAGAAAAGTGCATGCTCGTGTTTGTCCTTGGACTGAGAGAAAGGTCATTCAAGATTCTGTATGCTTGTATTTAAACTCATGCTGGTTCATTTCTGGTCTCCCTTGTTCATGTTCCCAACTGCAGTCTACACTTGCTGGACACAACTCCAGGGTCTGAAGCTGTAGCAGCATACCTGATTCTTATTCACATGGCTCACACACAAAATAATGGTTCTTCCTCAGACCAGTGCTTGCTAATGGCTGCTGTTTAGCTCTGGCTGTCTCCAAAGTCCTGTAAGACCAGTGACAGGGAGTCTGAGCTCTGAGAAATTCTTAGCAAAACAACTGTACTAGTCTGCTATAACATCTCGATATGTCATATGGTGTTACCAGCTGCTTAGTGAGAGGTACATTTCCTGGTTACCTGCCTCCCTGGCAGTGTTAATTATGATCAAGAATGCCAGATATTTAATTTTGCTCTGACTGCACTGTCAGTGCACTTCAGTATGCAAAATTGGGAACATAGT
>VXAV01001154.1:123276-140578 GCA_013399715.1 Alectura lathami
ATATGCTATGTCCCTGCTTCCTCTGCTAGACCTTTATTTAACTGCTCTTTTCCCTTGAAGCTTGTGGTCAATAAATACTGTAGTGGTGTGAGGGATAGTGATGGTGAATAGAAATCAGCAATCGAGCCAAATGCTTAGTATTTCTTTCCCTGTTATAATGAAGTTTAAAGAATATTTCTGTAAAACAGAAGACCCTATTACTCAGTGATATGATATTTTTGAATTGTGTTGTATTGCAGTTTTGATGCACTGATTTTTTTTTTAAGAGTATATGTCAGCTTTTTTTTTTTTTCTCTGAATTTCTTCAGTTTCTCTATTTTAAGTGAGCTTAGTGCTTGTGATAGGTGTCGGGTGTATCACAGCAGTGATGGAGGCTGAAATCCCCTTTTCCCACAGGGGAGGTACACAGAGGCAGTAGTGCAGTCCTTTCCCATACTGACCTGTCTCTCTACTTCAGCCCAGACCTGGGCTGCCCAACTCTAGGAGCAGTCAGTCTGTCCTGCACGTTCATTCTTTGACTTCTCTTCTGAGTTGTCAGCCCTGAAAGAGAATTTTGTGCCACATATAGATGCATATATTTCTCTCTATGTGTATTTGTGCGTGTGCATATCGACACACACGTATATTTTTAGGGAATTCAAGAACCGTAACATTATCCTATTTAAAACACTACATCTGTTTGATAATTTTGGGATAGTGCTATCTGAATGGATTCAAAAAGCCAAGCTCTGTAGCATTTTGTCACTTTCCGTGCTGCCCAGAGTAATTCAAATTCAACAAATGCCTTTCTTTTCTATTTAATTTGTATGCATGTGCTTAGCTTTTGTTCCAGACTAATTCTTTTCCCCTGTCACAAAGTATTGTTTTCTCTGGTGTCTTTTGTCTCTTTGTCTTTTAAAGTATTTCCAGTGTGCCATTTGGCTTCATTCCAGGGTGCAGACAATGAAGTGCAATTTTCAGGATTGCTCTCCACAGGTTCTGCAGAATGCTGCAGGAAACCATAAAGACACTTCTGTGGTTGTAGCAGGAGCAGTGCACGTGTAGCAAGAGAAGTATAGGTTACATGTGCATGAAATTAGTATGCTGCCGTATGTGCCCTGGTTGGGACGAAGGCATTGTTGAGGGTAGAAGTTATAGAGAGGGAAATGGAAAACATTCCCCTCCTTGACAAACATCATTTTTCCTTCCAGCTACAGGTTGACATAAGGCTTTCCATATTTGACTGTGTGACATATTGTGTCTTTAGAAACATCAGCACCTCATCCAGGAACTTCTAAGCTGCAGAGGAAAACAGAGTTCAGCACATTGCATTATCTCCTGTGACGTTTATCTCTCTTCCTGTGCAGGGAACAATAGCCAACTCACTAACATGTGTCCAGCTACATAAGCGAGCTGAGAAGATAGCTGTCATGTTGATGGAAAGGGGGCATTTGCAAGATGGAGACCATGTGGCTTTGGTTTACCCACCAGGTAAAGAACCGCCATGTTTGGTGCTTGGTGCTCCCAAAAGTTTGTCGTGAGCCTGTAGAATGGTGCTGTGCTGATGGTCTTGCCAGCCTCTAAACCAGGCTGATTGGCAACATACAAAATATTTGCCATATGTACATTTCTTTGAACTTGGTCAAGCATATCTAAAAGATTTTCTCCTTATGTATGTGTATGAGCATAGATATTATGTCTCTGGGTTCAGATTAAACTGTGCTTTAAGAACCTCTCTCTCATATACAGACAAATTTAAACAATAATTTACTGCTTTTCTTTTAATTTGCTGAAAAAATACTGTTTTATGAGCACATGATTCTGCGAAAATACTCCATCTGCTGAGCGTTCCTAGAATCACCTACTAAATTCCCTCTTGGAAGTACTGCATTTCATGAGGGTAAAGCAGCAATACCTGGGAAGTATTTTTTTTTTTTTTACTATAGAGATGATGAATAAATACCAGATGATTAAGAAATACCAAATTATAATCAATATTTTCTCTATAGATCAGTAACCTGCGCAACTCTGTGGTTTGGATTTTTGTATTTTGATGTAAGGGTTATTATTAAGCTTGTATAAACCAATATCATATTTGACATTCGCTTAAAATTATTTCTGATCTAGTGCTGCTCTTTTATCCTTAGCATTTCACATGTCTTGGTGAAATAAACATTGAGATCTGAAGTCTGTGTTGTGATATTTGGGTTGTAAGGGCTGCAAGATACTGGTTAAATCTGGTAGTTTTTCAATGGTTAATATGAGAAAACCTTGTCCACAAAGTAGGTGTGTATTTAAACTTAAGTTTTTATTTCCTGTATTTCACTTGCTATGCGTAAATCATTTTATTGAAGGAACAATAACCTACCTGTACTCCAGATCCTTTTCCACTGGAAGAATAAAACAGTCCCCATTGTTGTCTTGGCACAGCCTGCGTACCGAGCAAAGGAGCTATCAAAAGCAAGTCACAGGGTCTTTGTGCTGTTGTCAGTTCAGCCTCTTTATATGGCCTGAAGTGTCCACAGTCTAACACTTGCAGTCAATATTTATACAGAGCAATGCTTAGTTTTATGTTAGGAACTGAGATTCATAATCATGGCTCCATTTTTTATTGTGAAGTTTCAGGTAGGTAGTCAAAGCTGCATATCTGAAGTTAAAAATGACATGAAAAAGGAATGTGTAATAAACCTTCAGATGTGCCTTGTACAGCTGATAGCAACAGGCGTAGTGCTCCCTCATCCTTTTGCTGGGGTATCCCTCTTCTTGTGTATAAATGAAAATTTAGTTAATCTGTAGAAATCAGTCTTTTTACTGGTTCCTTCCTGATCATGAAAGTGGAGCTCACCTAAATGATGATATCTGGCTGCAGCTTTGTGTGTCGTCTTTGGTTTTTCATGCGCAGGAGAACAGTACAGCTGAAAGGAATCAGTGAAGCTGAACAAATACTGAGAAGGGGCTGAAAAAGAAGTCTGTTAAAGGACTTAGTCGCTCATTTAACCTTCTGAGTTGAGTCCCAAGCAACATTTCTGCTGACGTAGGTGTCTGTGATTAAATGATTTGATTTTCAGGGGAGGATTTTTGTTTTGTTCTTCATGCAGGAATAGACCTGATTGCCGCATTTTACGGTTGCCTGTATGCAGGCTGTGTGCCAATAACAGTTCGACCTCCACATCCGCAGAACATAGCTACGACGTTACCTACAGTGAAGATGATTGTGGAGGTGAGAAGACATCTGACTGCACAAGCAGATGAAATGGGTAGTATTCAGGAACAGTAACTTAAATGAGTGACGCTGTAGATCGCAGTATGCCAAGAGTGGTAGGATTCCCCACCTGGCAATGCTACACTCAAGATTGAGTAAAATCCCTGTGGAAAGCTTAGCTTGGTCTGCTGGTGCTTTGTGCTCAACTCTGCAAACCCAGCTGTTCGGCAGTTCGAAGCAATTGCAAAATTGTGTTGTGAAGATGTTGGTTGGTGGTTTTATTTTCATCCAAGGAAGCGTTACTCTGACTTTTCATTTAATACTTTATCTTGGTATTTTGGCTTTATCTGATCATATTTTGTCTTTGCTGCTCATAAATAACTGCATATTGCGTGTTGCAGAAGGAAATAAAATCATTGTAAAGAGATAACCTTTCATATCTGACAGCTCCTAATCTATTGAATGGAATTCCAACTGTCTGAAATAATAGAAGTTGAAACAAATGTGATTTTATTGATAATTTCAAGTGATAAGTACTAGAGATAGTTATAATTTGCTTCTTTCCTCGTGGCATCAGATGCTCCAAAATGTCAGTAGAGATATGAGAAATTAGCCCGTTGTCTTCAGTATTCTCATTATTTCATATTTTTGCCAGTCACTGTTTTTAAGTATCAGCTGTTAAAATTACCAAAGTGATGTAAAGTGTGTTAAATTGTTTTTCCTTTGATGCCTAATAGGCAAGTTAGGTCTGGCTGGTTTCTCACTGAAACAGCAGGACAGGTCTAAGCTGACTTGTAAGCATTATCTCTTCAAAATTAAAGTCAAGACTGACTTCGAATTAAATGTTGGAAATTATTTGTGATATTAATGCCAGTCTGACTTAAAAGCCTCTCAGCTCTGTTTTACACAAGATTTTCTTTCATTTGGAAGAAGGATGACCTTGTGGAAATTAAAATACTGAGGCTGTTTCTTTGCTGCCGATGCAATAGTATGAAGTTCCTGGTATGATGGGGTCAAAGCCTGCTCTGACATACTGTGCATCTACGCAGCACCTTTTGAAGTCAGTAAAAATGGTTTCTGAGCAAAATTTGGCCCATGTTATTGGATTTTAGTAATGAATTGCTGGTAGTAAAACACAACTGAATGTCATTGGGTCTCATTCCATATTAGTACGAGAACTGATATTGCATGGAGCTAGGTGTAATTTGAGTTAA
This sequence comes from Alectura lathami, assembly GCA_013399715.1. Taxonomy (NCBI): domain Eukaryota; kingdom Metazoa; phylum Chordata; class Aves; order Galliformes; family Megapodiidae; genus Alectura; species Alectura lathami. The sequence continues at coordinate 127,672 of VXAV01001154.1, forward strand.
TGGAAAACAAAGACAGAAGCAGGCTCTTTTCAGTGGTGCCCGATGATGGAACAAGAGGCAAGAACACAGAAGATTCCATCTGACTATCAGGAATCACTTCTGTACTATGCAGGTGGCGTAGCACTGGAGGTTTCCCAGAGGGATTGTGGAGTCCTTGGAGATTTTCAAAAGCCTGGACATGGTCCTGGGCAACTTGCTCTGGGTGGCCCTCTTTGAACAGGGGTGTTGGGCCAGGTGACCTCCAGAGGTCCCTTCCAACCTCAACCACTCTGCCATTCTGTGATTCAAGTGGCAACATTTAGCGTACATACGGTCACTGATTTCCTTAGGCTGCTAAACACTGGCAAGTCCGTGTGCAATGAAATGCCTCAAATTCCTCAAAGAAAAAAATATTCTTAGCAATATTTCTGTGAATAGAATTCCAGACTTCAGGGAAAAGAAGAGTGGTGCTGCCTTTTCAGTTTTTCTGAAGTACTGTCTTCAGTGATTAACAGTGTTCATTTTTATGTTTGTCTGAATATTTCCTAAAATATGTTAGTTTTTTTAATCAGAAAGAAATATTCTTGTAGTTACTACTTAAATATTTTTTAAAAATAGCAAATCTGAAAGGGGAGTACCTTCAGCGTGTATCATCTAAAATTCAGTGCATATGGTAGTTACAGTAAATTCACCATTACATTTCTTAGTGTCACTTGCATAATATTTGGTCTAGAGTTACTTTTGACAATATCAGGAGAGTTCCCAGTGCTGCATCACTTGCACAGGAATCAGGATTATATGGCTAACATAAAATTGACGTAAGGTAAAAAAATAGCTCATATAAATGTCAGGCTAGGTTTAGGTTTATGTTAAAATATTGTTTATAAACGAAGATATATCATCGTGCCATAGCAAATGTTCTGGTCGCAGTCTTCTGTACTGGCATCCTGGGTTGATAAGTAATAAAGTGCTGGAAAAGTCACATTCTCACTGTTAAGGTGCCTCTAGTTTCATTACAACACTCTGTTCAAAGGGTAATTTCATGTAATTTGTAAAACTTACATGACTTTGTCTGCTTTGTGAGCTGAATTTTTTGCGGATCTTTTCACCTCCTGATTGGAAAATATAAGACTAATGTGTCTGTGTTCTGTTCTGAAATAAAACAAATCATGGTCTTGCTCGTTTTCATAGGAGAATTAATCAGTATCCCATTGTGTTACTATTTGTTTGTTAAATTCCTAGGTGAGCCGCTCTGCCTGCTTAATGACTACACAATTAATATGTAAATTGTTACGGTCGCGAGAGGCAGCAGCAGCAGTGGATGTCAGAACGTGGCCTCCGGTACTAGACACAGGTGAGTGCCAAGGCTGGGGTTCTGCTTTGTCTTCTTTTCTCATTGCGTTTGTCGGGCATTCAGAGTTCTATCACTGGAGTAAGATACACCCATGTTCTTTCTTTATTTTCTCTAGACGACTTGCCAAAGAAGCGGCCTGCACAGATCTACAAACCTTCTAACCCTGAAACGCTTGCTTACCTAGACTTCAGTGTCTCCACAACTGGAATGCTAGCAGGGGTAAAGGTAGGGGCTTCTTGTTAAAGATGGCATTCCTGCTCTCACGCCTGGCTGGCGGGTGGTGCATTGTTCCTTATTTGTAAATTCTGCTGATCTTTTGTAATAGGAATTGAATTGAATCCTCCCTTTCAGTCATTATTTGGTCACATTAAATTAGCTCTTCCATACTGCTGTCCTGTGTGCAGCAAGTTTAGCCCTTCTCTTGCTCCTCAGACTGTAAGTTTTTCTCCAGTATGCGTGTGGAAAACCTAGCGACTTGCCTGCCTTGCCTTGCCTCCCTCTTCAACAGAGGGATCTATTCTTTCCGTTCTATGAAAGAAACAAGATTCGATCATCCATTTTCTAGTTGTTCCAGTGTTCATTTATTGTTTGCTCCTCATTGCAACTCAACTACTGGTCACTGGTTTTCAGTATTCCCTTCTTCATCTGAATAGGGGAACTGCCAACCTTTCTGGTAAAGTTACCTGGAACAATACTAACATCATCAGCCTGCTGGACTGGTCAGTGAGCTCCTCCGTAATCAACAGGGAGAAGCAGAGACTTTTAGGGTGTAATTCCTCTGGTTTATTTGAAACATCTATGGGTGAATGTCATGTAAGTCTTCATTACCTCTACAGGGAGCCTTAAATGTTTGCTAGAGGCACATTCATCCATATTACATCAGATTTGAATTCCACCTTATCAGACTTGCAGAAATTACTTCTAATTTTGCAAGTCAGTACTGGGAGAGCTTCGAAGATAGTCAAAGCCAGGGCAAGGTGACAAACTTTTACTTCATGTGGCTAAACGGAAATCCAGATAGATGTTTCATGGAATCCTTGGTTAGCTTCAGGTATCTAGGTCACAAAGTGTCCAGATTGCTAATTCAGCAAGTTTATGTAAATAGTGCCATCTACTAGATCATCGCTAGTGATTAATTAATTATAAATGCATCATCAGAGGCCACAAGGCTTGTCATAATGCAGTGCTGATAAATTAGAAACAATGGCTAAGCAATTTATATGGCTTCTGAAAAGCTGACAAATGTTTTGTAGTCCCTTTGGAAGTAGTAAATTCCACTTAGGTTTACTCTCAACTTTTTCCCTAGCTTGAACCCAGTAAGGTGTAAAAATTCAGAGAATAACGTTGCTTCTTGTCTTGCAGAGTTCAGTTTAATCCTGTGTGAGAAAATGGTCTTGATTCAGGTAGAGAAGAATTCTTCAAACTGCAGATGTTCACAGTGAGGACACCTGGTTTGAGTTGGTCTTTGTTCAGCACTTGGAACATGTCCACCTTCAGTTATGGCATTCATAGACAGCAGAGAAAAGTCACATCTGGAGCCCTATCCTATTTATTAAGGATCAAATAGACTTTGCCTACCAGGTGCCTGTTCCCTCCAGTGACTGTAATAGCGTTTAAGGCAACTAGGCCAATATTTAGCAGAGATCAAAGGTTAGATCAGTTAAATCATATCCAGACTGTATTTCTAGAACAGGTGTAGCAGAGAGGACAGAGATTGAAATAAGTAATTGTGTTCCCACTGGAGTTGGAACTTCTAAGCCAGGTTGAATGAGTTTGTGGGAAACATCCTAACACAGTTGTATTCAGGAGTTCAAAGTAAGAAAATTTAAAGTGACTAGAAAAAAAAATCAGAAAAAAATATTTTTGATGAGACTTTCTTGTTTCTTTTTTTTTCTGCTGGTTTTAGCTGTGAGAGCTTCCTTACCATGATCTGAAAAAAAAATAAATAAAACTTTCTCAGCTAGGAGCTGGTTAACATGAAGACATTTTACAGAACGTTTACTAAGTTTGCTGGGGATAGCTGAATGATTAGGTCCTTAGTGCCATTTCGTATGTAAAATCCTCTCTCATTTAAAAAATGTATTGACAATTTTCTGTCTTTATTTTATGAAGAAGTATGTACTTTGAAATATATGACTGAAGATCAACAAAGTACTTCAAATTACGTTCATGTCCTGCAGTCATTCATTCCTTTGTTCTGCCAGAAACTTTAGCTCATTATCGTTAGCTTTGCATACAGCTTGGAGCACATCTTTAAACCACTCACAGCTTTCTCCCTAAATCACTTCAAACCTATCATCCGTTCTGTCTCCCCATCCCTTTCATGGTTATTTGGATGCCCTCTTGAAGGAAAATTATGTTTTCTTAGATATAAATTACGTGTCTATTTACACTGAGTACAAGTCAATATTAATTTGTTTCCTTTACCCTGTAACTCATTTAAACACTTGGCACAGTTCGGGAACGAGCCTTCCCAGTGACATAGTTGATCATTTTAATTGGTTTGCTGTTGTCTTTCAGATGTCTCATGCAGCCACTAGTGCCTTTTGTCGTTCTATTAAGCTGCAGTGTGAGCTTTATCCCTCCAGAGAAGTCGCTATCTGTCTGGACCCGTACTGTGGACTTGGGTTTGTCCTCTGGTGCCTCTGCAGGTGAGGTTTTCCCTTTTAAAATACTGCTTCCATTGTACTGTAGCACAACAAATAGGATGGGAGGAACAGAAAGTGCCTCTGGGACTAACACAGGCAAATGGAATTGCCAGAAGCTGTATGGAGAATGCTGAATGGAGAATACGCTTGCTTTGAGTGCGGCATGGCCAGAGGTATTTAAGGCTTATAAGTGCAGAGCATCAGCACGGCTGTTCATTGAACTCCTGCTGTTCCACTGCTGTCTGTGCTGAGTCTGGCTAGTTTCATGTGATGAAGACAGCACTCTACCAAAATTACTTTAAGGAAGTGGATTCCTGGTTTCCTCTTTTTGTTCTCTAATCTGAAAGCACAAGTGGATAATGGAGACTTCCTCATTTGTGGGACATGTGGATGCAACTTTTCCAGAGACATGAAGCTACGTTTGATTACAGAAGGATAGTTATGTGGCAGTAGCAAAACTGTTTCTATCAGGAAAAAAAAAAAAAAAACAGTTCTAGTGAAATGTGAATCAGCTTTTTTAGTAATAGGAAGTTTAGAAGTTTAACACTTCTATCAATCACTATACTCCAGGGAAGTTACAGTTCAGCTCTGAAAGCAGATCCATCGATTTTTTTCATCTTCTTTTGATTTTCTTTTTTTTAAGATGGCTGAGTTGATGTAGAGGCAAAGGAGAAGAGCTATGGGAATGTTAATGGAGCACGTTTTTATGAAGACATATTAGAGGCATAATAGTTCGGCATCTTTACTCTCTCCATGGAAAGTTTGTTGGTATTAGCAGTAATGCTGGTTTTAGTTACTGAAATTAAGATAACCCAGAGGCAATAAAAATGCTGCAGCTCTGGATAAGCATTTTACCAATTTAGTAAACACATGAAGGCAACATTATCTAAGAACTGCTGCAGCAATTTGTTTTCAGCAAGTATTGTTCATTTAAAGGCACTCTGTTGGCCTGTTGTTGCCCTTACCTTTTAAAACATTCGTTAAGTATGAAATGGACCAAAAATTGACAAGTATTACCCTATTCATTCTTGGTCAATATTCCTTGATTTAAACAATACTTACCCTAATATTATTTCTTTGTTTTGAAAAGCAGTGTTATTTCAATGTCTTTATTTCTGTAACACAAAAATAAAAATTCTGAGGATCCAAAAAATTCAGAAAACAATTCAACAATGTCAAGATTTTAATTAAATCACTCTGTAAATTAATTTTTTAAAATGTTGGTATTTTTAAGTCAGTTGCATATTTATTCTATAGAGTCTCCAGAACGTACTTGGAACAAAAAAGCATTTGCTGCCCTTAGGTCCTTGCCAATACTGATAATGTTCAGCCTTTTGCAGAAGATTGTCTATGACTGGCAAGTGAACAAGGCAGCAAACCTCTGGGAGAAAGAATCAAGGTCTGTTGCCCTCTATAAAACAGAAAGTTTTACACCATTTTCAAAGAAAAAGAAGGAAAAGAGCGAGCTGAAGGAACAAAAATCAGGACAACAACACTCTAATCTTGTGAGCCTTTGTGTCAGTCTTTTCTCTGCCACTGATATCCTGTTCCTATAAAACCAGAAAGATGGCAGGCTGCTGGAATTGTGACTGTCATTTAGAGAAAGCTGACATCAGTTGCAGCTTCATTAATTCTACTTACAAACTTAATTTCCATTTCATTACTATTTTAGAAATTAGTATTATTTGATGTGTTCTGTAATAGCAAAAAGTACATCCTGGAGGTTATTAGAATCCTACTTCTTGTAACTTAAAACTTTGCAACTTCACAGTTTCCTCTTTGTAATTTAGCATATCAAAATACTTCCCAACATTTTTCAGCCCAGATTCTACTTCAGAGGAGTCTACTGGAAAGCTGCAGTTGTTTGTCACCAGTCCCATTAGCTAAATTAATACTTCTTATGGCACATGGAAATAAAGTTAGATCTTCAATTTTTCAGCAGCTGTGGGGTTTTGAGAGTTAAATAGGAACTCTTTAAGGAACCCAACAGGAAAAAAAAGCAACCTCCTATACCAGTTGCAGTTAAAATGACAAGTACATTTGAATTCCTTTAGTAACTGAAGGAGACATTAACTGAGCAATAGAAGAAAAACTAACCTTTTATCCCCATTGTAGGTGCTTAAACATTGTTCTGGCCTACTCACTCCTCTGCGGTGCCCCAGAATGCACCGATCTGTGGGGTCAAAGCTACTTAGGAAAGCTGCTAGAGCATGGAGCCAGCCCTTTGGTAAGTTTGGAATATATTGCATAGTTTTGCAAAGGTTTTTTATTAGTATTTATTATTTTATAGCCTAAAAGGTATAAAATAATAAAGAAAAGAAACCTTGCAAAGCAGAGCAATACATTTAAAAAAATAATGGGATTTACCATGTTCCCTCTAAACTGGCTGCGTGCTCCAGCAGGGTTTCCTTGGAACCTTTGTCATAGAAAGAACATCCTGGGTGTGGCAGCAGTCATCAGCCCAATGTGAGTTCTGAAATCCAAAACTTCCTAATTTTAACAGTTTGTTACTGGTGACTCAATTAAAAAAAAAAAAAAAATTTTTTTTTTGCATTTTTCTCTTTAGTAATGTCATTTATCCATTCTGAGAGGGAGTTTAGAGTATTCCAACTTATCTTGTATTGCATTTTGAACTGTATCATGTTCTTTAAAGAAAAATAAGTTGAAAGTGTCCTCCAGTGTAAAAATAAATGATACTAAATTCTACTGTTCAAAAACGTTTCCTGAAATTAAGATGTCCCTATCTTAAAACTGATTCTTGTGGAGCAGAATCGAAAGTTCTACAGTTCATTAGTGAGAATTTATTTAATTGATAGTTGCTGAGTGATGCAATACAATAAGAATTTTCCTTCTCTTTTATCCACAGTATAGTTCTACTTCTACACTGAAAAACAGAATTGTCCTTGCTTAAATTTAAATTAACAAAAGTGATGATTTCAAATAAATTATACATTAGTAATTCTCAGGAACTGTGATTATAATAGTGCAAGTCAGTAAGAATCAAACTGCACCAGAGGAACTGGGCTTTGCAGTTCACAGTGGCCACCTGATTGGTGTGGTGAATGCTATAAAGTTGTCCTAGGAAAGCTTTCCAGGTAAGGTGTGATGAAGTGGTTTCCTCCTGTCCCTCTCCTGCTGCCCATTCCATAGCCACAAGCACCCAGTGGTGCTGCTGGGTAGCTTCTGGACCAGGAGACTGTGGGGTTTCTCGTTAAGCAGACAGGTGGAGTTGTGCAAGATGTAAGGAAAGAATCACAACATTAGCATGAGAATTGCAGCTTACAAAATTTGGTGTGCTAGATTCAACTAATTACTGTTAGTCTATCTTGAAGATACCTGTCAAGCATGAGTGTTTCACCCAAGGTCCAGCCCATCTATAACAAATCATAGGCAGGGCTACGTGAAGAATGTCACATCAGGAAAGAATAATCCTGGCATGGAAAATGCAGGATATGGACATAGCCATCTCTCTCTTGTGTCTTTTGCAAAGTGCATAACTGGTTTAGGAGGAATCTAATAATGTGTCTGGGGCACGTGGAAGTGTGCCAATTTCCTATGGCCAGTGGCAATTTGTGGAAGAGGCAATTTGCCTTTTCTCCACATTACAATATATCTGTTAAACCTGCCTCAAGTCTAGAAGGTTCAAGGGCACCTGGAAGCACAAAGTTATCTTGGTGTGTGAATATAGCAGGTTAACTCCACTGACTGTGTACCTGACTGAAGGCACTAACATGGATGAGCAACTGGGGCAGGCCTGACCCTGAGCAATGGCTAATAAATGGCTACAGTGCTGTGATGAACCAGGCTGGACATATTTAACCTCTGCCTACCATAGGGTCACTGATGCCAGTATCCAGTGCTCATAATGCACTGTATGCCAGGTTGGGAATGCTTATTTTCATCTTTGTTGTTATTTCATCTCCAAAAGTCCCCTTTTCACGCATATAATGGGTCTCCAGGAGAACTGAAGATTTCATTTGAGCCTCACGTCTGTGCCTGGGAAGGTCATGGAGCGAATCCTCCTGGAGGAGATGCAAAGGCACATGCACATGCGAGATGAGGAGGTGACCCGAGACAGCCAGCACGGCTTCACCAAGGGCAGGTCGTGCCTGACCAATCTGGTGGCCTTCTATGATGGAGTGACTGCATCGGTGGACCAAGGGAGGGTGACGGATGTCATCTACCTGGACTTGTGCAAGGCCTTTGACACGGTCGCACACCATATCCTTATCTCTAAACTGGAGAGATATGGATCTGATGGGTGGACTGTTCGTTGTATAAAGAGCTGGCTGGAGGGTTGCAGGCAAAGGGTTGTAGTCAGTGGCTCTACGTCCAGGTGGAGGCCAGTCATGAGCAGTGTCCCCCAGGGGTCGGTCTTGGGACCGGTGCTCTTCAACATTTTTATTGACGACTTAGACTGTGGGATGGAGTGCACCCTCAGCAAGTTTGCTGATGACACCAAGCTGAGTGGTGCAGTTGATACCCCTGAAGGAAGGGATGCCATCCAGAGGGACCTGGACAGGCTGGAAAAGTGGGCCCACGAGAACCTGATGAGGTTCAACAAGGCCAAGTGCAAGGTGTTGCACTTGGGTCGGGGCAATCCCAGGTGTGTGTACAGACTGGGAGAAGAACTCCTTGAGAGCAGCCCTGCGGAGAAGGACTTGGGCGTTCTGATTGATGAAAAGCTGGACATGAGCCGTCTGTGCACTCTTGCAGCCAGGAAGGCCAATGGCATCCTGGGCTGCATCAAGAGAGGGGTGGCCAGCAGGGAGAGGGAGGTGATCGTCCCCCTCTACTCTGCCCTTGGAAGGCCTCACCTGGAGTGCTGTGTCCAGGCCTGGGGCCCCCAGTACAGAAGGGATGTGGAGCTGTTGGAGCGGGTCCAGAGGAGGGCCACCAAAACGATCAGAGGGCTGGAGCACCTCTCCTGTGAGGAAGGGTTGAGGGAGTTGGGACTGTTCAGCTTGGAAAAGAGAAGGCTCTGGGGAGACCTCATTGTGGTCTTCCAATACTTGAAAGGAGCTTATAGGCAGGAGGGGGACCGACTTTTTACACGGGTGGATAATGGTAGGACAAGGGTGAATGGGCTAAAACTGAAAGAGGGGAGGTTTAGGTTGGCCATCAGGAAGAAATTCTTCCCTGAGAGAGTGGTGAGGCTATATTGGCCTTTCTGCTAGCTCTGGTCCAGATGATTGCGAAGGTTTTTGCTCAGTCCCATTCAGATTCCCTCAGCTTGCTGACTCTTTTCACAGACTGAATTATTTGCAGGGCAACTCAATTGTTTTGGCCCAACCAAATGCCACCAATTGTCAAATACACATAGCTCTCCCTCATCACCAAGAGCAAAATATCGCCCCTAGAAATGCAGAAACTATAATTTATAAGACTTGATGGTACCTACCTGTCTCATGCAGTCAGAAAATCAGCTCATATCACCTGCGAAGGACACCAGAAGTAAGGGCAGCAGTGAGTTAATAGCCCACCAGAATACAATTCCAAATTACCGTTGCCATTTGTCAGCATTTATTGCCCTGCTGAATTTTTTGGAACTATAGTAAAGCCTCAGACTTCATTGTTAATCTGCCTTAGCACAACATGGGGTAAATCTTTGATTCAGTGGAACAGTTAATTGCCAAGATGTCCTTCCAGCACCTCCATATGCTGCCAAAGCAGCCTGCCAGGCAGTGGAACAGGAGTGTGATCAGATGGTGCCATCATACCAAAATACAGTCTGGTGCGTTTACCTGGAATATTCTTGTCCTTGGGCAGCCCTTGCTCAGTGCAGGCAGACAAGGCTTTTCACTTACTGCCAAAATCCAAGGCTTTCTCCACCACCTGAATACCCTTTTACCCCTAGATTGCTTTGCAGTCCCCTGAAGAAAGACAGTATTTCTAGGCAGTGATCTCCCACCTCAGCTACGACAGCATTTCATTTTGCATCTGCATCCCAAAAGTCATGTGACAGGGAGCTGCAGGGATGCTCTATAGTCGGTCTCCTTTTTTGTCTTCATTTTTGCCTACCCCTAAAATGATGGGGGCTGATAAACAGATGCCCAGATCTGTCAGTCTCTGCAGTTCTGCACTGTGTCTGCTCCTGTTACAGGATTTGTATCAGGAGACGGAGTTGCTTTTTTGGCAACAGATTTCTACAGAAGTAGAAGAAGGGATCTTGTTTCGGTTCCTTCCCAATATTTGTATAAATGAATTTTGAAATTGCTCTGACCGATACATTGTATACTGTTTCAGTTTCAGAATGGTAATTTTAGCTTCCACAATTTATGTTTAGACACCAAGTTTTCTTAATATCCTATCTGAGCCACCTGATGCTGTGGTGTTCACCACAGTTCTGTTGCTTGTAGTATGAGACTAGCAAAGGTGACAGTTTAACTATCTCCCTATGATTATCTTCTTTCATGAAGGTGAGATGGCATGATTTGTTCCATTCCTCACTTTCAGGATTAACTGTACCATACCTAGAATGTCCCAAACCTAAATGTACCTGCAATACACCCCAGAAATGTGTCTTGGTAGTTCCTGTCCTAGCCCCACTGACTGCTCTAGCAGATCAGATGTTGTGCATGGCTTATTAAACCACAGCTGTGTAGGCGAAGCCTGTGTTGGTGATCAAACTCTGTTGATAATTATGAAACTCAGAAAAGGTACCAGCAGTATCTTCATTTATCTGTCTGAACAGAATGATATTTGTAGTCAAAGTATGTTGTTGCCTGATCTGATCATAAATGTGGTGGTTTCTCTCAATCTCAAGAAGGTGGGGTAATTTTGTGTCCAAATCCAGGTTCCCTGATGCTTTGCTGCATGGCTTTTGGTGAGAGGTTAAGAGAGAGCAAACATATGTGTCTTGTCCAGCTTATGTTGATCAAGAGGGAGAGACAGCTCACCCCCTCTCATTAGTGATGCCATGGAGGGTAGATTTGTCTTTGTTGTAGATTTGTATTCCCAAATTCCACCATTTTGGACTATTTCTGGGTGAAGTGCACCTGGAATCAACGTTACATTCTGCTCCTGAAAGCAGTGCAGTGTTTTACTCCCTTACTACTCTGGAGACGGTGTGGGCATTTTTCAGTACAGGGATACAGTTTGTTCTTTTGATTTTGTTTTTATTTTGGGGTGTTCTGCCCAGGTGAATAAGTGGCACTTAGCGGATCTTCATGTGGTATTGAATAATCTAATAATACTCCCGTATTTGACCCCTGGCAACCTGTTTCTGACTGTGCAGATTTTTTTTCTCTTCTGATAGTGATTGCAACAACTAGAAGAGTTCATGGACAGGGGGAAGGGTTTGATGCTGGATCTTGGTATCACATATTTGTAAAGGTTGGAGCCCATCCCAGGTTCTTACTCTACTGGTTACAGCGTCCCATTTGTAAGAATTGTTTATTTACCAGGCAGTTCACACACCTTGACTGTTTGTGGGGCACTAACTTTAAATTTGCAAGGATCTAAGACCCTTTGGTCTTCCCTGAAAAACCTCATGGAATTGGCCGAGAAAGAAAGAGTGAAGTAATATTTGTAGTAAAATCTGTTTCTGCTCCCTTACTGGGTTTGATCTGTCAGCTGAACTTAGAGCATAGTCTTTTCAGGCTTTGGTAACTTTGCCAACATCTCTTTCCACACACATACCCAGAGCTCAGTCGTACTTTGTTCTGATTCCATAAGAGCAACATGAAAGCATAATGCTTCATTTAACTGTCCAGTGCTAAAGTAGTTATGTCAACTCTATCTGAGAACACATCTCTTCCGTGGCAACTCACAGCTCATGAATCATCAAGAGTGGCATAGATGTGGACAAACAGTCAAAGATAAGATTTTATTATATGATAAATCAAGTTTTTGATCAGGAGTTCATACTTATTCCATGACATCCTCTGATTCCTACTCCACTGTAGACCTAAACAATTTGGATTCTTAATTTCTGTTGTGGCTGGACTCGTATACTTCTTACGCCTTTATACACTACATGCAAAGACATCCAAGTTGCACACAGACTGTTCCAGATTGCACAGCTTTTGAAAGCTCTCTGATCTCGGTTGGGGGTGAGGGGCGGGTGGCATTCACTCAGCAAGGATGGAGGCCTTGTGAGCAGCACATCTTCAGAAATTGTCAGGTGTGTATCTTCTCTTCTTCCTAACATCAAATGTTACAGAGATGCTCAAGTTCCTGAAAATACAGATCCATTTGGTGTCTTACTTCGGGCACTTCGATTTGAAAACATCAGCTTTACTGTACCAAGCTGGGATTCCAGTTTTTTCGAGTGACAAATGAATTTGTCTCCTGTGCATCATAAACCTCTAGGGCTTTATGGTCCTTTTTCAGAGCTTCTATGATTTGAGGGGTTTATGCTATGACTGTTCTGATCTGAAACATCTATAAGTCACAGATTAAGATGTGACAGAGACTGTAAAATTGATGGTAAATCAGCCTGTCTGAGATGAGTGAACAACATAGGACCCATAGGAAATAAAGACATCAATCTGGGATTTTCTTTCCCTTGGGAAGAATCTTGGGTAACATAGAAATTAGCTCTGACATAATTATTTCCTTCAGGGACCCTTCTAATTCTCTTCTCGCAATAGTGGTGCTCCCTGGGTATCCAATAAACAAAAGATGTAGGATATTTGGTTTTTAAAAGTTCATAAAACTTTCACAGTAGAAATTTAAAGCCCCAGATATTGTTAAATTGGGGCCAGATCTACTCCCCTGAAAATGATTGCAAACCACTTGCTCACCTCAGCAGGAGAGGTTATTTCCATGTTAAGCAATCAAGTACTCTTTTAATCAAGGTATCTTAGAATGATAATTACTCAATCTTAATTATTTGTAGACAACACATAATTTTTGTTGATATCATAATGCTGTTTATTAGCCATCAATAACCTTGCTATTTTGTTCTCTTCAGTACAGTTCT
>VXAV01001155.1:3533-121022 GCA_013399715.1 Alectura lathami
CGTTTTTTGTTCTACCTGCGGATGCCGCCTGCGTTCCGCCGGCGGAGGTGGGAGCGGGGGCTCTGGCGGCTGGGTTCGCCGCTCCAGCCGTGCATGCTTTATTACGGAAGATGGAAAAATCCTCGGGGCTGGCTTGCGGGGATCCTTGTCCTGCCAAGAAAATGCAGTTTTACGGAAATCTGCCGTATACGTTGGTGCAGAAATGCTGCTTGGCTGTATGGAGGGACTTGCCATCTAGTCCACGCATCGCGATCGGTGTGTGCGCGTCAGTTGCAACAAAACACTCCACGATAAGGTCATCTTAAAAATACCATTGAGAGGAAACGATTTTTTTTTAATGTTTTTTTTTTTTTTTTTTCTGTTTAATTGGAATCTTGTGGCAGTGGTTGCTTGGCGTGGTTCGTGCTGGAGCTCCGGTGCAGCCGCTGGGGCCGGGAGGGCGAGTAGCGGCCCCTCGGCCCCGCTCCGTGCCCCAGCCCCGGGCAGGGGGAGCCGTGAGCTGCTGCCCACGTTATCTTTTCCTTTTAATAAAAAACACAGGTAGCGGCGTTCGTTCACCACTGGCGGGCTGCAGCACTTCACAGAGTGCGTCCCTCCCCAGCGATGGGAAGTGTGCGACATGTGGAGCTTGCTCGCTTTCCTCCTGCGTGTCTTTTTGTAACGGTTTGTAAGGGCTCCCAGCCAGAAAGTAAAATGCGCCCGAGCCAATTCCATCAGCGGGGAGGGGCTGGTGTTGACATTGTATTTTCCTTTAACGCTTTGAGAGGGGAGAGTGAGCTGCGGAGCTGCGTGAGGCTCTGCTTCTCTGCCTCCCCCTCCCGAAAGGTGCCGTGAACACCCGAAATAAGAGAAGTTAAACACAGTGTTGCCTTGCTGTGGGGTGCCGTGAGTGTGGGAGGAGGGCTGTTGGTACCACGTATGTAAGGCTCTTGCTTTATGCTTTTTGGTGTTTGTCACATTATTGCCTACACACCAACAAGATGCTAATTAAAGCAGATGTTAGTAAAGGCTTTCAGAAGACCAAAATCAAACCGACTTGGATCTTCAGTAAGAAGTTTGCTAATTCAGCATATTGGAGTTGTAATGCAGTTTTATGGTGCAGTTTCTGTTGCTGCAAGCATAATCGAAGAAGGCTCTGAGGAAGTAGGACGTGGTTTGCAATTGGACATCTGTATCTGCACTGCTGTAGCTTCCCTGGAGCTAGAGCTGGGATGAATTTATCCCTCTGACAGTATCATTCCCTCTGTGCCACTACACCCAGCAGACAGCAGGGCTCTTGCTTCCTGCCCAGGGCAGCCTGCAGTGAGATCAGTTGAAGCTGGGAGGAGGGTGGATGAAGGGTTGGTATCCCCGTGTCGTGCCTTTCCTCCAAGCCACTCTTGTGTGCGGCTTGTTGTGCTCTTAGTCCAGTGAGTTGCAGTGCTCTGTGCCCGAGAAAATTCAGGCTGCTGTTGCTTAAAGCTCCTAACTTGAGGCACACATTGCAGATTCTAGCCTGTCCCTCAAACCAATGACTATGTGTAGTAGGATCCATAGGGTGTTGTTTGCTGTGGAAGACTGGTCGTAGTCTGGCCACGCTAACTCAGAGTTAAATGGTTTTCAAGGCTACATAATGTGTTTTTAGGCCCTGAATGTACAGCCTCTTATATATGTGCTTAAGTTGAGGGATGCCAGCCAGCTCGCTGGCATCAGAGGCGTGCTTTGACTGCGATATGCTCGAGCACGTGCAGAAATGAAAATTCACAAGACTGAGGTTCAGTGTGTGTCGTGCTCCTGGTGTGTTAGGGTGTCTCTGCTGCCTTCTCGAGTCAGGGGACTGCGGAAGGCAGCAGGCAGCCAACCGCATGCTTTGCCGTGTGTTTGGGTCTCATTGATAGCAGCGAGAGTGAACTGACTGCCTTAGATTGTTCCCCCTTTTAAAGCGCTTTCTGGAATTAAATGTCCTAGGAAAATGTTTGTCCAATCCTGAATGCCTGAAGCGGTTTGTTGTGTTGTGTGCGATTGTAAATGCGGTGGGTCTTAACAGCTGTCACTTGTACCAAAGCAACCTGGTTCTTGAGTGCCAAAAATTCTTGTGAGCAGGGAAGACTTAGGAACAGCTTCTGAAGGAGAGCTGCTGCCCTGTGGAAGAGAGAGGGGACCAACAGCAGGGTTATCGCAGCATGGCTTCTTGGCTGGGAGCTCAAGCATCTCCTGCCTGGGTCCTGTGAATGCCCCGTGGGACAGCGCGGGCCCCAGCCACACAGTGTGCCTTGCAGCAGGACGCAGAGAAGCTGGTGTCCCTGTGCCCAGACACGTGGTGCTGTGCCACCAGCACAGTGGGCACTCTGCAGATGCTGTAATTGCAGTCTTGGCTGGCAGTCAGTGCACATTTAAATTTGGCCATGGTGGTTTTTTTTCCCTTGTAGGCAAATTCACGTTTCCTTGTTCAGCTGTACTCTGGGCAGAGTCTCGCTCGCAGCAGTGATGCTGACAGCAGAAGCTCGTGCAGTGACTGCTGGACAGGTAGCATGTGCTGCTTAGGTGACAGGGCAGAGTGCCTTTTATTTTGGTGGGCATTTAGGCAGTTCTGTACTACTCATTAGTTTAGAGGGAAGAGAAGTTTGTGTGAAAGATGTTTACTCTGCGTTCTGCTAAGATCATCTCTAACCCGTTGGTTATTGTGGGCAAGCCACATGCCTTTTACCTCCCTTTTGTTGTGGTCTGAATGTGCTTTTTTTGTTTCAAACACAGCTATTTAAGATGTACTATGGATGCAAATTAGGATAACCATTTTAGATTTTGCTAGTTTCATTACTGTGATTTAGAGGCTGAAGATCAGTCGGAGTCAGAAACGTTTACCAGTGTCCTCAGAGCGTGTGTGCCTGTAGCCTGCCCCGTGTTTGAGAGTGAATTGTGTCGGTAGCCTGGCAGTTTGATGAGTGCTGAAAGTGACTTTGAAGTGTACGTGTTGGTATGTAATTTTAAGTTCAGCTTAAGGCAGCAATAGCACACTTCTTGATGGTGTTTTCACTTCATTTTGGGAGGGGAAAGTGCCTCTGTGTTTCTCAGAATGCAGACTTACAGCAGCTCTTTAAATATGTTAAGAGTATTAGGAGTAAGTTGTGGAATCTTTCTTACCCAGCCAGATATTCTGAAGAGATTTGTTTGCTGTGTTTGAGTGCGTGTGTCGAAGGCTGGCATGTTACATACGTGTGTTTTGACACTCTGTAGTAGTTTCCACTGGGTGTACTGATGCTTGCAGTGCCCCAGATGCAGCCTTTCTAGGCTGATGCAATCAACGTGTCACTCTGCAGTCGTTGTTCTTTAGGGCTGCTTAGAATTTTATGAGGCTTTAGTTTTCTAACTATGTATAAAATTGTACTGGGTGGAAATAGATGAATCATCTTGTGTTTTTTTTTTTTTTTTTTTAGAATAGCTTGGGGTTGTTAACTGAAGAACTCATTTAATAAAACCAAAAGTCTTAAAAAATATGTTGTCTTTTTATTTTTTTTAAACGTAATTCTACAACCCCCCTATTCTTAAAAACACTTAAAGATTGTTTTAAAAAATGCCGCTAAAATACTTTTCTCATTTTCCCTCATTTTAAGGGTATGTAAGGTTATATTGCTCTTCCAATTACTTTCTGAACCAAAATTAACTGGGAAAAGATGCTCTGTGTTTCTTGCAGTATTTTATCCGTGTCAGATAACATAGCTGAAACACTTAGAAGAACCACAGACGCCACATGGAAAATGTGAAAAACATCCTATTCTGAAGCTATTCTACCCATATTCTGTACTATATGTTCAGTCCTCTTTCATTTTAAGCATATGGGGCGTAGCAGGTTTTAAGTTTGAACCCATCTCCAATGAGCACTTTTGAAAAGTATCAGCAGATCTTTAATGAATGGTTACTTGCTCCCAAAGGCAATGGATATGAACTCAGCTAATTAATTTGGTCCTCAGCTTTTGTTTTATCTGCTGCCTTGATTATATGCACTAATACTGTTTGGGTTGAGTGGGTCATTGTCTGGTCAGGTTTATCATTTGATCGTTACAAGTCCCGTCTTCTGTTGGTGTCTGCTACTACCCAGTGCCTCCTTCTGACGGAGCAAGTGGAGCCCTTGTCCAGCAGAATAACGCTGTCAGCAAAAAGGCCACAGCTCTCAGGAGGAAGATGTGGTTGGCAGCCTCTTGCGTGGAGACCGAACCCAGCAAATCTGCATGTCTGGATGTAGTCACTGGACTGGGGCCAGAGAACTGCAGTTAGCTCCTATAGTTATTATTTCTGCATAACTTTTGCCAGCTGACTCTTCACCTGTGGAGAGGTTTCAAAGTGTGAAAATTTCAATAACTGCCACGCCTCAGATTTGGGACACAAAGTCATCTTTTTAATTCACTTGAGAGATAGTGCGCTGCTTGGCAGATGGGTATAACCTGCACAATGGCAAAGTGTTAATACTTTCTGAATTTGGGTGAGAAGTGAGCTAAGAAATTCAATACTCACATTTGCTACTTGTTTTTTTGAGTCGTTAGGGCGCAGTTGGCTCAGGTTTTCAGTTCTTTTTCTGGCAGAGAGGACTAACTTACTCAAAACACATAAAGCTGAAATTTTCACATTAGATACAAGACCTAAGGCTTTAAGAAAATGTGCCAAATACCATGAGAATTATGATAAAATCGAGAGTGCTAGCAACAGGAGCTTTTCTTTCTCTGTAAGATGAAGCTCCTTGCATCAGCTGTTTTGTTTCTTGGATAGCGCTCACATATGAGAGGGAGAGGTGCTTAATTGTTTTAAAAACATAGTGAATTCACTTATGAGTTAATACCAGTTTTCATTTAAAGGCACTGGAATTTGAAGTCTTTTTTTTTTTTTTTAATCTACCGACTTCATTTTATTTAAGGGCGTTTAATGGATATTGTTGTGTCAAAAGGATTTGCTCACTCATTCAGTTGAAGTAGGTTGTAATGCCTTGTAAAATAGACTATGCAAATCTCCAGGATGTTTCTGGAGCAGCTGTCCTGGAGGCATGCTGTAAATATACCTTTATTTCAAGCTGATGTTGAGCAGCCTTGATGCCCAAGGGTTACACTTAATAGATCATTCAAATGATCTTTGCTGTATTACACAACAGAGGTACTTGAACGACTTTTCCCAAGGATGTGTGAAAATTGCCAGTGGGGAGTCAGTTTTATAGGCAAAACAGGCAGTAAGCAATGCATTTCCAACAGGAACACGCCTTGTAAGGAGCTGCTCTTTGTAGCTTCAGGGAGTGTCTGTCTGATGGTGCTGCACAGTGCAGAGAGCAGGAGCCTTGTGCCGCTTCTTGCCAAAGCAGCAACCCGATGTGTACCTCTGGTTGGGAGTCGACATGCTGTTCTTCTCTAGCAGGATATCGACCAGCCTGTGTTATTCCATTGTAAGGGCAATGCTGTCATTTTGATTCAAACAGTCTTCATTCGAGCAAACCAGATACTCTTTCATATCAAAAAAAATATCAGGTCTAGCACACTTCTTTCCTTTGTGTTTAATTTTTCTCAGGGCAAAATATTTTCCTGGCGTACAAAAGGCAGATATAATGAACTAATTTTTGATGCAGGATTTGGATTGGGAGAGGGGAGCGGCAGGAAGATCAATGTTTCTCTAAAGGGACATCAATAGGCTCCTTTTGGTTTTATAGCTCAGAATGGATGTTTGTGGTGTGATACAGAGAATCCTAAATGTGCCATAGCTCTTCTATACTTAAAAATGCATTGACTGCATTTTAATTTTTTAAGAGGCTATTTGTATAAAGCGTCACGCAGGACATATGATTTTTTAAAAAGAACTGCTTTAATTCCCCAGCAACTGTCAGATAAGATGACTCACTGCAGTGCAAGAATTCACCACAGCACGTAACAGATTTGACACAAACTCCTAATCCGTTTAAAATTATGCATGTCTATTTCCCTACCTTCCCAGTGGGTGAGCTTCATTTCTGCCTCAGTCCTGATGATCCCATTCTGCCGTTTCTCCTCCCCCGCCTCGTTTTTCTCTTTCTTCTTGAGAACCCACCTGCAGTCAGTAGTCAGCTGGCTGGAAGGCTGGGCACAGCGGTATTTCCCTGGCTTTTAGGAGCATTTTCTAGTCATTTAGGATGGTCACTGTTTATCTCCTTGACTGTGGTGGTGGTGTGTTCCAAAGCATGATTGCTCTCTGCAATTCTTTGTGGTCTTTCCTTGGGTTACTGAGGTAAACATACATTAAAAAAGTGGAACTGTTTTCCTTTAGCTTCACTTAGTGGAATCACTCATTTTAGACCTGTGTAAATCAATTGATTTTTTTCAGTAATGTTAGCTAGGGATTCTAATTGCTGGTATTATTCATCACTAGGGTTAAGTGCAACTTCAAAACAAACATAAAACAATGGTGACACCATATTCTGCTGCAGTAAAGAAGTTAGGAATGCGCAAAGCAATCCAACTTGAGACAGATGCTGGGAAGACCATGACCATGCTCTGGTTGGAACCTCTGGCAGCATGCGAGGATGGTCACGGAGTGGAGCTGGAGCCACGTGGTTTGAGCAGAGTGACCTGTGCGTGGGTTTTGGAGGATGGAGGAGGGCATCCGTGGTGCTAGTTGTAGTCCCTTTGAGAACAGGATGGGTTGCTGGTGCTTGGCAGTTTGACAGACACAGCAGTGACATCTAACCTGCAGTGCTTGGAGCTGTGCTAAGTGCTGGCGTGTGGATAATTGTCGTATTATTTTACAGCAGAAGTTAACATTGAAGGGTATACGATGTCTTGTCTTGGTGGCCTCTTTTTAAGAATGTCACTTGTTAAATGGTAGGATGAATGAAAGAAAGAATTCATACAAAGTATTTTGGTAGCTTGGGTGGGAAGGAAGTATTTCCTGTGACTTTTTGGGGGTGTGAAAGTGCTGTTTGCTTTCTAGAGACCGAACTGGATTGTTAACAGCAGGGGAACAAGGGATTCTTCAAATATTGTCTGCTTATTATGGGAGTGAAAGTGGGTATTAGGACCCGTGTTTGGTCTTCCTGCTGTCTGGATCCAGAAACCACACCTTTGCATTAACATGGCATCTGATATTTCTTCATTTAAACCTTGGCTTGATTTATGTGTAAGATTAAAATATTAAAAAAAAAAAAAAAAAAAAAAAAAAAAAAAAAAAGGAGATAGTGTAAGTGTGGTCTGGTAGGAGCTGTTCAGAAGCCAGGAAAATGTTTCTTGAACTCTGTGACACATGCTGAAGTGTGAGTGATGAAGCCTGGTGTTTCACTGGTAGGCTGCTGGTTAAACTCTGCCTAGACTAGTAAAGGTTTGAAGGTTTTTGGTTGGCTTGGAGACCCAAGCGAAGTGTACTGATGGTCTTTTTTGAGTGTGTGGATGTCTGTGTGCCCATAAACAGCCTGGCAAGGTAAAGTGGCCCTGGCAGCAGCCTCTTCAGAGCAACCAGGCATGGAGGCACCTTGGGGCTGAGCCATGCACTTCGTGTGGCCCCTCTGGATGAAATGCAGCACCAGCAGGATGGATACAGGGCTGTTGCATCTATCGCCAGTTAGTGGAAAAATAAACTCAAAATTGGTTGTCAGCATTCTGGTGTCTCATCATGTAACAGTTCTAAAATCTTATGGAAACCATTTCCTTCAGAAATCCATGTACTGTGTAACTGCAGTCTTCTGCAGCTACATACCTTCTAGATCATAGAAAGTAGTGGAGCTTAGCTTTTTTAGCTTTTTTTTTTTTTTTTTTCTTTTGGAGAAGATACCCTTAATCCTATTAAATTATAATTTTCTTTGTTGTAATTTCAAGGAGAAAGAGCAAAAACTAGAATTTTGCATGTAATACCTCTCTTGTTGAAGAAATGTTACCTGAATGCAGAGACAAATAACATGGTGGCATGGTGGTAACGTGAACAGTTCAGCTTTGGTGAGGAATCATAAAATGGAAACTGCATTTCAGATGCTAGGCTACTTTGACAGATGCCTGAGGATGAAGAGGCAGCAGTTAAATAGTGAAATAGCAAAATGCAGAAATGACCCAGTCCTTTCCTTAATGCCAGCAGTGGCCAACCCCTCTGAGGAAGAGATCAATTTCATTTGCTGTGTTTGTTTAGTCTAAAAAATTGACAGCATTGTTTTGAAGGTGGCATAATTTTTTTCTACGTGTTGTGAAATGAGGGGTTAGCTTTTTGGGGGGAAAACTGAAAAAATGCTGTTGGACTGCAGAATGATTTTTACTCGTGAAAGGACAAATTAGTAGGTTGGCAATACTTTTAATTGGCTCTACTTCTAATCAGCTCCATATTGTAACAGAGAAAGTTGGTCTGTTGTGGGAAGCAACAGCAATGGGACTAGCAGGATTTTTTTTTTTTTTTTAATGATGAAAAACTGCCTTGCAAACCATGATTATAAATGTTATGTTGCTAATGCAATTGAACATTCCAGTCCCAAGTTTCATCTGTGTCTCTTGCAAGCTCTGACTTCGGTGACTAAGACCACAGACTTACTCAATTTGACAAAACAGTAAAGAGATCTTTAGGATTTACCCACAGCAGGGACGTGGGCATAGGAGGCTCAAGCAGTCCTAATCAACCTTGTTGCCCAGGAGAAAGTTGGAGAGTTTATTTGGGTTATTTGACAAACCTTGTGCTGGGGAAAGAGGAGTGTTTTCTGATAGTGAAAAGTTGTTTACGTTAGCAGTTCAGAACACGAGAAGATCCAGCTCCTGGAAGAGGAAATTAGACAAATTCAGATTGGAGATAAGACAGAAAATGTTAGGAAGGCTAGATAAACACTGGAACACTTACATATGAAAGCAGACTCAATGGCTTTGTAAAAAAAAAAATGAACCCACTAGTACACTTGATAGCAGACTCCTTTCTAAGAAATGCCGACTGTAAGAAGGATGTGCCTGTGGATAGATATGTAAGCCACTGAATCCTCTCCTGACCAGAAACACACCGTGTGATTAGTACTGCTGTAACTGATTTTTAAAAGTTTTAGTCCAGTATTATGAACTGTATTTTCCTGGTAACTTGAAAGAACACTGCAACACTTGAGAATTTCAGGTTTAGTGCGTTTTCACTGGTGATGACTTGACGTTTACTTGCAGTAGTAATTTTTAAAAAAATGAATATTGAAAACCGTACAAGTGTCAATAAGTGTTTGAGAGGATATCGCGTATAGTCACTGTGTTAATGCTTGCTTCCATACAGACTACTCGTGTATTTTACCTGTAGCTCAGGTGGTTTCTGCATAAGCATGAAGTGGCAGAACAATAACGATTTAAAAGCTCCTTAAATATTTTTTATATGCAGGCTAATCATTGGGTTTTTCTATGTAAAGGCATTGTACTTTTTAGTAATTTAGATGAAGAATAAGAAAGCAATCAATTCCTCTGAAGATTAACCCTTCATGCATCCTGTTCTCTGATACTTCAGGGAGATGTGCTATGTATTCAACAATGACATGAGCTGGGACAAGAAAGCTAGTATATTGTTTTCCTGGTTTAGTTGTGTATTTAGTGTTAGCTTTTGTACAGCAAATATATATGTTGGACCCTTCTTACTTTGAAGGCAAAGCCAGTTTGCATGGAAGGGCTTTGCTATGAGGGCCGTTTGTTGGCTCTGATGTCTTTGCTTTTTCCTCACTGGACGATCTTGGTAACTTGAATTTGATCTCTTGTGACAATAGGTGAAGGCTTTAGGAGCACTGGATGTGTATGTTTTTGTGCTGCCATTGGAAGGTCTGTGAAAACTGTTTGTTCTCTCAGAGTTTCCCAAGGCTGGTATCTTTGATCTCCAGAGGGCACTCATTCTGGAGCACAGTGAAGCAGGCAGTCCCCTCCCTCAAAGCAGTGCAGAAGCCTGTATGTAGAGGGAATATACTCCTTTGTGTGTGCTAGGAGAAGGAAGACATTTCCTACTTAGTCCAGACACTCTTTTTCTTCCTGAGCACAGTCATTCCTGAGCCATATTGTCTGCTGACGGTACTGCTGAGAAGGGTCGGTGCTCCTGGCAGGTCTGGCAGTTCTCCTCCAGCATTGAAGGACCGCTTGCTTGCTGCTTCGTGTTCCACCAAGGATGCAGCGAGGTCATGCGAGGAGATTGGGGTCACCTTGTAGCAAGTAAACGAAGAAGCCATGGGGGATGCCTTGAGCCAGGAACTGGCACAGTGATGTGACATTTTGTCATTGACTGCTGGACCACTTAGAGACACTTGGTAGCTTCTGGTAACTTAGTCTGTAACAGTTTTCCCTCCATAGTACGCTTGTAAAGCAACAAAGACAGGAAGACTGGGCTTCTACCCTTCAGTGCCAGTTTCTCCATCTTCCTGGGAGCGCTCTAGGCTGGTTCATACACCAGCTCTTTGCATTATTCAAGAAATATGCTGGGCACGTTTTGTCCCAGACCACAGTACCTCTGAGGCTTAAAGAATTTCAGTCTGAAGTCCTCGTGTTGGTTAATGTTGTTCGTAATTCCTAGGTGGGCATCTGGTTTTGCCCCACCTGCAGAATGCTTTTGGAGTGTTTTGATGGGGAAGTTTATCACCTGCAGTGTTAGGTCTAACACACATCATTCAGAATGTCAAACTGTGAATTTGTGTTGCTTCCTATGTACTTAGGCTGTTCATTATTGTAATTGGTTAATTCTGGGAAATAATAAATCAATTTCTGACTTCCTTTATGAGCCATTCTGCTTGTGGGTGTATTAGAAATACCTCCAGGCCTCATATGCCAACTGAGTCCACTATTTTTTTTTAGTAAAATGAGTATCTAGGACTATGGTAGACTGTCTGGGAAGGAAGAAGCCAACTCTTCTGTATGGTTGGCTGTTTAACATGAGGAGCTTGGTGAAATGTATTTTATACTGTCTTTTTACTTCTGTCATAGATCTTCTGTAACTCAGATGCACAAGGAAGTCTCTCCCCACACTTCTCTCTGTATAAAAGGGGTTTTGCTAATGGGGACATTGTGGAAAGTAGTGGTCTGAAAACGGTGGCTTGATAGATGAGGTGTGTCAGTTATTTAAGTAATAATAAGATATGTTCTGTATGTTTCAGAATGAAAAAATGCTCACATGGGTATGTTAGGGTTAAGAGAGAAAGAATAAAGCATCTAAGTAACCATTTCCTTCTGAAACACCACAGCATCTGTTTTTCTCTGGACTCTTTCTGAAAATATTGCATGACTGTTGTCATGGGCTGGGTCACCACCCTCATCAGTCTCTGCATTCCACTCCTGAGCCCAGCATGTTGGTAATGCAGTTGTACTTCCCAGCGCTGGGCTTTTATGAGAATACAAAAAAATTACAATGGGAATTACAATCAAGGCCATAATTGAAGTCTCCCCAAAATACAAGTATGGCATTACTCTCGATGTAAAAACAGAAGCTTCATTCCTAAGGGACTGAATAAGGAGGGAGTTTGAGAGACCTGCCAAAAGAAATTCTTGTATATATTTCTTCCCTCAGACTAAAGTCCAGCTTACCTAAAAATAAATGGCAGAAATAATGTTGGCATCAGGACTGCACTATTGGATGTGCTTCTACTTAAAACTGTGCCTGTGAATAGTCAGAGACAGTCTGCGATATTTAAGGATCTGTGACTGGGCTTGTGATAGAGGGAGACAGTCCGACAGAGACGTCTGCTTCTTCTTGCATCTAGTCCTTCTTGGTGCTAAGAGAATACTGCATTTAGACAGAGTCCTAACGTACTGGGAACAGCAGGCCAGAACGTACTCCCAGTGGGGAGGTACAGACCCCTTCCTGACTGGCAGACCAGTCTGTGTTTAAGGAAGGTGTTACTGTTTGCTGGAATCCGCGATGATCACAAAAGCTCTGTAGCACTTCTGGCACTCTGTGAAAGGTAGCACACATGGTCAGTGTTACCTCTTCCTATGTGACAAAGAGAAAGCCGGTCTGTGATGTTCCTTTTGCTTCAATTTTTTTTCTTTTCCCTCACCTCTCGGATCTCTTTTTTTCCCCCATTGTTTCACTGAAATCTCTGACTTCTGGGGTTTCTTTCCAGAGGAATCTTGCTCTAGTATGGCAGACGATGGTTACTCAGCCATCCTGCCCATTGTATTTCAGTTCTATGAGCAAAATTCCCTAGTTACCTGTCTTTCTGTCAGTCCTCCCAAACAGCAGACTTTGATGCAAGATCACAATGTAGCTAGTTCATGTTATGCCCTTTTGCAATAACATTTTTTTTTTTCTGTGTGAAAGAATGCTCGTGAGACATGTCAGACCAAAACTGAAATCTTTATTCTTAAGTTGATTTAAAACAATTCTGACTTCAAGTAACAAACTCATGAACTACCTGAAACTCGAAGATTGTATGGACGCTGGCGGAGGTATGTGTGTTTTGCTCATCATGCTCCATGTCTGCTTTTTTGTTGTTGTTGTTACTGCTATATACTTGTGCTTTATCATGCTTGCTTAGAGCCAAATTAGGGTATTCTCCATACAGTCTGAGATATTTATAGAGAAAGATGCATCTTACATTTCTTGAAATCTGATCTGGAATTACGGCATTTATTTTCCATCTGAAAATGTGTTTATGTTGCTAATATCCCCATGCAGTATTTTTGTTTATTTTTCTTTTTATTCACGTGAAACCCACACTAAATAAAAATACAGCTTATGTAGCCTAAAATTATAAAGGAACTACTTACAAAGAGCTGGCAATGCTTTCTACATGTTGAAAGCCATTTAAATTGTTCAGGCATAAAGCATGGATTAGAAACTGTATCTTCAAATCATCTTTGCATATTTATGAGTACACCTGTTATATAAGCAGTGGCAAGTGCTGAGATTCATCCTGTCCTGTGCCACAGCAGCAGGGTGAAGAAAAACAAGATCATTTGTCAGTTTAAGTCTTTTAAATCCAACGTGGAGCCTTATCTCTCTAATAGCCTAATACCAGAGAAAGATACTGTTTGTGTTCATCAGGGCTGTATTCATGTGACTGTCAGCGGCTGAGTTACTGCTCCAGGTTCTATATAAAGATCCCTGCTTCCACCCTGCCCAGCACTGCCATTTAGCACAATGTGCAGCATGCAGCACGGCTCTCAGACATCTCTGAAATACTGAAGTGTGTTGTCTTGCACACATTCCTATGAAAAAGAAGACACAAATAAAGGGCCTTCTTCATGGCTTGTATTAACTTCATAGCTGTTGGACTCAGTGCCAGCTGAGGCTGAGTCATGTTACTTGCATGTATTTTCAGGCATGGCCTGAATAGAGGAAGAGCTCTAGGCTGTAGAATTGCTGTATCCTACACCTCTTTTCTGTTCAGTGCAAGCGTTTTGCTCGGTTGAGACTTCTGTGTTAGTTGGAATACCCACAAAATGCAGCTCTCTGGGCAGCCCAGCTTGCAGCAGCAGCACTGAGGGTGTCACACAGCGTGGATGGAGCTGGCTTTTGAAAGCCCTATCTAGTGTCCCTGGTGTCTTGCTGCTGTTTGCAGGTGGATCATCATTCCAGTGATGCCTGGATTTAAAAACAAGCCAAAAAAACAAACCCCAAAAGAAATGAGGAAGATTTTTTTTTTTTTTTTTCTGTGGAAGTTTCTTTTCAGCTTATAAAGTTGGATCAATTCAGCGATTTCCTACAAAGCACAGCTCAGTAAACATGTTCTACTGAGAACAGCAATGTGAGCAGCAGAGATGGAGGAAAGAGTGGATGCAGTGGGAAGGGATGTGTGTATGGAAAGATCTTAATCCAGTTTTGCCATTGAATAAAATATTTTATGCATCTGCACTGTCTGAATATAAGGAAAAACTTCTGCTGTGCAGGTGATGGAGCAGTGGCACAGGCTGCCCAGAGGGGCTGTGAGGTCTCCCCCTTGGAGATCTCCAAAAGCCGCCTGGGCGTGGGCCTGGGCACCCTGCCCTGGGTGGCCCTGCTGGGGCAGGGTGGCAGCAGATGGACCCAGAGGTGCTGCCAGCCCCAGCCGTCCTGTGATACACCCCAAAAATGTCTACCTTTCACTGATACATAATTTTGCACTTGCTTTTAGTTTTCTCCAGGATTTCGTACCATATGTACTTCTTAGAATTATATGCTTAGCCTTTCTGTCGGATGTTTGTGCCTGCTGTTGGTAGCTCCTCAGCTGAGATCTTTTTTGTTTGACCAGATTTTTAAATTTCGATTGTAATTATGCCACATGCACAAGGATGATAGTCAATGAAAGTATGCAACATGGGAGGTGAAGCATAATGCATGAAACACAGATTTGATTTTGAAACTCTTTCACTTAAAATAATGTTGCTGATTTTTGTATGCCAAACTTGATAGTGGCACTAAATTTACATCTTTTGTAAACAATCTACAGTGCAAGTGTGGGTAAGGCTGCTTGTGATGATTTGAGTGCTGTCATTGTGATCATCAGTCGGGTATATGACTATCAGTGAAATAATTCCTAGTTTTTACCTGTATGAAAGTAGGATATGTCTGTTTATATCTCTGGAAGAATTATTTCTTTGCTTCTGTCTGGATCAGGAAAATGGACAGAACACAGTGACTTTGAAAATCACTTTGTTTGATTACATACTAACACAAATTTTAGATACGAAAATGTCTTGACTGTTGAAGAGATCTTGTATTATTTTTGTTGAATCCTGTATTAAGATCTGTGATCATGCACTTAAATATTGCATGTATTTTCAAAGTCAGGAATGCAATAGTGAATCCTCCAGACCAAGCTGGAGGCAGTCTTCAAATACTTTGGCATCGCAGAACCACCCACAAGAAGCCTTCTTATGAAAGCTGTGAGGTGGCCATGGTCCTCAGCTGAATGTTCGGCTTCACGGCTTCATTAATTCTTCCCCAGCCACAAGGCTTTCTCTTCCTCTCTATAAAAAGGGGCATACAAAGAGAGCTGGATTATATTTTTGGGATATGAACACCGCTTTTAAATATGAAAGAACTTCCACATCCACATTGTCTCCTGACTTCGTTCAGTGAGCAGCTGGGCATAGCTTTTGCAGAAGGAAGCTATGCAGGGTATGGTCCCAATTCAGCAAAGCATTTTAGGCATGTGCTTCAGTCTCACTGCCACTGATATTTTAACTTAAACCCAACTGCCACAGATGGAGCAAGCATCTCTTTCCTGCATGGAAAAAGAAGATCTTTGGCATTGTCAGTGCTTGCTTAAAGAGGAGAGTCAGTATTAAGGAAGGGATCAACAGTCTTTTTTATTTTTTATTATATTTTTTATTTTTTATTATTTATTATTTTTTATTTTTTATTTTTTTTATATTACTGCGTGTGAAGTTAGTTATATTAAAAGCATTATTAATTATTATTATTATTTTTTTAAAGATGCTCCACTATACAGTTAGTGTTGCCAAGGCATTTGATGAAGAACAATGAAACTGCTGATATCTGCTTCTCATTTTGAATGTTTTCTCTGTCCTGTTTTGAATATGTAGATTTAAGAGATTTTGGGTGGTGACGTTCTTAATTTCTGTAAGTAGAAGAGGACCTCAAACTCAGCATGTTTCTGTACCACAGCCTCTGGAATGGAGTAGTATCACCCACTTTCTCCCCTATTCGGAACACATTTTGTGTCTGTGGTTATGGCCTGTTTCTCTTTACGCTTTGCTACATGGTAGCAGGGCAGGAAGAGGGAAGAAGCAGGGGAGGAAAACCAAGGCTGGAGCAGTTTTTTTTTTTTTTTTTTTCCCCCCCAATATTGCCTTAATGCATGTGGTTCATAGACCGATTCTTGTCATTACTGGCCAATTACTGGCAGGAAATGCTTATCTCCTCTTTAGCCTGGTGGAGTCTATAACTCAGCTGTGAAAAACTAGATCTAACTGGGTAGCTTTTCAAAGCCATTCTTCATCTTCCTTTTTGCCATCCATCATATGTTTTTCTTCAGCATACCTGTGGTCTACTCAACTTGGTTTGAAGCATCACTGTTTTCCTGTTGTGTTTTTCTTCGTTAATCTGTTTGAAAATGTAGTGGCTGTAAGGAGCTTGGTCCTCATGTAGTATCACACTTACTCTGTGTTACAGTCCTCCACTGTTGTGTTTCATGTGCTCCGAATAGCAAAACAAACTTTTGGATTGTTTGTGCAGTAAAAGGAACAGTCTGCAGAGCCTAGTGCAATATTCTTGTGCCTACCCCCTGTGGTGTGAGGGGGGTGAGAAATGGCTCTGTGTGATGGAAAAACTAAAATTGAGGGATAAAATCAGAATGGGACAAGGCCTGTGTATTCAACGTAAAAGCTAGTAGTGCGGTTAAATGTGATACATTAGAGAATCTAAAAATTAAGGTGTGGAAACATCTCATGAGGCAATGAGTTACTTTTGTTGCTGTGTAAAGAAGTTGCTTTTTACATTGTAAAGCTCAGTTTGTGTGCCAACTTTGTTATTTCTACATGCTGTGTGTTTCTCTGTGTAGGTATATTTGAAGATGAAAAGGAATTTGCATGTAGAGAAGATGGGGAAGGAAAAAGCACACACTGACTCCGCAGATGAGCAAACTTCCCCGCTTAAGGGAATGGTATCTGCAGAAGCAGCTCCTGTAGTGATAGGTGCGCGGGTTACCCACATCCTGAGTCAGACTCTTCTCCACTTGGTGGATCAGATGTGTAAGCCCCTTCCCCACCATGCTTCCAATTCCTGAAATAGCTGCTGAGGTCAAGAGGGACACGGGACAGATCATTGTCACTAGGAGGCCTTTTAAATCAAGGCGGAATATGTGGGGTTTCTTGACATTCAGTCTCAAAGTTCTGGCACAAGGAGATAATTTTAATCCTATTCTGTTTATTTCTTCTTGGTGTTTTGGCTTTTTTACTGGCTTACAGCTTTTCTAGTGAATCACCAGTGCTTTTGTTGTGAAACTGACTTAACAAGTATCTTTATTCCAGTTAGTTTTGTGATGTGTATGTTTCTGCTCAGTCACATGAAGTGAATTACATGCTGCTGTTGCTGAATTTACAACAATGTCTTTTGGCTCAGAACAGTTAGCTGTAATAACCCTTGGTACATCAAAAGACACAGTGAATAGAGTAAAACTCTATTCTGTATATCTTGAGGCTTATTTTAACGCATTGTGCCTTTCCAATTGCAGTATCTGGTGATCTCTGTAGGGGCATTTTGTTATAAAATACTCTGGCTCTCACTGAACCAAATTTAAAACTGGAGCAAATTCAGACCCGTATAATTGATGGGGAAAATAATGAGGAGGAAAGATCAGTTTGACAGACAGGGACACAGATACTCAGAAAATCTTTGGATGGAAGCTTTGAAATCCAAAGCTGGCTCAAAGACTTCTTAGCAGCATTAGGCAAAACCAAACCGTTGGAGAGGCAAGTGCTGCTTCTGAACAAGCCCTTTCCTCTGTCCTCGGGTCAGCTGCTGCGAGCACATGCTCACACCTCCCTGCAAGGACAGAAGCAGTGTTTAGCACAGACAAATAGGCAGCAAAGCTACAGTGGCTTTACCATCTGAAGCAGTGGCTGCCCAGGCAATTTGCTGACGTTTCTCCCAAAATGTCTCCAGGTGAACATGTGCCCTTCAACTTATGTCTCCACCAAGATGAACATAGATGCTCCAGTGAATAAGTAATGGTGTATCATAGCTCTAGACATGAACAGTGCTTTTCTTTACAGAGATATTTCAGGCAATGATAGGTTGATAGCTATTCTGTTTGAGTACTTCTTTCATGTCAGAAGAAATCCTTATGTCTGCTGATCACACACACACAAGGTTCTCCCAGTTATTCCTACCTCAGCCCTAATACCCTGTGGATGAACTACAGTGCTTGTTAGATGACCATCCTTCCCTGTGCTGGGGAAAAACTGTACTTTGTTTCCAGCCTGATGTTCGCTAACAGTAATTCAGCCATAGGTTGTAGAAAAGGCTCTTACGTTTAGGAAACTAATGCCGCACGTGGGTTCTTAAGAAAGTATTAGCTTTGGATGTGAAGTTACGTCTTACTGACAAAGCCGAGGTTAGTGTAGCCTAGTGTATTGAAGTAGTACTCCGTTATACTTTAAGAAGTGGAATCACTACCGTGGGAGCACTGTGCTACCTCTTAAAGCCAAGGGCAGGTACTCACATCTTTCTTTACTGTCTATTGCAAAAGACTTTGGGGCATTTTATTGTGGACTGGCCTGTGAAAAACTGACCAAACTTAGTTGCATGGGACATATTATTTTTATAATGGGTTTAAGTCATATTTAAGTCAGTTGGAACTGAAAAAAAAAAGTGGGCATAGACTTGGGGTTAAGGTCTCTGCTGAATAGGGTTGGATTACAGAACTAGAGCTAGAAGAGGAGAGAGCATCCACAAGGGCATGTCAAAAAGAAAGGGTACCTGGAAAACTGTAGGAGAGGTGAACTTGTGGCATAAAGGATTCAGTGTGGAGAAGACCAAGACTGTGTGAGGCACCTCTGCCATTTTGGGAGTCTGTACCGTATCCAGCATTTTGAGTTCTGGTAGTACTGAGGTGGATACAAAACCTGCTTCTGCAGCTGTTTTGAAGCCCTGTGATCTGTCCAGTATTGACGTGGTGTTGCGTTCTCCAGCCTCAAAGACTTTCACATCTGGAATAATTTTATTCATACTTTTTAAAGTAATTTAAACAATATTTGATTATAATACTGTAATACTGTACACTGCAAGAGAAGTCCTGAAGAAGGAAGGAACAAGCCTGAAGGTCCTTTACATTTTTTCTTTTATTGGGCTAAATGTTCCTTCTTTTAAAGCTGGATAAATAGCATTCTGGATGTAGCTGTAACTTTTAAAAATGCTCTTTTAATAGGCAGGAACTGCGGTCTTGGAAATGGTTCTTCTTATTCCCTCTTGCCATTTTTTATATCTGGCACAGACAATGAAGGAAAAAGCAGTAACAGTCTCCAGTGGACAACAGGAAAAATACAGAGCTGGAACATTTTAGTAATGAAGCAACAAGCATCTGTTCTTCAGCACTAGAGGCTCAGTTTACCTTCAGACATGTTCTGTTGTTCGTGCAGGAATCTCTCAGGATGGCATCACCCCAGCTGTCTGCACGGTCCCTTTGCTTGTGAGTGGAGCTGGGGTGGCCACAGCTGTGCTCTGCTGCCCAGCTGTGTGAATTCTGAGTTCTGTACATTAATTAATGCTGTCATTAATATGCTGTGCTGTGGACTGAAGGACCTGGCACACATTCACTTCTGCCACCTTTGCCATGGGGACAGTGGCTTTTGTGGTTACATCAGAGGGGAATGGTGTCAGCTGAATCTCAGCTAGAATGAGCATGTCTCTGCAAATAACTTTACCAGAAAAGATGCAGCTGAATTGGGAATGTGTGGTTTGGTGCTCCAAGATGCTTATCTGACTCTCCTACTTCAGGGATTTTAGGGCCCATTTCTAGTTTAAATGTCATGTAGGGGGTTATTTTTCATGCTGGGTATAATACTAGGAGATACCATGGTTGATCTTGCGGAGTTAATCAGGGTAGTTTAACACAGGCTTGTCATGGCTCAGGTACATTTGGTGTTCTCATAGCTTTTAGATGTGGTTCTTCTGTTAATAGAAGATCCCCAGCATCTGGGTTTGGAGCATACTGGGGAGGGTGATGAGGGACAGTCCAGACCGAGCTCTGTGTGCCGGCAGCTTGTATAGGCAGGTTCTGAGTGCTTTGTTGGCTGGTTCTTAATGACTTGTCCCCATCAGCCAGCTGTAAAAAGTTGGTATCCAGAAATCAGGTGGCAGTTCACCTGTCCAGCATCTGATTCCTATCCCAGAGTTCAAGTTTATGTGAGATACATAAATGTAATATATACCTGATAAAATAATGCCTTAGATCACTTTCTCCACAATTTCTCGTAGTTAAGATTTGCTGTGTAAAATAGGAGTTCAGTCAATCTGTTGCCTTTCCCACGTAGACTGCTAATGTGTTTTTATATGTTGTAGAAGCAGCGCCTGAAGCCTAAGCACTCACCAACCGGTCTGGCTCGGGAAGGCCGGTCAGGCAGGGCCTCGCACCATGGCTGCCCATTCGCAGCATACGGCCCTGTCCAGACTGCCTCCTGCCAGCTGTCTGTGCTGCGTGCTGTCCCTGAGCTGCGGCTGGGCGTTATCTGGGACAGCGCTGGCGTCGTGGGCATGAACTGTGTCAGAGAGAGTGCTCACTGCTAGGTACAATGTGGGGCACTGCTCAACCCTGTGCCCTGCCCCAGTTGTGTTTCCCAGCACAGGGACAGCCTGAGTTCTCAGCCATGAATGAAAATGGTGCTGTTTAAGAAGACAGCATCACAGAAGCCTTAAAACTGAAGCTTTTCCCAAAGAAAAGAAAGTCAATCGAAGAACACAAGAAACAAACCTCGGTACTGTCCCATGTGCGGGGCTTTTGCTGTGGCCTTTGCCTTTTTTCATGATGAGTAAGTAAACAAAGCACACACATTTCCTAGAAGTTAGTTGTTTGACAAAAGGGTAAGACAGTGGTAAACAGAACATTGTCTTGGGATGTGGAAGTTTTGGGTGTTGGCATTCACACCTTCTGTGGCAAGAAAAAGGGGGAGCGTTCCTCAGGCTGTTGCTGCAGTCTAAGGAGTGCTGTGACGTGGGGAGTTCCTCGTCCTGTGGAGCTGGCGATGTGGCACGGAACTGGCGATGTGGCATAGAGCTGGTGGCGTGACTTGGAGCTGGTGAGATGACACGAAGCTGGTGGCTTGGATTCCTGCTAGGAGGTGATCATCAGAATCAGGGAGAGGAAAAGAGCTGACAGCAAAATAAGTTCCAGAATGAAAGGTGCTAATAGAACTTTGTTGTAAGTCTTGAAGTCTTGACATTCTGTATTTGGGTCATGTTTTTTCTTCTCTTTTTTTTTTTTTTTTTTTCCCCATGAGCTGATGTCATCACTGGATTCACCATACAGTTTCTGAACTATTGCCTTAGATTGCATCATAGTGTTAAAACTGCTCAGAATGTGTTAGAACAGTAAGCAAGTGACCCTTTTTAACCAAATCATGTCAATTTTTGCCATTGTAAACCGTAGATAGAAAAGCAAGCTGGATCAAGCTGTTTGTGACTTCAGTGGGTACATTTGTTTGGAAACTACGATTTGTTGTGTGTTTGTAGCATGGATATTTCAAAATGCTTGGGAATATGAGGAAGAAGAGTAAGGTATGGAAAAGTATTGATTAAAAAATGCAGTCTCTCTTTCTGATTAGTGTTTCCCTTTCTTCTCCCTTCTCATGTCTCTGAGACAGTCCCTTTAATTCAGATTCTTGTGTGTTCTTACCATATTATTCAATTTCATTAGGATTTAGAGTTTATTATTTAAGTACAAGGATAGTTTGTAGTAAAAATTGAGCCAGGCAGACCCCTGTGGGTAGTTTAAAATGGTTGTGTTGGAAAAAAAAATCACAAAAAGCTTAAGGCAATTCAGCTGTTGTGATACTGTTTGCAAAATGCATTATTGAATTATTATTATACAAATTATGAGACAGTACTCAACTGAATACCGCTTGGAGTCAAAGAAAAATAGCACGTGTAACGGATCCTTGGGCTGAATTTCCAGAACAACTAAATGCAGTGTGTGTGGAAAAAAAAAAAAAAAATCTGGTCTCTTGCATTCATTCTCATGTTGTTTTGCATGCATCTGATGGTGGTGCTGATTTCAGAGAGCGGTGAGAGAAGTTCTGTTGCAGTATCTCAGTGTTCTGAAGTTCAAACTCCTTTTGTTTTAAGGCTTTTCTCAAGTAGGGAAACGAACACAGCACAAAGATGTTCTTTGGTTTAGGAAGTTACTGAAGTACTGTTCTAGACTGAGAGACTTTATTGCTTCTGGGCGGTAATACATTCACCTTAGGCTATAGAGGCGCACAAACATCCTTGGAAATACAGTTGTTTCTGTTATTTTTTTTTTTTTTTTTTTTTTTTTTTTTTTGAGATAAGACTCCTGTCCAGGTACCTCTCCTAGATATCTGCTTGTAGACTTATCTCTAAAAGGATGAAAGTATGCTGTGGGAGGGAACTGAGAAAGGTACACTGCTAATCGTTTAAGTTTGCCATCAAGAAGGTGTAAAGTCTCATTTACAACTGTTTTAAATGAAATAATTGTAACTAGAGTTATTAGCAAATGACAGCAACTGCTGTCATAGAAAGATGCCGTGATTTAGGTTTGAGAAATTACTCAGTCCTTTTTTCAGCTAAGATTTAATGCTAATATTTGTGGCCATTATAAATATTTATTGCCTCATAACACTGATACATTCTTCTGCCTTAACTTGTGCCCCATTTTAAACTGAAAGAAATGAGGTGACTGCCACTTTGCTTCAGTACAACTGGATCGCAGTTACTGAGAGCAAAGCACGTTTGTAATTCCTGTAGCTACTCTGGGGCAAACATTTTGATTTTCACTGCATTTTCAACAAGACAAAAGTGGAAGTGGCAAATGTTGTTGTGGAAGACATGTCTGGAGTTTTCCCGAGAGAGAATTCATTCTACCACATGCTGTTTGTTCTGCCCCTTAACTGACATGATTCAATAAAATGCTGCATTATGAGCTCACATTCACCCGTAGCAAGGACAGTATTTAAGCATGCTTAAAAGTTGTTCTAGTAATGATGCTTATTCTTAATGAAAACAGTACTGTCACATAACACAGACTGTGCTCTGCTCGCTGTAGGGCCAGTAAGGGCACCGAGTTATTCAGTGGTGTTAGCCACTTGTGTGTGTATTTAGATTGATACATCTCTTCTGTTTGTCTTCACAAAAAAAAAGAAAAAAAAAAAAAAGGCAGTGGATCTGGTTTCCTTTCTTATCCTGGAGCTGTATGAATTTGCTGTATCAATCTAGTTGCAGTTCTCATGTTGAATCTCCACATAGACAAGTATATTTTTGGCTCGCTCTTGTCTTCTAAATGGGTGCCACTTAGTGCAACAATGTGCCTAATGGAGTGTAATTCCGTGATCGGCTCTTTGGGGGTTTTGTTATTATGGATGTGTGGTTTCAGATATTCTAGATATTTGCTTTATTTTTATGAATTGTTATGGTTTGCTGTGTAAGATGATAAATAAAGTTAATAATTAACTACGTTCTGCCAAAAAAAGCGTGGTTTTTTTTGTTGTTGTTGTTTTGTTTTGTTTATGTTTGAGTGACAAACTAAGCAGCCCACAAGTTTATCCTTGAATTTTCTTGCAGTGCTCCCAGCCCTAGATGGCTGTGGTTGCCCCTCATGCCTTTTGCTGGTTTCATGTTGCACCTGTGAATCTCCCTGTGCCACATCTATTTGCATGAACTGGCAAAAATTCATCCTGGTTATACAAAAATGATGCAACATTACAAAATGCCTTTGACACTGTAGCACTCATAACAACAGTGTGTGCCCTGATACTTGCTTAGTGTTTGTCATTAATTCTGAGTAGCATCCATGTGTGTGTATCAACCTGAAATAAAAATTGTGGGCTGGCTGTGACGCTGGAAATGCAAGTTAGTTAATTGGCCTTAAAGAGGACAGAAGCAGGACGGTCAGATGACATAATTCCCAATTTCATTGTTAAATCGCTGTTTGTGGAGCTGTTGGAATGGGTCCAGAGGAGGGCCACCAAAATGATCAGAAGGACTGACTTTTTACACAGGTGGATAAAGGTAGGACAAGGGGGAATGGGCTAAAACTGAAAGAGAGGAGGTTTAGGTTGGCCATCAGGAAGAAATTCTTCACTGAGAGAGTGGTGAGGCGCTGGCACAGGCTGCCCAGAGAAGCTGTGGCTGCCCCATCCCTGGCTGTGTTCAAGGCCAGGCTGGATGGGTTCCTGGGCAGTTTGATCTAGTGAGCTAGTGGCTGGCAGCCCTGTCCACGGCAGGGGGTTGGAACTAGATGATCTCTGAGGTCCCTTCCAACCCAAGCCATTCTATGATTCTATGATCGCTGAAGTCTTGCAGAGGAATGTTCCTACTACATGTCAGTATTCAGTGGGCAGTGTTTCTTTTTGTGTATGAAATAGTGCATTGTGTTGCAGAAAACAGTGCTGCACAGTATCAGGCCAGAAGTATAGAGGGAAAAAAATTCTTCCCGACATTCATGTTTTCCAGGCTTGTTCTGGGCAACATTATCTTCCACTGAGTTAGCCATGTAAAGATCTGATGTGACACAATTTTCTGTCATCTCCTTCCCATATATCTTACAGTGTTAAATATGCATTCTGCCTTCTATGTTGTTATTTTCCCTTCCTGTATAGATTACTGCTTAGGGCATATCCACAAAGTAAATTTAGCTGTGTCCCAACTCCAGTGACAGCCACGTGATTCAATGTCTGTGCTCTGCTGGGTGGTGTTGCATTGCACAAAGTATCAAAGACCTTCTTGCAGTCTTTGGAGCAGAATTTTGCCCACACTCTGAGCACTGATCTGGGGATTTTCACCTGTGTTGCATCTGGGAGCTGATGCTTTAGCAGCAAATTTTAAAGGAACAGTCCTGAAAGTTTTGGGATAAACTGGCATTCATTTGAGTTTCCTTTAAATCTTCATTAGTCAGAGATGGTTGACTCAGGGAAGGCTTGAATCTGCTTTTTTTTTTTTTATCATTTTCAGTTAAAAAAAATAGATATTTTAACAACACACATGCCCATTTTGTCAGTTCCCTTTCAAAAAACAACCTAGATACTGAATGTGTTTTGGACATCCTGGACACAGTGCCGATTCCGCAAGCAGGGCATGTAAGAAGTTCCCAATGGTTTTGGAGTCATCTGGTCAGAAGAGTGATGCTGAGCATGAACAGAAGTTTGCTCAGAGAGTGGGGATGTGCTGATGTTAACTCCTGGCCACTTGTTGTGGTTTTCATTTGACGTGGAATTTGCGTTTTGTGCTTTAGAAGCACACCTTGGCCACACACGGAGGAAGGTTGCATGCAGAGCAGTTGGAACATCTGCACTCATTTTCCATCTTAAGCAGAGTACTGACAATGTCTTCAGAAATTATTGAGATTAAGTATTTGCATTAAATGCTACAACAATACTTGTGTTAAGTTATTCCTTTCGGTTGTGTTTTACTGTTAGGTGAAACTACTTACGTCTAGTAGAGAAATACCAGGAAATACTGAGGAGCCATTACTGGGAAATTCTGACTCCTACTCTGTCTCTCAAAAAGTACTTGAAGTAAATTCTCATTTTTCCTATGGTCTTGCTCAATGTTTTTTACTGTTTTTTTTTTTTTTTTTTTTTTTTTTTTTTTTTTTTTTAGTATATATGTTAACTGGCTTCACAAATGCTCTATATGACAATGCTACTAATAATTTCATCCCATCCTCAAACAAAGCCAGGCAGTTTTCTGCACGAGGTGTGGGGGGACTCATTCTTGTTGTTGTTCATTAGCAGCAGTGGGACCTTGTTCTTGATCTGGCATGGTGACCTATGGATGTAGGACTTATGTGCATCCTAAATAACCAATGCAGTTACTTAAAGCCTAGAGACGCAAAAACCTTTCATAGTGCAAAGCTAAACTGGCCAACATTGCTGGGAAATTGATTACAATGTGAAATGCTCTGTCTGTGTCACCCAGGCTAAAATTTTGAGGCATTTTATAAGTTTACAGTCAGCTTTGTACGTCTTACTGATTTTACGCACCTTCTATGACTGTTGACCTAAAATGTTTTGTAAAAAAAACGGTTTGATCTTCTGATGTTTTTATCGGGTTCACGTTTAGAATTTTGCTTGAAGAAGAGAGAAGTAGGGAGAAATTTTAATTGCATTTTTAAATTACTTTGTATTTATGCTCTCGGGAGAATCCTTGCTTTCGGTGAATGCAAGGCTCAGACACTGATGGGGTGGAATGATGAAAATATACGGTCACCCTTTCAGACAAGGTTTTAGACCATATTTCCCCTTGCTGAGAGTTCTGAGTGAAGCCAGCCAAAGGCGAGGCAAAGCTCCATCCACTCCGGTGGAACTGAGGTGTAATCCCAGTATTCTGGTGGGTAACAACAGGGAGAAGCTGGTGCAAACCTTGTTGCTTCTACTGCTGCTTGCCCTGAAGTTTCTTGCTAGCGGCCTGGAGGGCCTGCAGCATGCTGCACGCACCGTAGTGTGTGGGGCAGAAGTGTGGTTCAAATGCTGCAGGTTGCTCTGCTACTAGAATATGAGTATTATTAAACCTCATTTATATCATCTAGAAAAGTGAATGTTCATTTAACCAAATGCCAACATTTTTTGTAGGACACAGCGCAAATTGTTACTTGCGTTACTATCAATTTTTTTAATCAACTAAAAGAAATTCATCAAAATCACAAAGCAAATCTACGTGGGAATATCACTAAATGGCTTATTATTCTAGAGATATTTTTCTTTTCAGCCTTATCACGGGGACAGAATTATAATGCACCCATTTTTGAAGGCACATACATTAACACCACTGGTATGTCTCCCTCTGCTCACTGGATCTATATTTGTACTGCAGGCTTCTGACAGCAGTGGAGACTTAGGAAGCGGGAGTGCCAGCATTTGGTAGCTGTCAGCCTCCAAAGGAGTCACAGTAAACATCTGCTACTGTGGTTGAAGACCACGGCTTGCATCTGTATTGCTGTTTTTTCTTTACTTGAAATTACCAGATCTGTAAAAAACTGGCAACGCCTGGCTGCTGGGGTGTCGCTGGTTGCCCCTTCCCCCAGGAGGCTGCCACTGCTGTGCCCTTCCCTGTGAGACAGGGCGGCACCGGTCAGCGGGCAACTGGGCTGATGGCAATAAAATGGTGCTGCGAGGGGCAATAAAAGCATTGAAACCTGAAATGAAAGTAGTTGGGCAGTGTGTGCATGCCGTACAACTGGTGATGTTACTCACATCTCACTAGGATGATTTTGGAAATATACAGATGTATGGAAAAGGCAAAGCAGGACTCTGCAGCAGAAGCTCCAGCTGTTGCTTTTTGTTGCGATGTGCTTTTTGGCCACATGGAAGCTGTGGTGTTGCTGTTTGTTAGGTGGTACGTAGCTCTTCTTTTTATGCTGCATATCAATGCTGTGGGTTTTTCGCGATCATCTCTGAAGTGCTGGCGGGCATAACGTGTGCATGTGCTACAGAAATACGTATGGTCAGTTCTTAGGAGTGCAGAATCTTTGGTAGAGAGGAAGGAAGCATTAATTAAAAGGTAAAATTATAATTAACATGTCATAAACATATCTGCTGCGCTGTCTGCAAGGAAGCACACTGTTTCAGGGTAGTGATGTAGCCTGATGGTGTTTTCTGTCTAATTGCAAAAGCATACGGAGATGCAGCATTGCAATGAAGTGCTATTTTGCATACTGTGTGCTGTACTTAATACAAAATGAGTCATATTGAGATAATAGGAGCAGAAACCTAATAAAAGAGCCAACCTGTCAAATATGCTGCACGTGAGATTAGAACTGTATCCACAGGCAAAATGGGAATGGGAAGCTCGAACTATTGCATTGTGCAAGGCTTCGCTTGGTGCTGGAGTTGTCACAGGAAGCTCAGAAGATGTTTGTAGGGTAGTTAATAGTCTGCACTGCTTTTAAAGACAGCAGGGGAGAGAAGAGTTAATGTCTCAAACAGCTCTTTATTGCCTTTTTTGTTAGTTTCCCACATCCAGGAAACAAAGCTTTAAACGAAGCAAAGCTGTTCAAGAAGCACTCTAGATCCTTGCCAGCAGCAAAGGCCTTGCTAGCGCTACTTAACAAAGCACCTGATTCTAGCACCAGAGCCCTCTCGCTCTCTGCTCTTGGCTTCCTCACCAACCTGATGAAGCTGCTCCTACCCACTTCAAATTGTTCTTGGTCCCAGCGCTGAATCCAGCACAACATTTGTGCACGAAGGCTGCTTTGTACCTTTCTTCTCCTCCCCCACCTTCTCCAGTGAAGTCACCTGCCAACATGTCCTTCCCTCACCCTTTGCTTCTGCTCACCAACAGTCTGCGACCTCCCCCAGGATGCTACCAGCAGGCTGAAAGTACGGGCAGACTACTCCCTGTCTGCAAGCAGTCTCAGCAGCATCTGTTAAACTAGTTTTTATTTATTTTTTTTTCCCTTTCGGCTTAAAGAGCTTAAATATAATTTTGTTGAGAAAATTGATTCTTGTTCACAGATATGTTTTATTGATACAGCTGTTTTCCTTTAAAGAAACGTCCCTCTGTGCCCACATTGCCATGTTAACCAGTTGAAAGAAAGCCTTTCTAGCTCTTGGATGCTGCAGAAACACTGTTGACAGCAGAAATTTGGACTTACATCATCATTCCATTAAAAGGATTATACTATCTGAAGACTAAAGGAAAATCCCTCAAACTTCAGCAGAATTTCTTCATTCTAGGATAGACTTCAGTTGTCTTATGGTGTGCTGTAACCCCAGAGTTCATTTGGTTCCTCTCCCTTTTCAGGTACTTCCTCAAAATGACCTTGATTTGAAGAGATGATGAAGCTGCCACTGTAACATATATTTTAAATCAAATGAATACATACTAATATATTGAAGACACTTTATCAATGTTCAGAGTAATTCTAACATGCAGTCGGGACTAACAAAGGACTTACCATGAAACCCTTTTTCAGTCCCGCTTCCTGCTCTCCCAATTTATTTAAATCTGAAAGCTGCGGGTCGGTGACTGTGAGGCCTTATCCTATTTCCAAAGTCACACTCAAATAGTTGATTCTTTTGATATACTTCTTTGAAATAGTATCTTGACCTGTCTAAAAGTTCTGTTTGTTTATCTAAAGATAAGCTTTCCTCACAAGGACAATTTTCCCCAGTATTGTGACTAAGTAAAAAGCCTGTTTTGAAATGCATGGAAATAGTGCACTTTAATATGAAGGATCCATTTAGATACAGAGTGTTAACATAGGTTAATTTCTTCTCCCTAATCAGAGCCTTAACTATTGGAGGAAGACGTCAGGTTATGTTGGAATGACATCTTTGGCACTTCATCAGATAGCGACTGGTGAAGGAATAGGAATCTTTTTCATGTTAGAAACTGTCTGCCATTCAAATTGTAACAATCACCTACATTATTATATTATTTTTACAATGAGGACAGTATTACAGTGATCACACTATGGGAAAAATGCTGTGACAGAGTCCTTGCACCTTCTTAGTGAGGAAATATATATAGTTTTGTTCGCAAATAATATTAAAAATATACTACCCTAACTAAGAAATGACAGCATGACATTCTGGAGCCTGTGCTCAGGTGTTCTGAGGCCATATCGACTCATTTGTGGTTTGTTCTCAAACTGGGCAGGCATCCTGAAAATACTGTATACTGCATGTGTGGCTTCATAGTGGGATGT
The DNA here is from genome assembly GCA_013399715.1 of Alectura lathami. Taxonomy (NCBI): domain Eukaryota; kingdom Metazoa; phylum Chordata; class Aves; order Galliformes; family Megapodiidae; genus Alectura; species Alectura lathami. The sequence goes on from VXAV01001155.1 coordinate 32,746, forward strand.
GCTCTTACAAAGTGGCAGTGTGCCTTTTAGTATTCTGTTGATGTAGCCAGCAAACAGTGTGCCTACTGTTTAGAAACCCGTGATATTGTGATTTCAAGTCTGCAGAGAGAATTTAATCTTTTCAAAGACTGGAAGTTTTTTGATCCCTTAAAAAAACCCATAGGCTCTGCCTGAAATGTGTTGCTGAAAAATTATATATCTTGAAAACTTTTTCTTTGGATTAGGTATTTGGGATGCCACCTTAGCTCACTGCTCTCCAGAGACATCAGAAGAGCCCCCTGCGTGGCAGCTAAATTTTCATTTCCACAAAATTTTCCATTTCTCCTTCAGTGTGTCCTTGGTGCCTCAGAAACATATACGATGAGGGAAGAGGGAGGCATCTGATATAAAATGATGAAGCTTGTGACGTTTAGGAGAACAGTTCTGCAAGACTGTAGTGGAGGAAATCTGCCCACATTGGATCTGTACTATCCCATCATCCTTATCAAAGATTAAGGATTGAGATTAAGATCAAAGATTAATAAAAGATTAAAATCTAAGACAATACTTGGTTAGCACATTTCAAATTTAAACTCAGGTATGCTACCAAAAGAAAACTGAATCTAAATCCAGTGAAGAGATGCTGCAATTTATCCTGTAGAATGAATTTAATTCCAATTTATGTCGAGTACAGGCAGAATTTTTATATATATTATGTTGGTCTGGGGACAAAGTTTCCTGTGATATGATGTTGCCAGGTGTCACTGACTTTCAGAAGAGATTTACACAGCTTTTATGGAGGTGAACATAGAAAGTAAAGTTAGATTTGTATGGTGAGGGGTGTGAATTTGCCTATGTGTTTTGGTATTATGCACCAACGTGCCTGAAATTAGGTGGAGGTGCCCGTCCTGTTAAGTCCACGTAAGGATTGAAGGTACACAGCGGTCAAGTACGCAGCATTGTATAGCCCAGATGAGTGGTTACTGGGGACTGAGTCCACACCGTGTAATCTGAGGCCTTTGTAGTCCCCTCCTACTTTTCTCCCTGCAGGGTTGTTGGTGGGCCATGAGTTGGCTAAAATGGGGTAGTAAATTCCATGAGCTCAATCCAAAGCCTTTGGAAGTGTTTCTGAATCTTTCCACTGGTTTCAATGACACTTGTACCAGGGCCTATATTATTAGCCGAAATTTGAATGCAAGCCTACTGCCTTGAGGGTAATGTTTAATTTAAACTACTAATTTAAGTTACCTTACAGGACAGCGATCTACTCAGCTCAGCATGTTGGATCAGGATGTCGTGCATTTTTTGTGTGAGTAACCGCCACCACGCTGTGATTCACGGCCCACACAGTGCTGAGTATCGTGGTTTGTCATCGAGCTGTCCCAGCAAGGCTGGAGGGGGGATAAAAGCAGCCCATGGGGACTGTAGCAAGGTTTTGAACCCCTGGTTTGGAGAATATCAGCTTTCTTTCTGGGGCAGGCTTTGCAGGTCAGCCCTGACTGCAGTTAGTGTTGGTGTGAGTCAGTAGGCGGTGGACTATAATGGCTGCAGGGATGTGCACCTCTGAAAGGCCTTGGAGGAGGCAGCTTTGAGGATCTCTCAATTTCCTGCTTTCTCACTCTTAAGCTGCAAATGCGGGTAGGAGACAGCCAGGCCAGTGTTTGGGCAGCTGTGTGACTGGGGTTGGTTTTACCCTGGTGGAGTTCCTGCGCCCTCTGTTTTGAGTGGAATTTGAGTTTTTCTGTGTAACTTCATTAGGAAAAAGCGCATAAAATGGTCTTTTAAAGTACCCACCCAGATGTGCTTGGTCCCATTGCCTGAAGGTTCTGCCACATCAGTGGTCCACAGCAGTTTGTATCTCACGGAGAACGTGGCTGCGGTGAGTGAGGTTTTAGCAGGTCCTGGTCCTGCTCTCACAACGCAAGCTCAGGGCCTTGCTCTGAGGTCTGCAGTCTTTTCCGAACACATGCAGCAGCATCCCAAATCAGAATTTCAATGTGGAATGATGTTACTATGGAGACTTCCTTTCTGTCCTAAAAAATAATATTGTAGTTACTTAGAGGCAACAGTGTTTTATTTAGTGGAGAGTGGTTTATAAAATTAAATCTGCTGAGTTTATTTGGCTTATAAAATGCTCTCTAATGTATTCTGAGATCGCTGCGTGGATTATGCTATGCAGCAGAGGAGGTTTGCTGACAGTTTGATTAACCTGTAGTGCTAGATTTCTAGTTCCACTATTTTCTGTAAACACCTAATAACATGCTGGCTAGTTTTAGTTCCAAGTAATATCATTAAATCAATATAGCTCAGAACTATTTAGTCAGACTGTAGAATGGCTTACTAAGTTAGAGCTTTTCACTGTTAATTTTTTTAATATAAATTTTTTTAAAAGGGACCAAACTCTTTTCATTCTTCATCATTTTATATGTGCAGATAAATAAATGGTGATTTGGATATATGCTAGTATGAATAACACCAGAGTGTGCCTATCCAGATTTCATCATGAATTATTAAGCTTTAGAATATGATATTTGAGCTCCGGTGTTCCAATGTAAGTTCCCGGAGCAGAAATTTTTGCTGGGCTGTTCTTCACATGTCACTGCTGGAAAAGTGAAACATGAGGTCAGGCAAGGAGAGGAATTCCTGATGCCCGTGCTGCCAGGGGTGATGGTCACAAAACCACTGAGAAGACAGCAGGGGGGAGGTTGCAGTTCGAGGCTGCCTGTGATGGCAGGAAATTTCCTGGAACTGGAGAGCCATTGTGCCTGACTTCCAGGAGACTTTGGTTTACTCCAAGAAGTGAGAAATAAAATGAGAGCCCACAAGTAGGACAGAAACTGGATGTTGATTGCCAGGTTTGTCTTTCCATATGGTACATGTGCATTGATCTGATCTTTAAATTCCAACATGCAAAGACATTGAAAGGTAGATAGGGTCTGTTTGTACACATTGTTCCACTTTTCTTCTTTTTGAGACCTCAGTCTTTCAAAATACTTTTCTGTTTTATTCATTATATTTATAAATATCTATATCAACACCATTTTCAGTCTCTAGTTGTATTCTCTTGAATTTCTATGATGTTACTACTCTGTAATGTAATTTAGAGTACTAATAATCAAAGATTATTGAGGGTTGTCAAAGCAGACTGGTTAACTTGTGAAATACATTTAGCAGTTGTTTTCTGGGATCAGTGTCATGCCGCAGAAGTGCTGATTTCTCCATCCCTTGATGTAGTGCTCTTTCGTTTCTCTGGAGATGCGTCTCAGTGGGTGTGCAGAGATCTGTATTCACGCACATGTATTTTGTGTTGCATTCCTGCCTTAATTTAGAACCCCTTGGAGACCAGCTGCAGCCTTCTTTAAAAAAAGGCGTGGGTGGGTGGGTCACTGCGAAGTGTCCAGCAGAATGGGCACAGTAGGTTAGAGCCATGTTTGGAGGAGCTTGTGAGCTTATTTTGAGACTGCAGGGTATATATCTCTCCCCGCCCCCCCGCCNTGAAATGAGATCGAGAGGTCTGTGTGCCGGTCATATGGTTGATTAGAACTTCACAACTGTCGAATTGAATAGCTTGTTCAGTAGAAGTAAAGGTAGTTATTGAAGTGGCAGATGTTGAGTACAGTGTTTGGTTACTGATTCTGTTAGAAGTGCCCTGCCAGCATTTAATATTTAACATGAAGAAGCAATTTCTGTAATACATTTGTAACAAACAAGTGGAGTTGATAGGATGTATCGTTTCAGGACTATTTTCATGAAAACTGTGGCAGAGGGTTTAATGATGTTATGCCAGGAATTTTCTTATCCTTTGAAGAAACCTTTCAGTCAAAACAAGATGAGCATTATTCTCCTGTAAGAGCGGGACAGAGGCCACCTTTTGCCGCCTTGTTTCTAAACAAACTATTCAGGCACTGTAAAGCTGGGCATGGGTTCTGGAGCCCATGTCTTCACCTGCTGCTTTTGTCCTCTAAGTTCAGTGGCTGCTAGCACTTTATTTAAAACTTCTATTTAGTTAGAACTGCTGTTTATTTAGAACTGCATACGGCTGTTTGTGCCTCTGTTTCCCCCAACCTTTTCCAGTGTTATTTCTTGGTACATGACTAACCGGGCCAAACGAGTTAGTGCAGGTGAAGGCAATAGAGTTGGCTTTCAGAACCCAGCTGAAGACTGATCTCCTGACATTGTTGGCTGGGAGACCTAAGCCCACAGACTCCACACCCACAGCCCCTGAGGAAGGCTGAACCCCATCCTGGGCGGCGCTGGGGGCGCAGGGAAGGCCAGGGCCTGTGCCTGGATGCTGTGGGCCTCTTGCCTCCAAACTGCCACAGGGCCAAGCCCCTCTTCAGGCCTGTGTCCCATAACCAGGACGCAGGCTCACCTATTTCTGCAGCTGAAGCTTGTAATTCAAAGTTATTTTTCTTTCTTCTTCTACTTTACATCTGGCCTAATCCTTAGCACTGTGGCTTGGGAGAGGAGTTCTCATCCTAGGGTGTGAGTGAAAGTGAGAGATTTGGGCTTCTGTGAATGTGGTAGATAGATGGGATATGTTTGAGGAAGATCATTAACTGCAACAGGAAATGACAACTTGGTAAAAACTAAAGGATTTTAGTTGCATTGTCTGGTTCCATACCCTGTTTTGACTGTAAGCTACAGCAGAGCCTTACCAGTAAATTATTTCTTCACGTTTAAAAACATGAGTGCAGTGTTTCTGACACTTAGTAGTTGAACCTGGTGCTTCAGAGCTGATATTCTTAAAAGCGTGGAATAGCTCACGGACTGTTTGTTGTACATGAAGTAAGAAGATGCCATGAAATGTAATTTTGAAGCTGCCACCTCCCATAAAAATTGATTGGAGTCTTGATCAGACTTCAAGTGCCAGGTTATGGCCACGGCATTGAAGGAGCAGGGGACAGAAAGATCAGGCCTCTTTGGAAGCCCTAGAAAGCCAGCCAGACTATAATTACGTGTTTTTGTTAAATAAACAAATTTAACAATTTCCCTGTAATCCATTTTCAGTTCTGCTGTGTACTTGTAACTCCTTTGGTTTCTTTTCAGATAGGTTTTGTTCTAAATGGTAGCATAGTCATTTGGTCAATGTCATCTCAAATAGGCCTTTTTGGCTAGACCAATGAGGTTTTTTTTTCCTTTTTTTGATCTACTGGTGATTTAATTACAACATGTTTCACTTTTAAGGACTGGTGGCTAGATAGATGATTCTTGATTTTTTTTTTTTTCTAATATTTTAAAGATCTAGAAAAATATTTGCATTCATGTAACAGTTTTCCACCTAATTCCAGTCTGGAAGCCTGTTTCTTTGCTAAATTGGAGCCACCTCAGAGGACTGTAGCAGCCAAGGACAAGGAGGCAGGAATCTGTTTTTTGTTCCAAAAAGCTCCAAGCTGTCTTCTTTGTCCAAGGCAGGCACACAGGGTATGGATACTTAAGGTCTCATCTGAAAGCAGCAAATGAACAGACTGCCACAAGTTAGAGGTAATTAAAACCACATATTGAGATAATTGGTCTGTTCAATTCTTGCTTTATTGCAGTCTGTTTTCTAATGTCAGGGATACGTTTTTACACTGTTGTTTTACACCAAAGCACAGAAAATGCGTCTGCATGTAGCCTGTTTGTGCCAGCAGAAGAGAGTTGTGTTTGCAAGCATGAATGAATGACTTGCCATCATTTGTAGAGTGCGTATGTGAAGCTTTGTATGGACAAAAGGGGAATGGGGAAAATCTGCTCTCAGGTATTTTGTTCCCTGTGAAAAACAGAGCCTAGTATACTCATGGTCATTTGGAAGTTTCCATGGGAAGGATTCTTTGTATAGGAATTGTAATGCCAAGCTACCTTATGCTCATGCAAGTGAGTCATTCTCAGCGGATGGTAATGACGAGTGCAATCAAAGGCGGGATGGTAACTACCAGTTTTTCCAACAGCAGAACTGTGTAGAGCGGTTCCTGCAACAAGCGTGTTTCCATGTCTGTTGTAGTTTTAAACTAGTGTTTTGCATGGGACTTAAGAGTATTTTCATATGTGGTGTAGGACGGACAGGTTTTGGTTTTCACCTCTGAATAATCCGGCTATTTCTTTTGAGACCTCTCCATGACCACTGTGCAGATGCCCCTGTGGCTGGGGCAGGGCTTTGTGACAACCAGCCCCAGGCCTCCCGTTCAGACATGAGGTGAGGCTCCGTAGGATCCATTCACACTGTCAGCCCCAGCTGCCTTTGCTGTGGTGTTTGCGAGCTGTGTGAGGTGTTTTCCAGCACAGGCAACAACTGCTGCTAGGGCGAGTCCGTAGGAGCCATCTACTGCACTCCCATTTCTTGAAGATCCTTCTGTTACTTCATTCACAACAGATGACGTGGTCCAAATGCTGGTCTGTGCTTCATTTGTATTTACCTCGTGAATGAAGTCCCTTTTGCTTTGTCTGTATTTCTTTAATGAATGGCTGCTTTTAAGAAAACTGAACCTCGTGTCTCAGAGGAGTTAACCCAGAAGCAAGAATAGCAGCAATAATTGATGCCACCGTTAATGGCTTAGGTTGCTGTGCGTAGTACTTCACTACTCCCCTTCCCAGGGTGTAGGAAATGAGGGTGAGGTGAGGTAGAACAGTGGGATTTCAGTCCTCTGAATAATGAAAGAAAATGTGATAGCCACACGCAAAGGATTAATTTTTGCTCAGTAAGTTTAATTAATAACTTGCAGGATGTCAATTTCTATCTTCAGTCAAACTGAGGAAGGACAGAAGATCAATTTTCCATCTGCGTCTTGTTTTTCTCTGTTTTAGACCTCCAAGGGTCTTTTTTTCCCCTCAGTGCTTGCTACATTTTGAGACTGCTTATTCTAAATGTGTGTTTGAGCAAGGCAACAGGTGAAACTGATATTGTCAAATCTAATCTCTACTCGTTAATCTCAACTAGTATTATGCCACAGTGGTCTGTATAAAAGCAATTATCATAACCTGTATTTCTAAATTAGCATGCCATGGCTAATGTTTTGGCCTCCTTCCCTCTGATTCTGTCATGCTCTGGTGCATTTTTGCTTTGGAAGACTTCATCCCAGAAGACAACGCTTAAGGGTATTTTATTTTCTCTGATTCCCCCCTCTTTCCCTCCCCCAAATAATGGCTTAAATCTGTTTAAACTGAGTTAATTAGTGTTAGCTAGGAAGTAAATCTGTTCTGGCGAAGAAGTTGAAATACAAACTGAAGTGTCCTGTATTATGGTCACGATCTTAACCCTCAGATAATGTGATGCTAGAAATTTGTGTACTGTTGTGACAGATCTTCCTAACGGGGAGGGTTTTTTTCAGTGCACAGGAAGTTAGCCTAGGCTGTAGGAAAGCTCAGGCTGGGTTTTTGCCTTAGACAGGTGGCTCTGACCCTGAGCTCCCCATGTGCAAAACGGGAAGGCAGCCACCCCTCTGTGCACAGCGGCATTTTTGGATGTTTGCAGTGGTGATGTGCCTTGTCCCTCAGGAACAGAGGAAGATTTCAGAGCAGGAGGACCCAGAGCAGGAAATGTGTCAGTTGCTTACTGAGTACACAGGGCATCTTATCTTTGTTGTGTAGCTTAATTTTCCTCTGAACTCTTCACCAATCTCAGCTTTGATGTCTTATTATACCGTAAGGAGAAATCAATCATTTGAATTACTCTCTCTCTGATTTCTTTCCTTATTTTTGGACTGAAACTAAATTAATAGTTTATGGTTTAGCATTTTCTGCAGAGGTAGCTGATAAAATTTAATAATGACTTATCTGTCAGAATGAAAGCTCTAGGAATTATATTTTAAGTATTACTACAGGGGAGGCTTTCTTCAAGTTTGTTCTCCATTCTTCCACCTTGGAAACCTGGTGCCTTCACAAAACAGCAGATGCTAGAACATCTTTTCCTAAGAGGCTGTGCTCTGCAAATCAGATGAGTGAAACTGATCCCATTTTAGTTAATTTTAAGCTTGCCATAGGAATCTTCTGCTTTGCGTTTAGGAAAAATATTGCAATTCTTGACTGTCTCATCGTTGTGGCCATGGGATTGTGCGTGGTATTACTATAGACTACTACTGAAACTTAACTCCTTCGGCAAAACTGGTGAGTAGTTGAAGTTAAGTGACTAGTGCCTTGCAGCTACTGCGCTATTGCTATTTTAGTTATGCTGGCTGACTGCAAAAGGATACCCACTTTATTCAAAACCAGCAACTTTTGTGAATAAGACATAAATAATGTTTAGATTCTAAGCTGAATTTGAGTTTTGTTTATGGTAAGATAAACAGGATGCATTTGTAATTGAGCAATGGCAAAAACTACTCTCTTCTCACACTCTTTCCATCGTTTTTTATGCTGTTTTACAACTTCTTAATTTAGTTAACAGCTTTACTGTTTGTGCAGTCAAGCAAACAAATGACTCTAGTGTGTGATTACAAGGAGTACAGCAGGTATTTGAGTTTGAACATAACGAAAATCTGGTAACCTGTAGAGTATCTCCTGCAAAATATTATGGCCTGTTAAAAATTAAGCACATACAGCATTGTTTGCTGTATATATACTTACAGTGCTCTCTACTGTAGGGAAATGCTGCTGGCTTTGTAGGTGGAAATAACCTCATAAACAACTAAAGAGAAACGTCCTAAAGCCTGTGGGCATGACAGCTCATCTTTTGCAAATGCTCGAGCCCTGTGTGCAGAACCAGAGCCATCTACCTTGACATGCAGCATGGTCATACATGTGACCCTAAGCAGGAACTCAGAAATCCTATATACTGATTACTGGTGTTTTATCTTACACCACAGATAGTGTTCATTGTTGGTTAAATGAGAACTTCTTTTCTTGTTTAAAGGAAGCAGTGTATCTGAAATTCCAGTTCCTCTGGTTTCTGCAGTCAAGGAGATGCAAAGATGCCTCAGTCCTATTCAGTCCAAGTCTTACATCCCTTCTGGAGTCATCTGCAGCTCTTACTTCCACGAGGCCTTTGGCCTGGCTCTTTGACAGAGGACAGGAAATGCTGCAGGTGGTAATCCTCTATACCTTTTGCACTTACCTATGGAGTTCTGGTCTGTGGCTTGATGATTCCCAATCCACCCTGGTGTGTACTGAAATAAACACCGTGTAAGTGCCATAAAGACAGGGTAGGGATGCTTGAACCAAGGGAACAGCTTTGCAGAGTGGCTTGCATCCTTTTATTATATTTTTCTGTACATTGCAGTGATGAATTAGGTCACTCATCAATTCTAGTTTTCTGCCTCTAAAAATATCTTCCTTAAAACATAAGATTGGACTTTGAATTCATTTGTCTTAGAAAATGTTAGCTAATAAGTTTTAAAATTCCATAGGTATTTTACCTCTTGCAGAAAAGGAGGAGAAGGTTTTCTTCCAGATACACACTGTGCCATTAGTATGTATTCAGAATTGCAGCGTCTGTAGCTCAGTGGTGCTGTAATTAGCAATGTTTTATTTGAAAATGTAATTCCTCCTCTTTTTCCCTGAGAGTAAATATTTAAAGAGAATAAATGCAAATCATGATGTAGATCATGATGCTGCTTGGATGGCACCCTCAGGACTGGCATGGTCCTGGGGACACCCAGCAGCACCAGCTGTGCTGATGTGGCTTTGGTCTTGGCAATCTGAATATCACTGGAGAGCATGGAAATCCTCCAAGCCAAATCTCTGTGTGTAGCTAATAAGAAGGGTGATGTGGCTGTTTTACCATGCTGAACTATGAAGTAGTCCCCTTTCCTTCTCTATAAACAGGAGACTAATAACGGCTTGGGTCTGTAATCTTTTTTTTTTTTTTTTCCCCTTAACATCAGGAAGGAACTGTTACACGCACTGTTATGTGCACTTTTGTTGGTACAAATGCTACCAAAGGATGGGGATTCAATACCCATATGATTCAGAAAAGAGCTAGGGGTTTCCTTGTAGCACGAGGTATAGTAGTTAGGAAAAACTCTGAAGTCCACTTCTCTTGTCTTACTGAAGCTACTACCATTTGTTTCTGAGGAAGGCATCCTCAGTGAATGCAGAGCAGAGCATAAACAGATTACTTTCTTGGAATGGGTGATGGATAGAGAGCCTTCAGAAACATGTGCTTAATTCCTTTCTGAGCTGTAGACTTCCTTCAGAAGCAGGGCTTGTGTTGTTTGTGGCATTTTTTTTCCCATTCACTAGCTCAGTATAACATTGCAAGTAGGAATTTCACTAAGGACTACTTTTCTCATGCTGTGATGAAGAAGATTTGGTAACTAGTTCATTGGTAAAGTATTTCTGCTACCTTCTGAAGATAGGAGCAGAATGCTTTGGCAGAGCTCTTTACTCAGGATCATGGTAGAATAAGAAGCTGCTTACAGAAATGTTAAACTCAAGCTTTGGCTGCCAGAGAGAGAAGATTCATACTTTGTAGGTGCTCATAGATTTTCATCAGGTGTGCTAAGTGAAGCTATATTGGCTGAAGCAAGACATGTGCCATGTCGAGTGAGTATTTCCTTGTCATGTTATTAGGATCTGTTTCATGATGCGTGTAACTGTAATAAACCTTTCCAATTAGCAGAAATCAAAACTCTGACAGTGCAAGCACAATTTTGGAATTGTCTAATCCAACTGATTATATTGAGTGGAACCATGGCGATTCAAGTGTTGCTTTGCCTCTGCTGTGAATGCACTAAGATGGTTTCAGTCACTCTAAATCTGACACCATCCACACACATTTAAGTATTTCTGCCTCCTGCCCTCAGAGAGTTGGCTCTGCTAGTCCAGAACATGTCCTCACATTGTCAGCGCTGAGCTCTCTGCCTGGTAGCATGTAAGGAATCCCAGCTGACCCCTCTGTAGCCAAACCATTGAGGGAGAAGCACAGCCAGATCTGCACTGCTGTGAAGGGGCTGTTGCAGTTCACGTCCATTCCCTCAGGCACTTGGAAGGGTTTTCTTGCCAGGCAGTACCAATGGGCCACTCATGCCTGCCAGGTAGGTAAAGGGTTGCAGGCTCCCTGGGACTTCTGTGGGAGGACACAGACAGCCTCATGCTCCGTTCTGGGTATTGCTTCTGCCACAGAAAGTAGTTAGGTGACAACGTTTCCCTTCTCTTCATAGTTTCATTAGTTTTAGGAGCCATAGCTGGTAGCAAACCTGAAGGCAAATGGGAGGAGCAAATCTGGCAGAGATGGTTTTATAAAGCAAAATTTATCTATGTGGAAAATTGGTTCCATTGTATTTTTTCCCTTTTTCTATGAATCTGATTAATTATGTTCCACAATTTAAGTCACGTTTTCCCGTAAGTCATCTTTTCTTCCTTTTTAAAATAAAAAGGTTGTATTTTTGTCTCCTTACATCTACACTTCAAGTACATTTTGGCAGGAGCGATGAACTGTAAATGTGACGTGGGATGTTGTGAATGGCCTGGCTGGCTAACGCCAGTGACGATTACCTCAGTGGAAAATACTCTCGGAGATGTTTGTTGCCGGGCCTACTGAAAGAACAGCATCATCCTGCATCTCTGCACTGAGTGAGTTCAGCTTGTAGCACACCTGTTATAAGTGGTGTCTGGGATTATGACAGGCTCAAGCGATCAGAGGGAGAGTGTCTGAGTTCTCATTGTTCCTCTCCTATTTGTTCTCATTGTTCCTCCCCTATTTGTTCTCATTGTGTTCTTGTCACCATGTTAGGTTTAACTGTACAAATGGCTTGGAGAGGCAGGCCCCATTGGTTCGCTGGTGGTTGTCATCAGGTCCTTCTCAGGGTCTGTCCTGCAGGTGCGGGGTCCCCACGGCTTTGCCCAGCACGGCATCTCTGGCCGGGCCCCAGCGGGCAGCTCTCCTCAACCATGGCACTTACCTGCGGGAGGCTGCAGGCCCAGCGGCTTCCTCTGTATCTTGCTGTACTTTGTTCTGCCCTCCAGATGCTGTTATGCCACTTGCTTTTCTCTCTCGAAATGCTGGCACACAGTGGAAGGAATTAGCGTGAAGATAGTTCTGCAGGCGGACATCCTGGTGCCTGTCAGCTGAGAGAAGGCCGAGTGGCCGTCGCAGGCTGTCGTCCTCCCCTCTGCACTCGCAATAGGGCAGTGAGCAGAGGTGCCACAGGCTGTGAGAGGCTTGATGCTTTCCTCCTTTTTCATAGTAAATGTAGTATTGATTTGTCTGTCATTGTCTGTCACTGAGTGAGTCTGCTTCTCTTCCCCACTCCAGAGAGAGGGGAGAGGTTCCAATCTTGCATCTTTTATCTGCCAGTCTGGGAATGTATGTCCACTTGTACCTTCAGAATGAGCAAACAGTCATTTATGCATTTCTCTGAAGCGGGTAGCTTCAAGGTATTTCCATCTACTCAGATGAAACATGTAATGCACTCGTTATAAGCTGTGATGAAAAGTCTGAGACATAAGCCCCTCCAAAATAGAAAATTCATTTATTAAATATTTTATCTTGTGTTTACCATGAAAAAGTTCTTTGCCCAAGCTCAGGTTGAAATGCTTTTAGACATTCCTAATAGCTCTTCATGTCAGCGCTAACATATGCATATGGGCTAAATATAGAATGCAAATTGCCTGTTCTGTGCTGCAGTCGTTTTCCTAGGTATTGTATTCACAAAGCTTCACAGATCTTCACTTATAGTTTCTAAGCAATGAAATGAAGCAAAATTTAAGTGATGAGACTTCAAAAAAAGTGGCTTTCTGTGCTACTTTTTGAAGCATTTATATTTTATTGTTATTTTACGTCTGCATCAAATTAGATGCAAACCTACCCTCTTTATTATGATGCCTTTGTATTTGTGGTTCTTGGTGGATCTTATTAAAAAGGAATGGCAGGCTTTAATGTATGACTCAAATGAAGTGCACGAGCCCGCGGAAGCCAGTTGCTTCTAAGAAATGCAAATCCCATGTAAAATGGGAAGGAAAAGAAACGCACCACTGAAAGTGTGTTATTTTAATTTTAAAATGTGATCAGAGGCAGTGCGAAATTGCGTTAGCTATGACAGCTGTAGGTATGTCCTGAAGAGCACAGCAGTGCTTGGAGGTTGATGTGTGTTCAGCTGGTGTAGTCCTTGTTAGTCCATTGCTGCTCCAACCGTGAATAGCAATGGCTTTGGTAGCCACACGGCAGAGTAATGGGACATCCAGCATTGGGGTGTTCTGCTTGGTTTCCTGCATAAGCCAATCTTCCCCGACAGGCCAGTGGCACCATTTGGCTTCCTGTGGTACCAGCAATATTTGGGACAAAATGTATGCGTGGCAAAGTGAACAAAAGTGACCTCCTGAGTAAGAAAAGATAAATGCCCGTTAATGTCAAGCGTTTCATACGTGGTTTGCGTGCTTTTGTTTTTTTTTTGTTCAGAGAGAGATGAGAAATGTTGCAGTCTGGAATAAGCCAGCTGCTCAATACATGATGGTGTCAAGCAGCCATGAGTTTGATTCCACATTTGATAGACTGAATAAATTTTGTGGACTGAGTTTCTGATGAAAACATACACTTCTCTCCTGTGTTCAATGTCCCTGAAGTAACCTCTGTGACTAAAGGATGAGGTTAGTCTATACTTCTCTTTTTTTTTTTTTTTTTTTCTTCTGTGAACAAGGTAGAATGTAACTAATGTTAACAATTCTTTACTGCTGCAATCATAAACCTCTTTTTGGCACAGTCGTCAGATAAACACATACCTGTCTCGGAGATGTAAACAATGTTCACTTCTTAGTTGGCAATAAAGATGTCATCATTAAGATTCAGGATGATATTTTGATTAGTATTTCAGTTTGTGTGTTTATCCAAGCTTTATAATTAACCTTTTTATTTGTTTAGAAGAAACCACTTAAGTGGGGGTATTGTTGCAGTGATCTAAAATCAGTTTGTTATGTGTATGAATTAAATATCAAAGTTATGAAATGCCTTTTAAAGAAGAGAGGCATAATTTGTTTTTCTTCTTACTACTCTTTTTTCATTTGATGCAAATCGTTCTTTTGGTTGCAGGCTGAAAATGTTTGCACTTAAAAGTGACAAAACCAAAACCAGTCAAAAATGTGTGCTTTTCTTCCTGACTCCTTTCTACATTTTAGCCATGTAAGCATTTGAGCAGGAAGTGTTTTAATAAATGGAACAAGTGTCTTGAAAGAGATAATGATGTAGTTCCATAGTAAGATTCACACTTTGCTAAGCATTAAATTTTTGATTTTTTTTTGTGTGATGAATGGATTTGTTTATGCAAAGTAACCAGAACTTAATCTGATGATCCCTTTTGTCCGAAGACTGGCTGTTCCCTCTGGAATACGCTCTTCTAGATACAACTTTTGTTGTCATCCTTGTTCGTTCTCTTAAGTTTTGTATTCTTACGTGCTTTGAGTACTATGTGGCTGCACCACTGAGAGAATTGTCTGAGCCTTTGATGGGAGAGGGCAAAAGCAGGGCGGGACACAGCCTGGGGATGGCTGGAGAGCTCCTGGTGCGCCGCGTGCTGCTATAACCCAGTGTCTTTGAAACAGGCAAAAAGCTCCTGTGTGGCCACTACATTGCTGCAAGAGTTTGGTGTGAGGTAATTGGGTATAAAAGTCTCTTGGAATACTTGGTTGCTCTTTCCAAACAAGTCCTATTACCACAGTTCAAATTTAATGTGTGGACAAGGCTCAAATTAGGTTCAGGACTGAATTTTTGCCTCCTTCCGTGCATGGTTCCTGCTTTATTAATCACAGATTTATGAAAGTGAAAATTGCTTAATCAATTTTCTTTAAGGGTGTTAATTTTTACTACCTCACCAGTGCTCTGATTGCTACATCACCCCTCAATATTAATTTCCTTTTCAGGAGGATCCAGACAAGTCACCATTTTAGGCTTACAAATGGCTCTGTATTAGCTTCTTTAATAAATCTACTGCATTGTCTTCGGTGTAATACTGGGGTATTGATCACTAAAAAGAGGAAGTAGATCTTTATATTTTCAGAAACTTACAGAAATTATTTGTACAAGGTAAAGTGATTTCATTTGTAGTTCAGTTTATCATCTAAAATGACCAAAAATAATTCAGAATAAGGGTGTAACATTACAGAATGTGTTTTATGAGAGTTTTCATTAGGGGCTGTGTCACGGACGTCCTGTGGATCAGCAGTGATTTGACTTTACGGCAGATCCTAGCTCTTAAGAAAAAAATGTACCCAATGTGCATTATCGTTCGTGTTTCAAAAAAGCTGTGATTCATTTGTCCATCCCTAAGATGTCTCCTGGGAACTGCTGTGACTAAAGGAGAAGTTCAACCAAGAGAGTCCTGCAGACAAAAACTGCTGAAGCTTGCTACTTTAATCATTATTCCAAGAGCAAGCTACAGGCTTAAGCCTATTATTAGCTTACATACAGGAAAATAAATATATAATTTGACCACTAACTCTTACAAATTACCCATTATCCCCTTCCTTGAAAGCTGTGAGCAGTTCAGTATTTGGGCCAGTTTCCATGCTCGCTGTTAGTCAGTGCCATGGGGTCTGTGTTAATTTGAGAGGAGCTGGCAGATGCAGGGTACGCTGGTTACTGTGCTAGCCAGAACCCAACGAGAGGTTAGTCTGCAAGGGAATAATAAAGGATTTGTTTTCAGAGGAGCAGACTTTGGGTTCAAGTGTTTTGCTTTCTTCACATTCATACAGTGGCCAGCTGCACAATTGTCTCTGTGATTTTAGGACTGTACTTCTGCTTGGATATCCAGGTTTAAAGCTCAGTCTGAAAGCTAAGATGTCTGGCTGTGTGTTCAAAACCCATTAAAAAACAGGAATACGTTTTCTCTTTGTTTTTCCTTTCTTACATACAGCTCAGTCTGTTGGGAATTCGTGTGTGGCACAGGAGGGCCGTGCTTTCAGAATGTGCCTGTCCGACAGCGCTGAATAGGGCCTGGAGACAAAGCGGGGCACTCTTCTCTGTCCAAGGAAAGTGAAGGGATACTTTGGGTGGTTTTTCTTTTGTTTTCCTGCATAATGGTATGAAGGCTTTCATTTACAGTCCATGGATTGAATTCAGGGCTTCTCAAGAGCACGTTTGGCTCTGGCCGTTCCCTTTTTGAACATAGATTCAAAAAGGAAAGAGGAAAGGAGTGAGTGAGCTTCTTCCCACAACTCACTCCAAACCTAGAGCTAGATGCTCATAATACCACATTCTCCCGTGCCAGACTCCAGCTCACAAGGACAGGCTGTTTCGTGTTTGACATTCTGGAGCTGCCTCACTCATCTTCATGAGGAACATGAGGTAGGGGCCAGTCCATGAGCTCTGTGTTCAGTGGGGGAACAAGTGGTAAAATTGGGGTACATATTAAATAGCAGAATGTAACAATGAACACTGAAAGGTTCAGTTGTGGGGGAGAAAATTGCATGTCTGTGTTTTGGAATAGGGAAAAACAGAAACCAAGCCTGTACTGGAAGGAGCTGTCAGGCATGGGTTTGAACTGCCAGAGGTAAGAGCAGAGTGGACAGAGGTCCAGAGGGTGGCAAGCCTACAGCAGGGGGTGAAAGCTATAAAATGTTGTGGTAAGTTGTTTCTTGCTTTGAAAGGGAAGATCAAGTCCAGGGATTCGCACTGGTGTTGTTTCTGGATCACTGAAAACATCAAACGGGTTTCGGTGTATAATGTGTGCTTGTGCCAGCAGCTTTAAGAGTGAATTTCTACGTTTCTTACTTAGGTAACATTGCCATTTATTTCAAGTGAAGTGCTGACTGTAAAGTCTGAGAAAGCTGTCGAAAATGTGGGCCTAACAGAGCAAATAATTGCATAAGGAACAAGCCTGTAATCATGCCAAATAAGAACTGGAACATTTGAACTTGAACATGCAGGCTGCTCTCCTTGTTTGATGATCAAGGATTGACATTACTGTTGGATTATACAGACTGTAACATTCCCTCTGATAATTTGTTATGCTCTTCAGTCCTGCAGAAGTAACATATAAAATCAAGTAATGCGAAGAGCAAGATTTGACCAGGAAAATCCCCTATTAGACATGTGTTCCAAATAGAAAGTAATGGCTTCCAGAACTCATATTGGATGATTTCTGGGGATCAGCTTCAAGTTCTCTGTGAATTTGAACTAAGAAAAACACTCATTCCAGCTCTCACCAGCAAGAATCAAAAGGGAGAATTATGTCAGTTTTAATCAAGTGAGTAACTAGGCTTTTATTTCTTCCTTCATTAAAAGGCACTGAGCTTGTAATTTTGGTTTTGGCCTTGTTTTAACAGGAAGGTTAAATAGTTGAGAGTGGAAGGAAAACCCAAGTACGCATGCATGGCTGCTGCACATATTCTGGTGTCTGTCACAGACTTTGCCAAGCAGCAGCTGCATGCTTGCTCTTTGTAGCAGGTGGCATGGTGAGACAATGCTTTTGGAAATAATAAAATATGCTATATGTAGAATTGCAAAACTTCGTATTTAGTTGGAAAGCATGGATGAGGCGAGAAAGGATAAACAATAGCGTGGGGACTGCAGAGATCGTGCCTGCTTGTACTGGGCAATTAGAGTGTCATAGTGGGAAGCTGGCCAGCCTGCCGTTGAGTGCTTAACATGTAGGGCATCATGCTGTTTGACTTCCAGTGCAAAGGCTGATGTGTTGTTTTAGTCCTAGACTTTGTGTGGAAAGCAGTAACTGTGGACACAGTTCTGTAAAAAGGATCTGTTAAACTGCATCAGACGGAGTGAATTTTGTATAATCCCTTTACACTTGATTTCTAACTTTATTAAGCAAAAAAGTAACCCCACACATCATGTCCTCAAGAGCTTTGTCATCAAAGCTCAAATAGAACTGTTATATTTCAAAGCACTTAAGATTTTTTTTTTCTCCAGTTGCATTAGTTACTGGCTCTAGTAGAACAAGCTAAAGCTGAAATGAAAACATTCAGCCATTCTGCTGGGGAGGAATCATACAGTGTTTTATGTTTCAAAACCAACTGGTGATGAATTATTGTGCATTCAAGGAGGAGCTGGGGTTAGAATATGGCCTTACACTGAGTCAGTGGACTTCAGACCTTCTTATAATGGCTGCCATCAAATATAGTACTTTTGTCATATTTTAATTTTACAGAAAAACGGATTGGAGATAAAAGGCTGGAATATTTCAGTTTCACCTCAGTATTTGATCTTATTTTCAACAGTTTTAGAGAAAACCTGAAAGCGAGACTATAAATTAGAGTAAACCTTGATAATGAGATCTGGTTAATTACTTCCATTCGCATGCTTTTAGTGAAGAGGTGAAGTCTCCCTAAACACTGAATTCATCCCTTACGTGGACATGTTTCGTTTTATCTTTCATATCCTATGCAGAAGGATGGATCATAGGTTGACATTTTTAATAGTTTGTGGAAGATACTGTAATCATTTCTGATATTATCCTAATTTGTTTTCTCTTGCTTTTGTAGGCTCAATTCACAAGTAGGCAAGGCGTAGTCACACTCTTGAGGTATTTTGGCTTTGCCTTGCTTTGTGTAATACAAAGAAGCTCCTGGATGTCTGACTTTCACACTCCTAAACTTATGTGTGAAAATCTTTTTTTAGTGTACTGTTTACATCAGGTACAAGTTAGAAAATGTGTTTTGGGTGTTTCCAAACTAAGGGTGTGCATTCCACGTGAACTGAAGGGTGGTGTACCTTCAGAGAAGCCGTGCCATGACAGCATCGCCGTCAATATTGTTCACTCGTGTGACTTACATGTCATCAATTGTTCTGCAGCCTCAAGGCCATTTTATACATGGTTGGACAGTTGAGCATTTAAAATGATTTTGGGAAGGGCCAAGAGCTAGGAGTCATTGAATTTCTTACTATTGTATTTGAAATGTTATAAGCAGCACTTGTGTTCTGTGCATCTAAGCAATGTGGGTAGGTCAGCTAATCCAGCCACAGGCTGCTGGGCAGTTCTGCAGTTCATCTGTGACAAGACCTCATTAGTAGTACATATTTCAGCCTTTTTTAAAGCCTGGTGGCAAATGTGCCATCTGCTTGCATGAAGCCTTGCGTTCTGCCTGACTTTTGTTCAGAGGCATCCCTGAGATCTGCCTGAGCATCCAAATCCTGAGGACACCATTGTGGAGGTGATGGCTGCGGTCAGTGTGAGTATCACACAGGTGTCACAGCAGTGTGTGTAACCTTAACAAAGAAGCAACAAACAGTGCACTGAAATTTCAAGAAAAGGTGAACTGAACATAATGGACTCAGGTGGAGTCAGCGAGAAGAGGCACCAATTAGAGCAAGTAAAGTGCATGGTGGAGGTTATGGATATAAACTGATGCCTCGGGGCTACCACTAGTTTCCAATGAATGAGTAGAATGGAGAGATTTCCCCAACAGCAGATTACAATAGCAGATATTGTATAATGGTTTCTTGAACCTTTTGGAAGCATATTTATAATTCAGCATTGTCAGGGATAGGATATTGAACCACCTAGCTGACCAGTCTGATGTGATATTCCATATCTCTTTAAAAAAGAAAACAGACTGAGCAGAAAGATACTGCAGTGTAAATTCTGATAGCAGAAAATTGCTTTTAATCAAAAAATTATTTAGGGCTTGCACGAGAAGAACATGAACCGAAGCATTTTTATTTCAGATAAGAAATGCATTAAGCAAAAAAAAAAACATTGTTTAACTGTGTGGAAGATTTAAGTGGAACAATTTGAGATTTTAATGAGCCAGAGATATGGAGTACAAATACAGTGATATTTCAGCTTAGAAATATTGCGCTGCTTTCCTTTTTTGGTGGAGATGCTTTAGTGTTCGTGAATTCTAAAATACTGCTCTCCAGTCCTCTTGTCAAAATAGATTTTTTTCCCTTTAAAACCGTACATAACAAAACTATTTTCAGTGTCCAAGACTAGGCTCATGTGTCACTATGCACAGGAAGCTGTGCAGCTGAGCTTATGTAGTAAAACATGAAAAACATGTTTTCAGAGTGAAGACCGTGCAGGGCATTGCTTGGCTGCACTCACCTGCTCCACAGGTTAATAAGTGCCCGCCTCCTGAGAGGCTGAGCTGCACACCGAGCTGTGTCTGCGTGACATCGGGGACAGAGTGGGAATGAAGCTGGCAGATTTACAAGTAGTGATATTTAGGGTGTTTTTTGCTTTCCTTCTGGCTATTTCACGTGTGGAAACTTGGAAATCTTTGGTTGTGCTGGTGGTGGCAGTCATTTGGGCTATGTGTGTTGAGTGTTGGTTGTCCCTAGTTAGATTCAGAGGTGTGACCTTGCACATAGATCTGTGATGTTCAGGACTCCGTGTCCGCTGCGTTAAGCACACTGGAAAGAATGGTTACATTTTGTGGGTTATAGGAGAGAGGTTTTGTGTCAGAGAGTTCAGACCCCAGAAGGAGAATATTTCCACCCAGTTATTCTTCAACAAGTCATTTCTAACAAAAATATCACATAAGTAATTTTGTCCTTACCTGTATGTGTATAGAAAATACATATCTATATCAGAGAAGAAAATACATATCTATGAGGAGAAATACCTTTGCTCAAGGAAGGTTCTTAGGTAGGAAATTTGCTTCAGGTCCAGTTATTTCTTCCTTTTTAAACAGAGTAATGTGCATTGTCACTCCTAGTTCCCTACAACAGCTCCTTCTTTGGTCCTGCTCAGAACAGTAAGATATCCAATTTGCCACTAAGCGTCTTGACAGACTGTCTAATTTTCCACAAGCTCTGAGTGAGCGTAAGGTCTTCCAAAGTGGTATTTGTGTGTCAGCTGCAATTTTATAGATGTTCGTTACCCTGGTAAGTATATAAAGACATTAGATGGCAAAGAGAAAGTGTTTGTTGGTATTGTCTTTTGGAACGAAAAGCAATTCAATGCGCACAAAACTCTCATGTCAGTAAGACAGAATTATACGTACTTTATTTTTTACTGAGTAGACTTGAAATTGTTTCTGTTCCAGAACAGAAGAATTACATAGTGAAATCCCGACCTAAATTAGGAAAGGATTATGCTGAAGAGAAAGCCCCATTCATTACTCAGAAATCCTATCATAGACAGAGGGACAGGATCTTTATCATTGACTGAATGGATTTGAGATGTTGTGCATGATGTATTGCACCATTGTATGACAGATGCTTATTGTCTAACGACTTTTACACTTTGGCAAAATTTGTACAGCTTACTTTGCTAATAAAGACTATTTATTAGAGCTAATATGCCTTCAGCAATGCACATTACTGGCTTACTGGTTTTGAGAGCTTCTTTAGCATTCCTAACAAAACCAAGGCTTTTTGTTGAAGTACATTTTCCTTTCTTTTCACCTTCAAAATACCTAAGCAAAAGTTCTCAAAATGCATTAGAAAGAAGGAAACTGACAAACTCCTCCTTTGAAAAAAAATCAGATTGTTTGCTTCTTACATAGATACTGTCTAGCACTGTGTCTGACAATCATAATTGGTACTTCAAACAATATATACAAATTAATTGACATTTCTATCTGGCATTCGTCTAAGATGTAAATTTGGGCAATGACTGCAATTCAAATTAGGCTGAAATGTAATATCTGGGTATAATAAGGATCACTAAAGATGCCTGGCTAATCTAATTGACATAATTGTTATAAAGTCTCTAATTCTATGTTGAAGTCTGAGGTAGTGACTACTTAGTCACCTCTGCTTTGGGAGGCTTTCAAAATAAAAATGTGAGATATGTAAGACTGGGTTGAAAACCTGTAGAAGAAGAGAGTTTATACCAGTTTTTCTTTCTTTTTCAGTAGTTGCTGGAGGGGAATGAATGACATCTGCTTGTGTACAGCAGTGTACCAGCATGAAAAAGCAAATGGCTCGTTTATTGGACTGAATCATCGTTACTTATGTACAGGACCAAAATAGTTTCCTTCATATAAAAATCCTTCAGCAAGTTCTTCTTGGATAGGAGGATGTATTTATGAAGCCTCTCTGGGATAATGTGGGATGATTCACTGTTTCTGCTACTTGCCAAAAATGACTCCAGCAGATTAATAGAATTTAAGCTATTGAAGTATTGGGTAACTTGTAAAAGTAAGCCAGGGAGCTAAGGCTGCTCAAGTGTCAAGCAACAGCTCAAAGTCTGCCTGCTTTAGGGTGCGTGGGTGTGGGCCCTGGCTGCTCCTAACCCCGAGTTCCCCAGGCCCCAGGGCAGCTCCTCCGCCTGGCCCCAGACATGGAAACGAGGACGCTGACATTCCCAGCCCTTCCACTGAGGAAGGAGCTTACAAGTTTTCTGTACGTCTGCCGGAGCAGAGCTGAACATGGGTTTATGAGCTAAAATTATCTTGATTACTTGACTGTGGAGATCAGTCTCCTGACTTTGCCTTCACCCCGTGTCTCCAGCTGAAGACAAACGCGTGATTGTGTGTGGAAGATGAAATGCTTGGTTCAGTATGTGCTGACAGACGGATTCTGTTCGTGATTTGAGGGAGGGGGGAACTGGGGAAAGCTGGAACAGGAAAGGAAGATGGGAGAGCCGCCGGCAGCTGGTCGGCCATGGGGAAGCATGCTGCAGGCCGCGCCGGCTGGGCCTGACAGGCAGCGCTGTAACAGGACGTGTTCTCCCCGTCAGAAGGAAGGATTCAGTACAGAAGTAATGACTGCCAAGATTCACTGTATCCTCTGCTCTGTGTGGAAGAAAAATGTGTTTGTTGTGAGTTGTCTGGGTTGCATTTCTCAGAAGTTCACTCGTTTCTAATAGACTACCTGAGCTCTATGTGCTGTTCTTGAAATTCAGCCAGTCACTATCAGCATAATGGTTATCTAACAGACTGTTCATCCAGCTGCTCTTAAATTTTCAGTAAGCGTTTCAAGTGTCTGTGAAGATGAAGCTCTATCTCCTGCTCTATCTCCTATAAGAGAAATTATCCATCCTCTCTCTTTTTTTTTTTTTTTTTTTAATAAATGTCAGCAGATGGTGCCAAATGTGAGAAGATGCGTCTACTCCTTTGTCAAAGATAAAGGCTTTTTGCAAAAGGGAGGGTGTAACCAGGCTGCCCTCTAAAAGTGCTTTGAATCACCCGTGGCTGGTTAGGATGGGACTTTGTAGCACTGGGCACACCGTCCTACGGCTGTTTTTACAGGTACAGTGGAGGGGCACAGTGCGGTGTCTTGTTTGAATATGGCCCTAAATGAGAGGAACAAAGAGGGTTCATGTTCTCTGGAGGGCAGAGGGGTGGTCTGGGGATGCCTCCATCCACCCTAGTCTCTCCCTGGAGTGACTCAGGGTCTGAATCTGAAGGAGATGAACTCGTGAAGAACCTTGTTCCTTTTGGGAGCAATGTTTCCACAGAGGTATTCGTCACTGCTCTGACATCAGATGCCTAATAATAACTTCAAGTCATCCACTCTCTTCTGCTTCACCCACTCTTAGTCGATTTCTGTAGGCTACAAGCAGCAGGCTACTTATTAAAAGCAGTAGCTGGTGAAACATGGTTTTCTTAATTGTCTCCTGCCAAGAATGTAAAATCAGTGAGACCAATTTTAGGTGCCTTGAATCCTGTCCAAGTCAGACTAGTCGGCAACTCGTGTTACCTCAGCTGCTTCCGCACCTTCCGTTGGCATTCTGCTGGCTAACAGCAGGAGAACTGTTTCAAAATTTGTGGTTATTAAAAATACTGCCTTAACACACTTTGTAAGGGAACAAAGGTATTTGGCTACTGTCCTTCCTGTGCCCCATCCAAATCCAGCACTGCATTACATGATACAGAGTCTTCATTTTCTCTGAAGGAGAGGATTAAGGTTATCTAAGAATAAATCATCTGCTTCTGTATCCTTCTCACATAAGCATTACCCACAGGGTCGTGCCTGGAAATTCCAAGGGAAAGCATGAACCTCTGTTGAAGCTCTCCTCTGCAGCAGAGAGGTTTCTGTATTTTTTTCTGACCTGGTTGGCTTAGCACCCCAGTCACTACGCTTATGCCAGTTTTCTAGGTAAGCTGCCTTGTTTTCAAGTTCTTGCAGGAATGTGACATTTCCCTCTATGTTTCATGGTCAATCACTGATTCACAGGCAGTTTACATGTGGGAACTATTCCTATGACAGCAGAACAGCAAATCCCAGCACCCACTTCCTCCCTTACAGGCGGGCTATGTTTAGCAAGCGAAAACTGGCAGCGCGTGGCAGGGAGACTGGGAGCCGGGAGCACCCCGAGACTCGCCTCAAATGGGACGCAGAGGCTGGGGTTTGTGGCAAAACGTACCTGCCTGGTTTAGTTTCTGTAATTTGTAAGTCATTATTTTGTGAACAAAAAGCTGCTGTAGAAAAAGAATTTGACACATTTTCAGTTGCACAGTGGAACATTATTTCTGAATAAAAAATCTTATGCTGATGTAACTCATCTCTTGAAAGTTATGACAATTTTTGGCACCACGTGACAGTTGACAGTGGAAGCTGTCTAATGTTATAGGGAAGGAACTTCTTATTTCCCCTGGCTTTTGCAACAACAGTAGACTCGCCACACTCATGAGTATCATAGTTTCGTTGGTCTTTCTGGAGGTGAATGAAGTTTTAAAAAAATAATTGTATTGTCAAACTTATTTATTTTTGGACTTTTCATATTTTTCCCAGGACATTTTGTACCTTGGTGATCACTTGCATTTTTGCTTTCTTCTTTCAATTTCTCATTTTTTTTTTTCTTCTAGTTTTTCTTTCCTATTATGCATTGCTGAAGTATTTATCTCCACAAATTAAGAAATATCTAAGTGTTCTTAGTCAGATCCCATGTTTGAGTTTATCCAGCTTGGGTTGGTGAAGAGGAGGAGCTGAAATTAAAGGCCTGGAGCAGCTTTTTTGCCACCTGACTTCTTCCAGCTGCCTTTTGTACCTTTGAGTGGCAAGGCTGCGCTTTGGTTCAGGAAGGTTGTGCTTGACTGCTGAGTTTGCTGATTAAAGGAACTCAGTTTTAAAAAATTACCCACCCTGAAACAGCTGGAAAACATCTTTCCCATTACAGGTTTGAGGAAGAATAATAGATGTTTGACAACATTGCGATTTCACTACTAATTGCCATTTGTCAGGGATAGAATTTAAGCAAAAAAAGGTGTGGGGAAGCACTGGGACACAAATGTGACTTGGCTAAGTGTTTGCATGAGAGAGACAGCTTCTCTGAGGGTATTGACATATTATTGTTCATTAACTTAACTCTTTTTGTGGAGGGCTGGTGTATTTTTATGCTGTGTGGTATTGTAGGACTGTATTGTAAATAGTTTATAGGAGAAGTAAAATACTGTATACCATTAATTTCATCTGTGTTGAATAGTTTGTCTTCTGGGGATGCTATAAGTTGTTGCTAGTCTTTCTGTTTTTACCTTAAGAGACATCTGAGTCTGGCACCTCCGGTCACTGCCTGTTTGGGGCTGCACGAGATGATCCCCAGGGCTCCTGCTGGCCCCAGTGATTTTGTGACTGAACTGATGGGGGGGCTGCTGGCCATTCACTTAGATGTTGTCTAAGCAGAACGGTTGTAAGGATATTACCAAGTCAGTTGGCAGCTTCTGTTGGTACAGCCTGTTTGTATGGCACGTCTGAAATACTTTGAGGGTCTTCCCTCAGCTTGGTAAAGCCAGTTAAAGTGGATGTAGGGGAAATTCGTTCCTCTGAGCTGTAACCGAAATAAGGAAGACACTCCCTGCATAGAAATGTTTTGGAATGTATATCCATTACGGGGGTCTGTGCTTAAATGGGAGGGATGAAGATCTTTTTCCTTGTGGAAACCAGACTGGCCTTTCTAGCACCTTTGGCTGCCCACACATTACCCTACAGGTTCATGCTAGCTATTACAAATGTGGGAAAAAAAGTCCTAGCCTAGGACTATGTAAAATGAAGATGGTTTTCAGTCCTTTGAGGGGCAGACTCCTGGCAGTTCAGTAGGTGTGGCTATACAGGATCAGCCCTGCCTGGCATGTTCCTGGCCAGTACCAGTCAAGCAAAGGGTAAGCCCAGGGCAGCCCCTGCCCTCTGAGCCTCCTCCCTTGGCCAGCCAGGGGCTTTCCGAGCTATGTTGTTGACGTGATAATCTTGTTCAATAGTCAGTGGTGAGCTTATTTCCCCTGAGTTTTTTCCATAAAACCATTTCTACTTTTGGCCTGTGCAGTGTAGATTTTCACAATTTAATGATTTTGTTTTTGTGGAAAAGTCCTTCCTTTTCATTTAGTTGGATTTTGTTTTTAAAACCTGCTGAAAGATAATTTAGTTGGGTCCCTCTGAGCTTTCTGTGTTTACAGGAAAGGGAATAATAATTCCATAAGTAAGTTGAAGTATGAAATTGCTACAGAAAATATTCTCACTTAGATGGACCTTCAGTTTCATCCAGTGTGATAGTTCCTTTGTTCCTGTAAATGATTGGGTTGGAATTCCTGTGAAGTCCCATAGGTACCAAGAAAAATGGTATTTCAGAGAGCTGTGAGGCTCCAGTCTCTGATTTCCCATCCCTCTACAGTCATGTATGTTTGGTTTTTGCCTTTAACTAATCTTCAGTGTTCCAATGAATTTGCTCACTCAGTCCTGCCCAGTCGGCACCAGTATCTCAGGAAAAGGAAAAAAGCAAAGCAGGGCTAGGAGCATGCTGAGTTTTGAGAAACTTGGTACATGTGCCTGATATGTTCATTTGAACAACAGAGGATTAAAGTGTTCCAATTTCTATGTACATTGTTGTTCTCTGTAACTTTCTACAATTACTTTGAGATGTGAAGAGGTGGAGTGAGAAATTAATGCATTTGCACAATATCTAAGAGGCTAAAAAAAAAATCAAGACGTATTCTTAGCTATTTCTGTTCTGACTCCAGAAGGACTGAATAAAATGAGAACAGGAAATTAGGAAGCAGCATTTAAGAACAGATTCATCTGAAAAGGGGTGTTGAGAATTTTACAGTTTGCTTTCTCTGTTATATTTTAGCAGAGATAATACATTCCCCCTCCCCATGATTTTAACATTTCTTTTATTACAGTACGTTTTACAGTGATATTGCAGATTTAGGAGCTAAATTGCTGTATGAAAACTGATGAGCTCTTCTCAGTGTCACATTCAGAACATAAGTTAATAACCAGGTACCAAGGGGATTTCAGCAGCGATGGGAGGGGAATCAAAATTTGTTTGAGTTCTGCTGCAACCTGTTTCCAAGCAGATGATTTAATTTTTTATTAAAAAATACCCAGGTCTTTTTTGGAGAAGGATATTTTGGTGCTAAGAGTTTGAAAAAGTTGATGGTCTATTCCAGATCTTGACAAAACAAAAAACCCCTTCACATTTGATGGAATATCTCTGTTACACTGAATGGGTCTTAGTTTATGGTTATAGAATCACAGAATGGCTTGGGTTGGAAGGGACCTCAAAGATCATCTAGTTATCTGTTCATAAACAAATATAACTGTCCTCCTTCTTGTTTTTGACTTTGGGATGGAAATACTGATGAAAGTCAGGGAGAGGAAACATAACGCTTTTTTTTCCTGCCTCTCATCATCCTCCCGCCCCCAGGTCCCCAACTACAATTTTGTCAGAGTTAGCTGAATGAATTAGTTTATTTACTGCATAGATTTTCCTTAGTTTAGAATGAGAGGCAAAAGGAATATTCAGGATTTGAACTGTATCTGATGTCTTTTCAAATTCAACTGTACTTTGTAATTTTATTCGGCTAGCCAATTTTTTAACGAGGACTGCATGCAAGTAATTTGCAGCTGTGATGCATGTTTAAAACAGCGTTCTCCTCTGCTGAAGGTTTTGAATTAGAGCAGGACTCCCTCTGCCAGCTGTTTCCAGGCACATGTTTTTAGTGATGTGTACATTGTAGTAGGTGCATTATCCCTGTGGTCACTGGGTGCTACTGCTTTGTATTTGACCCTGCTGCTGATTTCTGCTAAAAACTAACAAATGCTTATGCTGCAACTTTTTCCTCTGTAGTTAATGTTAGCTTTTTTTTTTTTTTTTTTTAAATTGACTTCAGAGAGTCTAAATGGCACCACAGAGGACTAAACAGAAGAACATGCTTCATAAAGTGATCAAAGATGCAATTACTCTGTTTTATCAGGGTAACAAATACTGTAAGAAAAGTTTTATCATGTCCATGTATGAACAAGCAGGAGAACCTTTTTTGTGAGACAACTTTGGATACCACTTCCATATATTGTAGGAATACTCTAACTAGAAAATGAACTGTTATGTTTTCAAGATTGTTTTGAAGCATAGGATTAAGCAGCAAGATTGATTCTGTGTAGGATCAGTTCACAAGGTTAACGTGAGCCAACTGAGTTTTCTAAAACTGATTTATTTATCTATAGCACGCTGACTTGTTTTCACAGACCCTCTGCATTTAAAGTTCTAACGTCTAATTACACCTCTTTTCCATCCAGCATGCCATCAACATTTGAAAAAAATCTGAGCTAAATATAGCATGTCCTCTTCATTTGAAAACGGAGACACGGGAACATAAAGTGTAAGAGATTTCTGAGCTGCGGAGCGGGAGGATTGCTGAATGGCTGCTCTCTCCCACCTCCCCGTTCTTTTCTTAGCTGTCTTGCTGCATCTTCAGATTGTGCCTTGTGAGTCACACTGATGTCATTCCGGGATTTGCAAAGCAAAACTGTGCGGATCCATGGCTGTTTCTATTTAGAGATTTACAGGTTTGGGTTTTGGTAGCATTGTAAACATATGAATGTAAGACTAACAGTTCTTCTGTGTCCCCCCACTGTGACTTCATGTATTGCACAAGTTTGATCTCTTTCCCTTCTCATTAGAGGTGTTAAGACTGTTATCAGTTAAATGTTGTCAGTACAGGCTTAAGGCTGCATGAAGGCTCTTGGAGCTGCGTCAGGCTCCTGTGCACCATTAGAACACTCCCCTGCTAAGTGTCTGCCTGAAAGGATTATTTGCCTACTTTAAGTGGTGAAGATCCTAAAGGAACCAAAAGCTTCCATTGCCATGGACTTTTCTGTGGAGTTTCATAATGTTGTGCTGCTTTTGAAAGTAAAATTGGACACATTACTCAATATATTGAAAGCAGGGATGGGAGCTGCTGAAGCCTAGCATTGCTCATCATGATGAACATGAATTTCTCTTCAAGAAAAGCAGTGCTTTCTTTTTTGTGGTATGCATGATTTAATGATTGATGCATCATCCACCCAACATCTTCACTCTCCAGGTCTGCTGGAAATTACTGGCGTATTGCTGACTAGTTTTCACACTGAAGTAACTTCACGCTTTAGACTAGCAATGGGTTGCCATTATTTAAGGGTGCCTTTTTTAGGTGTTAGAGATATTGTCCATACATGCAAGCAAATCCTGTGTAATGTCCCTGTAGGAAGGATGTCAAGCTCACTTTTGCTTCATGTTTAAAATTATTTTGAGCTGTCTGCTTTGCTCCTTGTAAGCCTGATGATGGCAGGACCCCTCAGGGGTTGGTTTACTCACAAGACACAATGAAGTAGGTTGCAACTATACCTGACTATTAAAGGCTGGTGTAATAAAACAAATGTTCTTTCTGATTTTCATTACCCTTGTACATATTGCTCTCTCACTAGAAAATTACATTCTAATTCTTTCTGGATGGCATTTTGCACTTAATAAAGACCTTCTAAATGGGTTGGGGATGTAAATAATTGTGTTTTACTCGTGGCATATATGCTACATTAAAAGTATTGCTGCCTTCTTAATTTTTGATCCTATAATAGAAGTTGTGAGGCATGAATCAGAAGCTACAAGCAAAGGTAATATAACTAAATGGTACATGCATTTGAAGGTTATAATTTATGAAGGCATAAACATTTCAGTCTTTGGAGTATTACCTGTTTGCACTCATTGGCAGCGGAAAACTTTACTGAAGATAACGTGGCTAAAATTGTCCCAAGCATGTGGCATGCTTGTGGTGTGCACTGCAGAAGAAAAGGAGTTAGTTACCCACAGGACTTCAGCGGGGTCTAAAAAGTGGCAGAGCTGTTTACACAGCATTGCAGTTGTCATAGCTCTGAGTTTTGGATCCTGTTCAGAGTGTGACTAATTCATCTTCATTCAGTGAAGGTAAAATTCAATGTGGAAAAGCTTATTGCAGTAATCTTCTAAAAAGAACATAACCGCAGACAGAACCCATCCGTGTGTAAGGAGCACACTCTGCTGAGGCGCTTTGGAGGCTGAAGGGCTGCGTTCAGGGGAGGAGTCGAGGACTCAGATCAGAATGCTCTGATTGCCGCCTCCGTGTTGGTATTAGTTACACTTTGGAATTGCATTGTCTATTTTAATTTAGATTAATGGCAGGAAAACAAGGGAAGATTTATGGTGCTCTTGGCTGATCGTTTTACGTAGAGCTGATCTACTGCTCATCAGGATGTGGGAATGCTGCAGCAGCCTGATTTGCAAACTTGCTCCTGTGTTTTCTGCACCGCCTTCTGCATCCCCATGGCCCAAGCAGAACTGAACCCTGTCTTTTTTCTGTGGAGAAATAAGAAAGTGGAGCCTTCCTTCCTTCCTTGTGTACGTATGTACAAAACCACACATTTGCTCATGACTCTACAAGTGGAACAGACTAGAATTGAATTGTCTGTGTTTTGCAAAACAGAATAATAACTTGGGGCAGTGAGATGTAGTGGTGTCAAAAGTCTCCTTGTTCTCCAAAGTAAATGAAATGGATTTTCTTGTTAAGAACTTCAATGTCAGCATTAGAACAAAAATATTTACTGTGATTAAGAAATTTCTCAATAAAACTTCTGTTCTTGTTCAGTGAAAGGAACTTAGCAGTGGATTAACAGCATTGAAACTAAGATGGTGAAAATAGTTTTAATACCAAAATAATTGTTTAAATAGTGTCTTAATTACAGTGATTAGTGTAGTTCTTAGTGATAATATATTCCTACTGAAATCTTTTCTGGGCAGTAACTACTGTGTAACTACACAATGAGAGTTACTTTGTTTAAAAACAAAGCAAGAGCAGTTTGTGGTAATAAGTAAAGGACAAATTCGAGTCAAATGCATCTAGTATTTTTTTCATGTGTGTTATCTTGAGAATGAGATGCCCAGATGTGTTCACAGGGACACCTCCCTGGTAGTCCCAAACTGAAGGAAAAACGTCTTTCCTTCTTATTTCAGACTGCTCCTTGTAACTCAGCCCTTACAAACATGGCATGTCTGTCCCTGAGAAGTGCAGTCTAGCTGTGCTTGAGGCTTCAGTGTCCCTTCTGCCAGAGGTGCCCGTGTACCCCAGATGGGGTAGTTTTGCCTGATTGTATTATGCCAGTTCTTAAACTTCTTAAATTCCTTGATTACTCACTACTGACTTTCTCTAGTTGCATTTCGAGTGGCTCTGAATATATTCAGGCTTAAGAATATAGTCAACATCGTACTTAAGTAGTGATGTTTGGAAGACAAATGCTGTCTATGTTCTTACTACACATTGGAATCATTTTGTGCATCTTGAAATAAGTCTTGGACTAAAAGCGATCGGATCTGGGGCAGGTGAGGTCTGCAGCCCGTGGCCAGCAATCCACAGCGGTGGGCAGTTTTGGCAGAAGTGAAAAACATAACGGGGATTTTGTACTGTGATCTGATTTATGTTCTGTCTGCTGCACGTGAATGGTTGAGCCTGGAGCTTGCCTGAGTTTCGCCGCGCGAGGATTCCCCCTGCGGTCCCTGGGAGCGCCCATGGGTGAGCTGGCTGCGGGCACGGCGTCAGGCAGCAGCACGATGCCTGCAGGTGCCTTCCTGCCTTCATTGCGTCACACTTAGAGGGGGAGCATGCTGCCCTACAGATGTAACCTGTGCTCTGTGGTCCGTTTTAGGTTGAAGGAAAACCATCTCCATCAAATAATACTGCATATTAAGTTGACTTCAGTCAGAAAGGAAATGCTGCATTTTTCGTTTAGAAGTACATCCTTTGATCTCCTGTCTTTTACTTTGTGCTGGGCTCTGTGTTTTGGACTCTGTGCATCAGAAGGCATGCTTGTCCCCCTGTGGTTTCACACGACTTAAGGAAGGATAATTGCTGTACCATATGATGTTAAACTTTAGGAAGAATTCAAAATCTAGTAAGAACATTTTGTATGTATCCTCAAAAAAAAGGTTTCAAAAGAAAGCTTGGAAAATTTGGATTCATTAAAGCTCAAATATGAAAGAAAGGAGATGTGGAAAGTGATTGATCTTGGCAATGCTTTTTCTAAAAAGAGAGTGTTGCAAAACCTAATTAGTGACGTGGAAAATAGGTGGTAATTAAGAAAGGCCAGAAGGGTCAGAGCTCCTCAAGCAGAGGCATGAAAAATTGTATTACAGCAATTGAGTCAAACTGAATGGAGAAGTGGCTCTGGTGGCTGCCCCTGTTCTTGATTAATGCCTGGAAGAAACAGGCAAGGCAGCAGGGCTCTAAATACCAGGCGCAGCTCGGGTGCAGTTTCCATGGCTTGGCAGTGGATGCTTTATCTGAAGGCAGGTCAAAAAGTGTTCAAAGTAAGAAAAAGTCAGAAAAAATACACCTGGAGATGGGAGCTGCTTTATCCTGGTAGATAACATCAGCAGGAGGACCTAGAGGTGTCCTTCTTTTTTTTACATGGGTGTTTTAGTTGTAAGATAAACATGCTATAAATGGTCATAAAATCTCTTCACAGGATCTTTTATCTTCTCCAGTATAGTGGTTGCTTGTAGTTGCCCTTTATCTATAATTTTGTATGTTTTTAGTAAAACTTGTTTTAAGAAGAATTGTATTTGAGGAACCCAAATAACCTGATTTCCATGCAAGACAAATGACAGCTTATGTCCCAGTAATTATTTTCAGACCTGCCAACCATGCAGAAAAGAAGTGTCTCAAAAATCTTAACTGTGGAAAAGCAATATACAGTTGCCAGCTGGGAATGTGGGGTAAACAATGTGTACTGCTCCAGACTGGTGTCTGTGGCATTGAAGTTGAGACGTTTCAGGTTTTCATGGGTAAGAGCTATCTACGTCCACGTAATGGAACCTGAAAGATGTTTAATTTCCACCTCTTTGGTCACTGGGGCAATTAAATCCAGGATTTCACAGTTATATAGAGTGCCACTTTTGCCATCTGTATTGTGTCCATAGTTGCAAGGGGGCCTGGTGTTTTAGCTAGCTTGTTTGGCTCCTTCCTTGTCATGGAACAGGGTGGCTTTTAAGCTTGAAGGTGTCTGAGCAGGAGGCCTTAATGCCGGTCTGCATCCTCTTCTCCCTTCCCTTGTGCCACCTAGCAAGTGCGCTGTCCCATTCTGTCCCGTCCCCCCAGGCTTTCTACCCGCTCAGTGCCCCCTGCTCCTCTCCCGGCAGTGCAGGGGCCTGCAGACCGGAGGAGGCCGAGCTTCTCGGGCACTGAGGTGGGACGTGTCTCTGCACTGCAGTTCCTCAGTGCTGTTTCCTTGTCACAGGTTTCTGGCATTCAGATCCTGTTGTTTATAAAGGTTTACTAAACACTTGGAATTTATTTACCATGTGGTATGACACATTT
This sequence comes from Alectura lathami, assembly GCA_013399715.1. Taxonomy (NCBI): domain Eukaryota; kingdom Metazoa; phylum Chordata; class Aves; order Galliformes; family Megapodiidae; genus Alectura; species Alectura lathami. The sequence continues at coordinate 66,070 of VXAV01001155.1, forward strand.
TTCTATCTGCCTGGCTTTCACTGCAGGGGTATTATGACACTTCATTATTTAAGTGGAGCTGTTACTTTGTAACATATTCCAGCCAGTGCAAGACCTGTTGTTTTAATGCTATCAAATTGTGTTGTGTGGTGATGAGTGTGTTCCTAGCCAACAGATATCCTCAAATTTCCGCAAAGTTCTGTGTGCAACGTGAGAATTTAAATTACAAAAAAAAAGCAGTGGCTTTCTTTGACCTCTCTCAGGCCTTTTGGAGCAGGGTGTTGTTACTACCAGTGCCAACAGCTTCCCTTCAGAGGGCTCACAGGCCGACTGGCTACTGCGTTGGCATTCTCTTTCCTTTCCCCCAGCCTTTTTGCTCCGTCTTTTGCAGTTCTGTCTGGGCTGTTTGCTCTGTTGGAGTATGCTGCCAGAGGGGTGGAAGGCAGCTAGTCCTGGGGGCAATTTTCTGGTCTGGAGGTAATAAATGGTGCAGATTCTTAATTAATTATAGTTGCATGTGGTTCAAACCACTGCTATTTTGTGTTTTGGAAAGTAAGAGGCAATAGCTGTCGTAGTTGTTTACAACATAAACAGATGTGAGAAATAAAAACTGGTGCCTGAGATGCGTTGCTATCTCCCCCAGGTATGGGCAGGTAGGGTGAAAAGTAAAATGGTGCGTCTAGTTCCAGCCACCTCAGTAACGTCTGAGGTGAGACAGCAGGAGACAGAGCCCTGCCGTAACAGGAATTGTTCTAGTTAATCTCTCCTGAAGGAGCCATAGAAATATCTGCAATGCTGATATTTATTTATGTTTAACACAGTGGTTTTTAGGATTGCAGTCAGAATCAGATGCAGTTACTGCAATACATTATACAAATATATGAAAATAAACTGTTTCAGCCCCAAAGACTTCACATTCCAGCTTCAGAGGAGATCCTGGCAAGCAGGCACTGCAAGAGGAGGAAGCAGTGGAAGGAGGGTGTGTGCTGCAGGCTGACAGATCTCCTGGCTGCACAAGAGTCACTTGGCATCTTGCAGGATAAGGCCCCTTCAGGTCAAGGGCTGTGCTCCTTACTCCTCCAGGTGATACAGGTCTTCTGAGTACACTCAAGATCTGCTGCTGTTGATAAGAATCATGGATGCTAGCTCTTTCATGTCTGAATTTAAACTGAATGAAATGGAGAATTGTGGCTGTGATTTCCTGTTGATCTGTTTATTTTAACTAATGTGCGTGTGTAGTTTTACCCATTTCCTAGAAGTGCATGCAAATATGCCACATACTGACTAGCCTGTTGGCTGCTGTGACACTACAGAAGCATAACTGTGTAAGCTTCAGCAGGGTCACAGGTGTTTCATATGTAAGCCCTCTCAGGGGGATAGCAGGAGACACAGAGCACGTGTCTCCTTGAGGCTGCACCTGTCTGTGAAAGAAAAGCCACTGTCCTGACAAGGCTCTTGTCAAGACGTTCCTGTAGCATCTGCACTGACTGCGGTGTCACGAGGCACCGGTTGTACACTGGGTGCATCACACTGATACTCTGGCACTGTGGTTCTCATCCTCACAGCTACAGGAGGCACCCTGGCATCCAGGCATGCAAAATGAAATCTTAGTCCTCTTCACTTAAGCTACATGGCAGGCACCATCCCACTGCTTTGTTTGCATTTTGGTATGATGTTTGAAGAAAAATGTTTCTCCCTGGATGGATCTGTTAACTCAAAGCTGAATTATTTTTATTTTATCACAGAAAAAGATTTATTGATTTCACGGGGACTCTTTTGTATCAGTGAGGCACACTATTTGACTTGTAAGAAGCTGAATTGAACATGCTATGCAATTTAAACAAAAATGCAGATTCTTAGATCCATTTGTCCTGTTGAGCTCTGGAGTGTGCTCATTTAGCCAGTGCTGCATCCTGCATTGATTATAGAGCCTTTAATGAACGTTTGCATCTTTGGCGTTTCAGCTATGGCAAGCTAAATGCATTACTTATCAGCAAACAAAATAATTCATGGGTTGTTGGTTTCTTTGTTTGTCAAGATGTTTCTAAGTCAGTCTTTCAGCCATTCACAATTGTTCTCTGAGCTGGCATCACTTGAACACAAGAAATTGCTGAAGACCATCTGTATCTCTTCCTGACTTAACAGGGCTGTTGTAAAGTAACTAGATCCTTTTTAAGAGCTTCTGGCCCATCTCCTAAAAACAGGATGGGAAGGACTGGAACATGGGAAATCAGAAAGATCAGATTGTAACTGGTGCTTCATGAGGACTTGTGAGGTTTGTGTAAACTCTCAGGCCCCAGCAGGCTAGGCATGGCTAAGTGGAAAAGGAGTAGAATATATTTTGAATGAAGAAATGTCACATAATTTTTTGCAAATAAAGGGTTGGAAGAGCAGATGCTGCAGCATGGTGATTTGTTTATGCCTAAGTTGTAGCGGTCGTGTACACTTTAGACTTTCTAGACATAAGCTTATATTTATCTTGTATGTTTGGACTTTCCAACCATGCTGTTGAAGTGCTAGTAAAAATACTAGGTTCAGAATGCCTGCTAGGTCCTGAACTATACTAAAATTTACCTTAGATTTGCCCGAGATGAATCAAACTAAGCTGATGAAACCAGAGAGGCTTAGGGGGTTGCCTTAATTGAGTGTACAGAAATGAAATCAACATGACAGCAGAATTTCTCATGTTAATGCTAATTCTGACCAGTTGAAAAAAATGCACTGAATTTAACTTAATTATGCAAATTATTTACATAATTGAAAACATGTTGAGGGCTGTGAGGAAAGGGTGTATGGGAAATTACAGTGTGCCAGTTTGTAGCTTTTAGTGGTCAAAATCATTCGTTTTATTTTTTGTGCTGGTATTGTTTTATTTTGAAGATACTTCATAATTCTCCATTGTGAGTCAGGACAGAGAGAAAAGAGATCCAGTGACTGCGAGAAATGCTCTCCTGCTGACAGCTGGGTTTTGCCCCTTCAAATGCATGTGGGAATTCATTGAAATGTCTAGTAATTGGTTAATAGCACCCATGAGGTTTAGATGAATAAGACATTGGGTTGTAAGAAGGAATTGTAGGATTTGGGTGCTAAGGCTTCAGGACTGTATTATGATGGAAGAAGAGGGAGATTTATTACGGAGCTATACTGGCGAGTTTGGCATTTGTTGCTTTGGCACAGTGTAAACATAGGCATTGTCCAACCTTAGCTGCGTAGCTTTCCATAGAAATACACGTTGTCCTCCATAGAATCATAAAGGTTGGAAAAGACTCTAAGATCATCCAGTCCAACTGTCAGCCCAGCACCACCTTGCCCACTAAATCACGTCCCTAACTGCCACATCCACACACTTCTTGAACACCTCCAGGGAAGGAGACTCTACCACCTCCCTGGGCAGCCTGTGCCAATGCCTGACCACTCTCTCTGAGAAGAAGTTTTTGCTAACATCCAACCTGAACCTCCCGTGGCGTAGCTTGAGGCTGTTACCTCTCATCCTATCCTGCATGTGCTTGTGCAGCAGGGATGGATGAAGGCTGTGCATGAGAACTCCAGGTATGCCTTGTCTGCAAAACTGAGCCTGCATTGTCTGGCTTGGCAGCCAGCCTGAGACCTGAAACCGGTGCTGACTTCTGACCTGGCAAAGGCTGGGAACGTGGCACCGGCCTCAGCTGCAGGAGGGGAGAAACATCTTACTTTTCTTCAGTAGCAATTCCTCTGTCTAGTGATCCAAATTATGTTTTTTGGCCTCAAAAGGAGCCGTGTGTGCTCAAGCAGAGCAATGGCTGTGCAGTTGGGTCTCCCAGTCTGTACAGCAGAAGCGGGACAGCCTGCAGAAGTCTTCTCTGCTCTTCCCCACTCCCTGTGTGCAGGGGCAGGGTGAGAGCGAGAATCCTGAGAGCTTGTCAGAGGAGTGCTCCGAGCTCTGTCTGGCAGAGTGTGGTGGTAAGGAGTCGCTCATTAAGAACACATTTATTGTACCTGTTGGAAACTACTTCTACTGTGGCACATCAGTGTAACTCTCGAGTAGGAGTGAGACCAGTCATTTCAGTGGGAAAGCTCATCTCTAATGCCTGTGGTAAAAGGAATATGTGAAGTGAGTGGCAAGTAGCAAGAATGCCAGAAGATGGCTTTGTAACAGAAGCGTTTCTCCTAGAGCAGCACTCAGCTGTGAAGGTTTGCCATTTTGTGCTGGTGCACTCATTTTGCTTAGAAGCAGAGGGGCCTGTATTGCTGGAAAGGATCGTACTGACTCTGCCAGACCACTGCAAAGCCTGCAAACAGCAGCAAACTTGTGTTTTCTGCACCTGTCCGTGTGGATTAGTGCCCAGAACCTGTATAAAGTGAGTCCTAGTGTATCTAATCTGCCTTGAAAAATCAGCCTTTCACCCCAGAATGCGCTGGGCGCAGTGCCCAGCGCGACCCACGTGGGCTGCGTGAGAGGAGTGCACTGCAGGAGACAGCCTCACCGCTGTGCACCGCTGTGTGGGGCAGTGCTGGCTGCTGGGGGCTGCTGGGTCCTGCCAGCTGCAGCACCCTGTGAAACAGCTGGGAAACCCCAGGTATGCGTATGTGCTCAGTGGTAGGTCCAGATCTGCAGTTGTCCCGTGTGTCCTTGGGGTGACATCGTGAGGCAGAAACAACAGAAGAAGTGCGTTTTGGCAGAAGTCCTAAAAACCTTCGTAGAAAGAATCTGAAACTGCTCATCACACAGCTGGTGTGGTTTGAGGCAGCTGGAGCTCAGGTAGCTCATGGGCTGTACCCCTTGCCCACCAAGGTCCTCATTCCTTGCTCTGCTTGGTGCAGCAGGTGGTGACCATGCATATGGGCAAGGAAGGGGCACTGGATATGGAAGATGCTGAAGAGCCGGGTCTGATTTTCCAGTGAGAATTATTGCTGCCGTTGATTGCACTGTATAATTGGTAGGAATTTATGAATACTGTGAACTTATTCAGCGAGAGATTACCAAATTAAGCAATAATAGGAGCCATGATGCACACAAAACAGAACAAATTGCCAGGACAGATGATTAGGTAAAAAAATCCCAGGTTATAGTCTTGTAATTTAGTTTTAAATACAAGATTTTTTTTTTTTTTTTTTTAATAGATAAGCAGCAAGAGCTGTGCAGTGCTTGAACAACAGCTTTGTCTCATTGCAGCTAGCACTGAATGCCAGCTGAACATTGTTGATTGTGATTTTATGCTCTCTGGGAAGTGCTGAACTGTGAGCCTGCCAATCCCTAAAGACTATGCTGGTAGGATTTGTTTTCCAGAACTGATTTCTAGAAACAATAGTCTGGAAAAAAATACGTACTTATCGTAATTTCATAATAAGGGACTTGGTTTGAGCAGGATTTGTGGAGTCTCTGCAGGAGAATTAAAGGTCACTATGGCCTCAAGGTAATGAGGTATTGCTCTTGGTTTTGCTTCAGCTGGGATTTCACCATGTGAATTAATTATTGTGTTTGGGGAGGGCGAAATGGTCACACAAGTTCCTACAACATTTAGCTCGTTAGAATTGTGCTTTATTTTAAGCAGGAATCATTTAAATGCTTGGGTAGCTCTGACTGCTAAACACGTTTTTTCCTTGCCTGTAGTGGCTGGTGATTGTCCTGATTTTTTTCTGTGTCTGTGCTGTAAAGTAGACTTCAAAAGTGGCATGAGTTGGGGCTTTTCCCACATCACCTGGAGCTGCAGAGAGGAGCGTACGTAGCAGGCAGAATAACAGAAACAGCAGCACAGCTGCTGAGTGCGCAGTGCGCGATGTCGCTTGTGATAAATGCAGCTAATTATTTTGCTTTTAGTGGTGAAATTAATATAAACTGTCTGCAGTGTTGATTTAGACAAGTGCAGTTGCAGAAGTAATGTTTAGTTCAGCTCGAACCTTCCCAGTAGCAGACTTGTGCATACTGGTGAGAGGGAGCGCCAGATTCGCGGTCTGAGCAACAAGGAATGTCTGCCATGAAGAAAGGCATCAGGTTCAGGCTGCTCATTGATCCTGCTCCTGCAGAGAGACGTACGGACTGCCCAATAACATTTTCTTTTTCCCCATCCTGCACACACACGAGCAATAGATTAGGCTGCAGAAATGGCATTGTCGCTGTTGAACTTAAAAAGTTGGCTGAGTGCGAAGGCTGTTGGCATGCACCTAATGCCAGCCTCGTTTCAGTTCTCTCATTCAAGGTGACACGCACGTGTGGGCCCCTAGCAGGGAGGCAAAACGCGCTCGTGTGTGTTTGCACACCTGCACTCGGAGGCTGACACTGCCCGGTGGGCAGGTGGGTGCTGCAGATCCCGGCTTGGCGTGGCAGTGTGCTCCCAGCTGCTGAACCCTGCAGAAGGGGGTCGTGCTTGGAGCCACTGAGTCACACCTTGGAAATAAGTGCTGCAGTAATGCTGCGCACGGGTTTGTGGCCTGCAGAGTTCTAGGGCAAGTCTGAGGTGCCATTTTGTTACATAGCAGATGAGTAGCAGGATGGCATTTCCCTTCTGGAGGTTGGCTACCCGTAAATGTATTGCTTCCTCCAGCTCACGTTTTTCTGTTCTTAGTGTTCTGATCACATCTAATTTAAACATGAGTTTGTTTGCAAGATGACAATAGTCTTCTGCCTTCCCCTGGTACTCATTCAAACAAAGGTGATGGCTGTTACAGCTGTGGAGGGCAAAGAAAAGGCAAAGAAAAGGCTGAATTCCAGATGGGTTCCAAACGTATCAGGATCAAGCAATCTGAAAGGAAATCTCAAATCCATGAGATTCTACTGTTGTAGAAGCTGCCCCTGACTTCTTGGCTGATTCCCTTCCTTCAGGGCTACTGAAATAATTTTGCCAGTGTTTCTTAAGTGTTCAGTCACACTGAAAATCTCAGTGCTCAGTGAAAAGGGAAGCAAGCCTACCCTTGTAACAGACCAGAACTGTTTCACTGGAACAAAAATCCTACTTTCATTTGTTTTGTTCGAGACAGGAGCAGGATTTAAATTTTCTACAAATTAAGCCAGAGGATGTTTTCTTACATGTTATGTTATAAAATCCACTTCAATTAGAAATGAAACTGAGGAAAAATGATTTATCAATGATACAGTGTAATTTTTGTTTACCAGAATCTTTTATATTGAAGAACTTAGGCCTTTTTGTTGTCTTTGGAAGCGTCAGACAATCCATTTACGAAATAACTCCTGATTTCTCTCGTTGTCTATTCATCTTTTCCATTCAGAGAAAGACGCTTACTTGATTTCACCTCTGTTCCCGTGACCATGCAGCTGATTTAATCTTGCTAACAAGATACCAGAAAACAAATCCTGAAGTCTTGATATAATAATGATATTCTGTTTCCCAGGATTATCAGGATTTATTTTGTTTCTTTTGATGAGACATTTAGTAATATATCAAGCTGGCTGTTGGTGCCATCAAAGAGTAACACGTGAAGAATGCAGGTGGTAACGTTGGCTGTCTATAGCAATGAAGTGTTAGAACAACACCGCACAAATAGTTGGTGTATTGAAATCTCTGTTGGTATCTACGGCGGAGAAAATATTTCATACTGATATCTGGGCCAAATCTCTTGAATGCGTTAAGAAGAATGATGTAAACATCTTAATAAAATATTGAAGTCTCAAACTCAGGTTTTACGTGTCTGGAGCAGCACTGAACTAAAAATGCTGTGTTAGAACTCAGCATCCTAGCTACATTCAAATCCCCCCCAGGCAAATGAGAAGCCAGGGGCTTTCAGCATGCTGTGAATAGCTTGCCCCAAACTGCAAGGCAGGGGAGGAGCGGGGCCTTGGAGTCTCCTGTGCTAGACCCTTCTCCATCTTTCTGATTGTAAGGGTGTTATTTTAAACCAAGTTGCTTTTTAAAACAAACACAAATGGCTTTCATGGCCCACTGCAATGTTTGTAAGATTTGTAATTCTGACTGTTTGATATAGAGAAACAGCCCAAATGCCTTTACTTATTTTCTGGCAGTATCTTTATACAGCTCAGGAACTTGTATGCTTTGCTGTCAGTGCAGAAAGCATTAAATACTGGTTTTGGAGTAATTCAGCTTATCTTCTTTCAGAAGTAGATACAGGTTTCATAGAGTAGGATGAGGGACCTGGAGGGTAGACCCAATAACTGAAGGTCAGATTTGATCCTATTGGCAAGGGACAATTCTGTCACTGTTTTCAGAAAGTAGATCTGTTCTGGACCGAAAGATCTTGTTGTGTGGAAGCATTGTTTGCTGTTTACGCTTTCTTTTGCAGAGGTTTTTATTTCCTTGACAAAGTAATTTTTGCTTGTGCAATAGAGAATATAGGATGCAGTGGGACACTGAGACAAACAGATTTTACATGCACATTAGAAATGTAATTTCATTGAATAAATGAATATATATGTTTTAGAAAAAAGCTGATGTCAGTGCTATATCAACCAAAGAGCCAGAACCTGGCAGATAGTTTAGCACATGCTTGGCTGAGGGAGTATGGGCACCTCCATTAATCTGCAGTTTTGTTGGGCTGTTGACCTGCTGGACTGCGGTGTGCTGGTGACAGTACCGTTATCTGAGAGGGGGATGTAATGTGAATGGCTTGGAGAAATATATTATGCACATTCTTTTCTCGTTCCATGCAAAAATAATTTAATTCATTTCAGTGACTATAACTTTGCATAAAGCTGACATGGAATCATAATTTCCTCTTCTGCTATGTTTCCTCTGATAGCTCATATTTAACCAAAAAAAGTGGATACTTAGAAAATGGTGACTCAGTGCAGGGAGGAAGTGCAGTAGAGAGAGTGCTGAAATTTGTAGAAAAAAAATGCTTTGAAATCTTTAAATTTTCTAAAATAAGTATTTGATTAAAACCCAGCCTTTTCTATGTATATGGAAACAGGCTTTTCACCCCTTTCTCCCTTTTTTGGCAAACTAAGCAGTGATTGGAAGGAAGTGAGAAAGCTGTTCTTTACTATGAATGTGCCCCTTTTTCTCTCTTGTCGTGTTTTCTAGCCAACTGAAACAAGGTTTTATCAGTGCATGGTACCAATTGGAGACTTCTGAAGCTTTTTATGTCTTGCAAATGTCCTCCCACATCTCCTTCTTCCCCCGCAAGCACACAGGAGAAAGGGAAAAAAGTGAGCAATGCATTTATGTAGAGGATGATTAAACAACCATGTTTCTGAATAAAATCAACACTAATTTCACAGCAAATGGCTTTAGTATCATTCTCTGTAACATTATTAGAAGTCTAAAATGATGTGCTCTTCATTTAAGCTAGAAGAACCCCACCACCAGACTGGTTAATAGATCAAGGCAGTCAGCTGATGAGCAACATATGGCAGAAACTGCTGCATATGAATTGTTAATGATCTTTGCTGAGGAAAATAACCTTCTTCCTGTTGGTATGGAGCCCAACTGGAGTGTGGAAAAATCCATTAAATGTATGAAGATTACAGTGAGTCAGACTTTATATCCTCTTTCAATAGACTGTTGTGTGAAATGGCGATTTAGAAATACTTTCTGGTTTTTATTATATTCCCTGGCATCCTCTGACCTCGATAGTGCAGCGGGTTGATATCCTGTACTGGAGGCTCCATGCTCTTCTCTTGGGGGCAAAACGCAAGAACTGGTTTGCCCCAGGGCCTCAGGACAGGTGTTTGTACCTCAGTGCTTCTCTTTGCACCGTCAGAGCTGGGCGAAGGATGGATGCTTGGTCGAGCTGAGGAAGCCCTGAGTTAGGCACTGTTCCGCTTGAAGACACAAACCAGAAGGCTTTGGCCATTCGTGATATGATTTAGTGTGGTTCATGGAGAGCAGCCTGCAAGTTCCTGTCTTGTAGGCAAGTGAAAATATGGTGTTTTTAACACCTGTGAGCGTTAAAAGAGTTTTCTGGGGGAAAGAGTTACAGCTACTCTTAGAGCTGAGACTTGGAGCATCCCCTCTGCTCTGCTGCTAACATTCCTGGGTTTGCAGTGGGGTGGATGTGGCCAGCAAACCACATGGATCCCTGTGGAGCTCCCAGCAGCAGCAGTTTAGATCCTGTGGCTTGGGCAAGTTTTGCTGAGTCTTCCTCCTGTGGCGTGAGCATCTTGTTGCTGTTAGCCCTTGCCTCGCTGCTTGCCTTGATTTCTTCCTGCATGGATGTAGAAGAAGTAAAGGAAAAATCTAAGGGTAAGGGGTCTTTATTCCTCCGGGTTTGGAGACAGCTTCTGTCTGTGCTGTTGAACATGTCTTCTGGTGGGAAATAGTGGCTGGCTTAGGAAGAAGCTTCCTGTGCTGTGAGGAAAATGAATTGTGCCACAGAGTTTTTACTGCTGATTTCTGCTGATTTAGGATATATTCTGCTATTACTGTGAAAGAAATTGCAATATGCTTGGTTACAGGCTTAAAAGAGAGGGCCTTTGTCTTCATTTAAACTGGCTTCATTTGAAAATAAAATATGATATATGAGAGTAGCCTGCTGTTAGTTGTCAGTGCCACCATAAATGTGCAGGACAGACTCAAGACTTCATTTTAGCAGCCTGGGGGACGTGGCAATCCCGCTCCCAGGGCAGGCAGGACAGGTTGTCTCCATGTCATGGCACCAGGTGACTCATCCATTGTGCTTACCAAAATATTTCAAGTGCTGTGACTCTTTTAAATGAAATTAAATTACCATGACAGAAGTATTTCCGAGAGATTTTGATTCATTGTCTTTGAAGAACATTTCAGTTAAAGCTGCAGTTTTATGATTTGGTTGGGTTTAAGGGAAAACTTTTTCTGAGTGAAGGAAGATTGGCATGAAGGGGCCACAAGTGCCAATTTTCATTCCAACTCAAATAATCATATGTAAGAGATTAGTGGATACCATTTGAAGAGAAGAATGTTGGTGTGAATTTATTGGTTTAAAAAATGGGGAAAAAATAGAGTGCGTGAAAATGGAATATGTTATTTCTAGAGCTGTATTATCTGTCTAACTCAGTGCTCAGCTCTGCAGTCCTTTCTTACATAACACTGCTGGGGAGCTTTGACCCTGCAGAATCTGGCCTTCGGTAAATATTTTTAAAACTATTTATAGTCTGTTAAAATGACAGCATAGAATTGTTACAACAGAATTGCTTTCTCTATGCAACTTCAAGTATCATCTACTTATTTCTGTCACTGGAGCAATTTTTAGCACGACTTACTTCCCTTAAGATCGCAAAGCTCATGCCGCATTAGCAATGGGGCATGACAGGCTGTGTGAACCAGGCAGATCACAACTTTTCCTCTGGTTCTCTGATGGAGGCTTCAGCCCTGGCAGCCAAATTAAATGCTACTTTTATCTTTATCACTGAGGAGCAATAAACACATCCCCACAATGTCCTTCTAAAGTTAATTTTCAGAGGAGATCTGCACGCCCATTAATACATGCAGTTATCTGGCAGTAATTGTTCTCCCCGCATGATTTCTTTTTTAGAAAAGGCCTAAGGGCTATTTATGGTAAATCTGTCAAATTTTGTACCCTCCATTTTTCAGATCGCTCTTGGCCAGAAAGTAATTTTAAGTCCTTCCTGCATAGACTTACACAGTTATGCAGCCTCAGGTGAAAAGCTGGGGAGGAACCATGACTCAGAGATGACAAGTGGGATTCATCTGCCTTAACTCGGGTGTCCAACTTCCAGCTGCCTCAGACCAAACTCGTCATTCTGGCTCTATTTATAGTCGCTGGAGAGAAGTAGGGACCTGCCAAGGGTGACGCGCCTCTGCCTGAGTGCGTGCCCTGGGACAGGGGAATGGCACCGGGATGGGGCTGGCTCCTCCGCAGCCAGTCCCGTGCCAGTGGGTGCGGAGCTCTGCGGGTGGCCAGAGGCAGCCAAGGCAGTGGTCTTCCACTGCCATCTTGTGCGGGTTGGATGGCCAGGGTTCACCCGTTACCTCTGCCCACCTGTCTGCAGCAGAAGGTAGAGGCTGCCTTGATCTTTAATCCTCATTTCCTGTAGCTGTGACTTGGATTTGAAAAGGTTAGAGGGGAAATGTGCACAGGTAGGTGACTGGATTACATTCCCCTTCAATGCTTTATTACAGCTATGAAAATCTAACTTCTAAATGGTACTACCTTTAGAAGAGGGACCATGTGTTTTATCTTTGGTACTTCCCCACACTACACAGCATTAATACTTGTAAGATAGTAGTAGCTAGTGAAAACACTGGATGTTACAAATTTTTATCTCTGTGTTTATTTTTGTTATGTAGCAGTACAGGTGTGTGTAGATACACTTTCAGGTGATTAATCTCCATAACAGATTAAGTTGTCCTGCCAATCTGGAAATGGTTTGCTTTTATCTTCATATCAACCATCAAAATTTTAACTGCTCTTCATGATACTTCAAAATGCTTTGTTTCTCATTCTGAGTTCTGATACAACTGCAGTTTGTTATGCACCTTCATTGTCTATACAGTGCTAAAAACGAGGCTTTTTTTAAGCACAGTCAGATGCAAATTTATGGCTAGTTCATATTAAATTCAAATATTCAACATACAACTAGTTTTTTATTTGTTTTTAGCTACAACATTGACATTTTTATAATCATGTATTTTAGAGAGTTTCTGCTATCTCCAGGGCTTTAATAGAACATTATGAGTTGTAACACTAAATCCTTGGTTCTGCAAGGAGTGATTGCCGCAGAGGAATTGCTCAAACGGGCTGTGCAAATGCGTTGTTTTGTTTCACTTTGTTTTTTCCCTATTTGGAGGCTGGCCTTTGCAGTGTGTTAGAAACAGCACGACGATGTTGTTCATAATGTTTATAATGTGATTTTTTCCAAATAAGTTATTTTTTGTAATTATTACCTGAGCCATTAACAACAACCTTCAGATGAGAGACTTCACAGAAATGCTACAGCTGATGAATCGCTCAGTAAGTCGTGCATTAAATACCTTAACTGAAGGTCTGAATGCTGTTGTGCCCAAACATGTTCGCATGCAGGATGGAGGAGCCCTGGTCGGACTTAGCAGGAGTGGGAACAGGCCTTTGGGGAGCATGGGCCCTGAAGTGTGGAAATTGAGCAGTGCGTTGGCCTGAGGCACACTGGTTACTTTAAGGCCAGCTGTACAAAGCTGACTTGCCACAGAAATCATGTTTTATGCAGATAACAGTAATTAACAAAGACACGCTGTTGTCTCATGGGAATAACGGTGTGAATGTAACTTCCCTCGTTTGTGCTGTGCCATCGATGGGAGGCAGCCCGGTGCGGAGCTGTGCTGTCCAGGCCTGGCAGCGGCCTGCAGGACTTCTCCCTGAGCTCTCCTCCGTGCCCGTGGGCAGGCCGCAGTGCAGCGTCGGCACGATGTTCTGCTGCTGCGGGTCTCAGGCAGGGCTGTGATCCTGCTTGCTGGTATTTTACAAAGCCCTCAGACCTCCAGGAGCAGTGCTCAGTGGAGTTGCGGGCTGGAACAGGGACAGAGCTGCGTGTGTCCGGGTGTGGCTGGCAGCATGGCAGCGGCGAGGCCCACGTCAAACTGGTCCCAAACGCAGCCTCCCATGGCTTTGAGCTCTGAATGCTGTCCAGCTGAGTGCATCTCTACGCACAAGCGGGGAAGACCTGTACATTTGTACAAAGGCATTGCCGGTGCGTGCACATGTCGCTTCAGTGTTGTTGGCAGTGAGAGTGGGTGCTTGTTCCATCAGCTCATTGACACATTGAATATGTTCACTTAGCAGCTTAGCTTCATTATAAAATTGACTGCTTCCTTACCTAAGTGAAGGACACATGAGGTGCCATACTGTTAATTCTTACAGCTACAACTTAAAGTACACGAAGCACAGCAGTGTTTATAATCCAGCTCATGTATGTTCCTTGCATTCCATTTTAGCAGGTATTGCTGTTTGAAATAAACATCTATTTGAAGGATTAGACTTCAAAAAGTTACGTAACGAACAGCTCTTTGAAAAAGGGTTTGAGAGGAACCCTGAAGAGTGTCAGCGACACGAGAGCTGTGGTCGAATAATATATTAAGATGTACTTTACATGTGTAATCTTCTGCTAGTAGCAATGTCTTCTCAAGTCAAAGCTGTACTAAATAACCATTGCAGAGTCTTAGTGAGCCCAGTTTGTATTTATGTCTTTCTGACTAATTCCAAGCCTTAGCAGTAACAACATCTGGGATCATTAGATGGGTGCTACGCTTTGATCGCAGTGAGTTCCCTCAGTTCCTGTGGGATGTTTTTGTTTTTTTGTGTGTGTGGGCTTCTTTTACTCTCTAATTATTCTTCGCAAGTGAAATTAAAAGAGAGATGTAATTAAAATGTTCTATTTTTGAGCTTGTGTCATCTTGAGCTCGTGGGCATCAGTGATGTATCCCTTTCGGGGACAGAAGCACAGGATGCAGAACTTGCAGCTAGCTAAGGAGGCTGGGAGGGAGAGGACTGGGAGAAGTAATTTTTTTTGTTGTGGAAAGAGGGAGTGACTTCTATATTGTGCACAGAAGTAATGTAATGGATCTAAGGTAGCATTATTTATTTATTTATTTTTTCCTAAGTTTATGGGTGAAAAACCTTTTTGCCCCTCCTATTCTGCTGCTCACCTGGGCTTTCAGAGCAGTGTCTCCATTGCTCAAGCTGCCTGTCCCATCTATTCATTTATCATAGAAGTAAAAGGAATGATTGCTGTTTTCATTCCTGTCTATTTAGCCTAGTAAGATTAAGTGGGGGAGGATGGGTTGGGCAGAGAATTTCCATTGGCCATGCTCTAGATTGCCAGTTCCTGGCTGACCCACATACGTCGTGCCCCTGTGGTGACATGTGATTTTTCAGCTCTTCGCTGGAAACCGATAGTGCACAAAGCCCCCTTTGAGACGTGGATAGATGAAAGGGGATGAAACAGCTGGTTTGGTTTTATCCCATTCAGGTCGGATTTTCCTAGTCAATGTGCAGCATTAATAATAATAAAAACAGCTGTTGTATACCAGAAAACTTGCCATGAAAGGGACGTGATTGCTTGGGGGGCTGGTACTGTCATTTAACCTCTTCTCACTTCAAAGCAGGGATCTTAGTTTTAATATCAAGAATGATGAATGGCTTTGGCATTACTGTTTCAGTATTTGCATTGATTATTTTTGTATTTGAAAGGAGGAGACAGAGATCATCCTTGATCACAGAGTGTAATTCAGAAATACTTGGAATAAACACATAAAAAAACCTATTGTCACATATGCCATTCTCAGTAATTAACTGTTCACTCTTTGAGGTTTTAGTTGGAAAGCGAGGGCCCTTGAGTAGTCAAGTGACAGCAAAGACAGGAAGGTGTAAAGTGCGTAGTGGAGAGAAAAAGTCAAACCTGGCAGGCAGAAAAACTGTGGAACTCCAAGCCAGTATAGTCGACAGGCCCTGCCTTCCTTCCAGCTCTCCTACTAGTTGCCTTGTTCAACCAATAACAGAAGTGTGAAAGGTTGCTGCCACCACTTGCACCAGGGATAATTTTTTTTATGAGAAGCATAAAAAAATTGGCAGTTGAGGACAGTTACTTCTAATACATGGAGGAATCTGGATTCCTATGAGCCAATTAGTGCAAGGCAGTGGAATTCTGTCCACAGAAGATGATTTAGGGATTTTGTCCAGGTATGATAATTTTTATGGTAATTTCTCAGCAGTGAAGGTTGATGAAAATAAACATTTAATGGTAGTTTTTTTTTTTTTAAACAATATTAGATATATTTGCCCTAATCCTGGCCTGAGTTATGTCTGTGCAAGCATACTGCATTCACCCTTTTCTTCTGGTTCTGAATAGATACCCTTCTGCAGTAGGTTTTTTGGGATAAGTCCTTAAAGTGAAACCTGGGAATTTCACTTTAACAGTCACAAAAAATCATTTCGTGTATTATATCACGGAACCTGTGTACAAGCTTCATAACTGTCAGCTTCCTTCAGATGTGTCTAAATTTCCGTTCTTCAATAAATTTCTGCTACAGGCTGTGCATTCTCGTTCAGCAGTTCAGGAAGTATCTAACAATCCAGGAAGAGATGCAGCCGTATCTGAGCTTGCAAGCTCAAATGCTGAGATGAGCCTTTTGCTGAGCGAGTCACCTACATCACGTGCACTGAGGCAAACTGAAGATAAACTTCATCTTTCCCAAAATGGTGTTCTGCCATGGAAAAGGAAGGGAAAAAAAAACCAAACAACTTCAGAGGAGCTCACCAAAACTCCCACAAAACTCCCAGTTAAGGTGTTCCTAGATTTTGACTCACCTTTACTGCCTGTGAAGAACTTAAGCATTGGAAAGTTTTAGTGTTCTCTGATTCCTCAGATACCGGAGTACTTCTATTTTGTGTAACCAAGTGCAGAGAGAAAGGTGCGCTCTACTTTTACTATAGATAGGGGCAGCCTGGAGTTCACAGTGCTTCTGAGGTCCAGCTCTGCTTCCATGTGGTTTTAGGGATATCTTGAGCTCTCGTGGATCAGATTGTCTGTACTCCCCACCTGCCCTTATGCCAGGTAATGGGGGAGCTCCTTTGAGAGAGCGCTGAGCTGCTTGTGTGTCCGATGCTGGTCACATGGAGTTGAAAACATGATGTTTAAAAAAGCAGTGTAATTTTTGACGATTCCACAGGTGCTTTTAATGTAGAGAGTAATCAATGTAAAATGATGCTAGACCTTTCCCAAGTTTAGTTCATATTTTAAATGACAGAGCAGTAATTGCAGCAGATTTTAAAAGCTCTTTAAAATGCTGTGTGTGAAAGATACATCAACGTTATTTCTTGTATAATTTGTCTTTAATGCATGTAATGATTAATATAAAACACAAAGTGGACTTTACTGTTTGTAACTTAGGTCTGTTATCTGACTCATCTCCCTCCACCTATGTTTCAGTCTCCCTTCTAACCTCCATCTCTGGTTTATGGTTGTTGCAAGCCTTCCGTGCTGGGCTCTGTGGCGATGCTGATGGGGCCAGGAGGGTTCTCCCCCAGAGCCTAGGTGGGAACTGTGGCAAGTGTCAGCTGCAGCACCTGTGGGCTGGCTTTCTCCTCCCCTGCTGCACTCAGGATTCTGAGAAACCAGAAGAGCAAGGAGCGTTTTCTGCCTAAATGTGGGAAGTGTCATTACCATCCTGACGAAGCAAAGCTGAGATGTTAATAGTCCATAAATGATGTCTATCGAGATGTTAGCTGTATGGTTGTTTTCTCGGTGGCTTCTGAGTACCAGCTGATGTTTCGTGTTGTTGGTTTCCTACATCTGCTAAATGGATATTTATTTTCAAGTTACAGCTTGAAAAATCTCTTTATCTGTAGACTGATAACACTAGCTTGTGTAGCTACCTAATGGTTGCAGGGGCCTGAGTGGGGAAGGTGTGCGTAAAGTAAATATTGACACAAACAACATGAATTCAGTTTCAAGTAGAACAGAAGAGAAACGTTTATTCTCAGCTTAGTATGGACTGTGAAATTACAGTCGAAGAACTTTGTGTGATCATGGAATCGTAGAATCACAAAGGTTGGAAAAGGCCTCTAAGATCGTACATGACCTTTCCATCCTAAATGTGAACCAGCCAACTTACTGTGGTTCAAGGGAGGAGAGAGGAGAAGACCCCAGTACAGGTAAATTTCTTGGACTTCAGATGTGAAGAACCAGAATCTTTGAACAGCTGGGAAAGACTGCACTGCAAAATGGGCCGCAGATGATCAGAACTAGCCATAGCTGGGAGCAAAATAGTGGATTTTAGCCTAAAGTGATGATACAGTTTGCTACTCTGAAAGTTAAGTGGTTTAAAATTTCCCCCTCCTATTTATTCTTGCTCAATATAAATTGTTCTCTGAGATGAGAACATTGGAAAAATAAACTTAGTTTTACCTGAATTTTCTAAGAATCATGTTACATCTTTCTCCTGCACAAGCAGTAATGCGTATCCCATTTGGTGACGGAGTGTTTTTAATCACTGGACAGTGCTAAAGATCAGGCCTAACCTCTAGAAGGGTTTAAACAAAGTGTTTTAGATGTATCTATTTTTAGGAAGAAAGTCTTTAAAGAGGACAACAGCAGCAACATAGACAAATTTAAAAAAACATGAGGCTGTTCGTACAAACTTCAATATTCAAAATTCCTAATGTTTAACATTCTCTACTCCATGGGAATTCTTCTCATCTGGATAGCTTTCTGGAAATGTGTGCAGGGAAATATCTATCTAAGACACCCAGTGAGCAGCCTGCAAGAGAAGAGTGATCTATAAACTCGCAATCATAATGCTGTGGTGACTCTTAGAAAGTGTGACTACTCTCCTGAGTAATAACGCCTTAAAAATTGCACATTTTTGCTTTAGTCACCTATATGATTTTGATTTAATGTTTTATGGGCTCAGTCGCAAGGCACACAAGCACAACTTGTTCATCTGGTCGTTGATTCTGCTGCACATCTGAATCTTTGCAGATTTGCAGCTGAGTGGAGATCTGAAGGCTTGGTTTGATGCAGGAGGCAATGTGCTTAGGCAGAGGTCAGGCTGCAGGCTTCAAACGCACATGCTCTGTGCATTAGCTTCTTGAGAGAGTGATCACAGCCGACACGAGCACTCACGTAAGAAACAAGAAAATAGTAGAATTTTGTGTGTTTGTGCCCACGTTTCCTGGACGCTGCTACATTTAACAAAAAGATCATTCCTTCTGCTGTTTTTTTTTTCCACAGTCCCTTGAGTCTTTTCATCTATGCCAGCAGGTTGCGTCGGTAACACCAGTAAGACTGTTTTCTAGGCATTAGCCATACCCTTGGTTTTCCTGGGCTGACGAGTACGGCGAAGCGCTGAGCCTTAGCAACAGTCACCTGCACCGTGCTGCGGCTTCATTGCAGCTGGGAAGCAGAGGGATAAGTGCGCCCAGCACCCACCGTGCAGTGCCGGTTGATGCTGACGTCCTCGTTGTCTGGGGCGATGGCGTTGCCCTGACAACCCAGAGCATCCCTGCTTTTGGGGCTGATCCCTGCATCTTGCTGGGATTTACAAATGTTGCTATCTATGAGTGAAAATTTTGTCTTGGAAGTTGCGTGCTCTGCAGGCTGGTCATCTCACAAACCTCCCGGCAGAACAACAAAGAGATCTCCATCTAGGAAGATGGAGGGCAGGCTGCCTCACCACATGTGCATCACATTTGCCTGCCAGATACCGACTCCTTTGTACTTCCTTCTCAAAGCCATTTCATGTGTTGTAGCCTTCCTTCAGTTCTCCCAAATGCAGTGATCCCAATTAAAGCCAGCTTCTGTCTTCTTTCTTCCTAGCTAAATGGTTTGTAATTTATTAATGTTTGGTCAGTCTGATGGTGTCACACTGCTGGAGCCATGGGCTAAGTCACCTGTTTATTCTCTTGGAGCAGTCACAAATAATGGAAAGTAGAACCAGTTGGGGAAATCAGTTAACGTTTCAAGTCCTTAAGGAAATCACAGTCCTTTGTAAGTGCAATAAGCACATAAATTTTCTTCAGAAACTATTTATTTGAAAACATCCCTGTAGACAGCAGTCCGGATTTGATTTCTTACAGAGTCTCTTTTTACTGGTACATTTAAGAAGTTTAATTATCCGAGAAAATCTTTCATATCAAAGACTACTTTAGGTTCACAGAACTGCGTACTGCAGACCGGTGTCTATAGAGCTGTGTATTCAGTTTCTTTTCTTCACAGTCATTGGTTTATTGTCAAAGTCCAGCATTCTGGCCAGTGTGCTTTCTTGGTTTGCTGTTTTTGAGAAACTGAACATGGGATTGTGAAAAAAAAACAAAAGCACTTTCAGTGGGAATTTTGTAGGTTAACAGAATGTTTAAGATGTGACAAAACTCTGAATCCTGGTTCTTTGCAAATGGCATTGTGGAGTTCCTTATTCGAGACCTTTTAATGACTGTGAGCTGAAATATGCATCATCTATGAATAATTTTCCCTGTCCACAGACGCCAAGGTGCCAACCCTGTAAACTGAATGTCAGGCCACGTTTCTCGTGGCTCATGCAGTGCTGCCAGGAATAGTTGTTCTGCAGCTGCAGTTGAACTAACAAGTCTAGTGATGTATGAGCCAGTAACAGTCTAGCTCATGCTTTAATTTTGTGTTGGATTTTGCATTGCAAAGAGATGTAATGAGTAGAAAAATAATTTCAACCCTGAAAGCAACCGGAGCTAATACGGATGTCACATGCAGAGCATGTCTGTTCAGAAGGGGTGGTTTTCTCGGTCACTTTTCTGAACATTAGCACACTATTAAGACTGGTTTTCCTGTTGCTGGTAACTCCTCACCTCCCAAAAACCCTAAAAAATGAAGTATGATTTTGCTAACTATGAATTTTGAAGTAGTTCTTTTTTTTTTTTTTTTTTTTTTTTTTTTTTNTTTTTTCACCCAGGAATGTATTAAAATGATTCCTGCTTCTCTTTCCTTAGACAGGACTGCTTGTCAAAGTAGTTCAGAAGTCAGCCATCGCTACTGACATGGGTATGAAATGCTTGTATTTACAAATTTGTATTTGCAGTTCTGTATTTTATCTCAGTATCCTGAGATAATCTGTATTTTATTTCATGTATCCATGAAAACTTGGGGAAAAAAATGGAATATAATTCCAAATTTACAGTTAATTTTGTGAGTATTCCTCATATTTTCTGCCTTTACTTATTCCTCTTCCCCCTTCTTCTTCATTTTGTATGTGAAACACGGAATCATAAGTAAGTAATTTTTTTTTCTTATGTGACAGAAACACTTAAGCCCCAGTAAATTCACTATTGACATGTGGGCAGAAATTAACTACAGTGCAGCCTTGGAACCCAGTGTACCTACTTGCATCTGCAAGGGCATAACTGTGAGTCTGCTTCCCAGCTCTGCAGGCTTTGTAGTTTTAAATTTGGAACAAAAAGGGTGGGAAAAAACTTTCATATTTTCTCATTTTTGAGTTTCTGAAGTCTTCTGTTGCTTGAGCCTTACTGTTACAGACTGGCAGTACCGTGTCAGCTCACCATCGTGCGGTTTTGCCCATTATGCTCCAAGTGTGAAACTGAAGATAGAGTTGCCATGTCTCTGCTCCACCCTCTATGTACTCCAGTAAATACGCTGGATACAAGACCTTTAATACAAGGCTTTGAAGACTTTTAAGACATTTTAATGCTGTCTGGATCTGCTGGCAGCAGTAGACTCCTGCTTTGTTGCAGGAACAGAGCAGGGGTGTGGGACCAGCAGTCTGTGCGCAGCCCTTCCATCCCCATGCTCCCCACGTCCAGTGGGACAGCCAGGGCTTTGGCCATGATGTTTGTACCCCCTCCTACTGTATGGGAAGTTGGGATGTGTTATGGTGATGATGAGTGATTTAGGAAAAGAAAAACGGAGAGCAAGAGCTTTCAAGTGTCCACTGACACCAAAGGCTTCATTTGAGAACTCTGTTCCATAAGTGCAGTCCTTGTGCTAAAGGCTGGGAAATGAAGGAAGATTTCTTCCCCAGCCTTAAAAGCATTGGGTTTGGCTTTGATAGTTAGCTCTGCTCTATAAGGAAACAATCGAGCTATTATTGACAAGACTCACTGAAGAATGCAACTGTGGGAGTTTGATTCCCAGTTCTGTGCTGTTTTCTTCTTTCCTATGACTGTACCTTCATGTGCCTCAGGCTTTTGCATGTATTTATCTGCACAGGCACAGCATAGGCAGTGGTTTTGTTTTTAATTGCTGTATGGAGAACAGCACAATAACAATCTTAAAGATTTGTTTGAAGAAAGAAAATGCTGTGACAATTTTCACCTCTTATTGTGTCTGTTCAGGCAACTTATGAAATTTTACATGCACGACTTTATTTAGGACAGGCAATGGCAGTCTTTGCAGTTGGAGGCTTTGGCGGGTGCTGTAGGAAGTGGGCAGGAGCCTGACAGAAGCCGCAGTGCCTGGGTCCCTTGGAGGGGGTGCTGCAGGTGCCCAGTGAGAAGCAAGAGAGCAGGCGAGCCCCAGGCACAGGGTGATGGAGCTCCTGGAGGCTGCCTGGGGCACATGGCAAGTGGTCCCCATTGGGAAAGTGAGCGAAGTGCACTTCATCAAGTGGGTAAGTGTCTGTGCCTCACGTGTGTGGTCACACACTGCAAAAGCATCATAGCAGCAGGAGACTTTATCCTTAAAAAAAAAAAACAATTGAGAGGGCACTGTGCAGCTCTTTGGTACGAGCAGTTCGGTTTTGCCTGTTGCTGAACTTGTACCGTGGCAGATGACTCGGGCACAGACCTTGGTGTGCAGTTCTTCCCTGCTGGGTCTTCTTCAGTCTTAGCCCTGCAGGAGCATCTTCTAGGGGCCTTGGAGCATGCTCTGCAAAAAGCCCAGTTCTTTGTTACATGGATGCATTCACTGTGGTTGTTATTAAAGCCAGCCGCAGAACAGCTCTAAGGTGTTGCTTTGCCTGCAGTACTTCTTTTTACCTTCAAATATAAATTTCCTCCTCATCTGTGATAAAAATACTGAGTTGAAGGTACACACAGTGACAGTTTGTACTCGTGTAGCAGTTCTCCTGTTCAGGCTCTGCAGAAGATTGCTCGCTGCTCCCTCTGCTTTATGTAACACCATGCTGCTGCTGCTGCTGCTGGGCAGTTGGCTGTGATGATGTTAGAAATCTTGATCCTTATCTTCCCCAAAACATTTTTCTTTGCTTGAGAAATGGTGGCTGCCCAACCTGTGCCAGCTGTCCGTGGATCCCAAGGGATTATCCAGCAGCTGTGAATAGCTGGAACGATTTTGGCTTGGGCCAGTCCTTGGCCCTCAGACTCCTGGCTCTCTGCACACCCTGTGCATAGTGCAGCAGTGCTGGGGTGGGTGGGAAGGTAACACTGGAATTCCGGGGAGCCTGGGGTTGTGCCTTCCTTGTTTGCAGTCTGGCAGTGCTGAAGAAGCTCCACTGCTGAGCACGTTCCGTTTCACGCAGTGTAAGTCAGGTAGCACCTGTGAAGCCTCTCACTTGGGACCGGCATTGTCTTTTGTCCTGCCGAATTATAGTTAAAATACTTAAGTACTGATGTGGGTAGTGGAGAACACAGCATGTACATGCATATGTCAGTCATGTTTTCTTACTATTTTAGGAGTGTGTTTTCTCTGCCTGAAATAACAAATTTTGCATAACTCTGTCTCTTTTGCTACCACTCTAGCTTCTTTCCTTTTCTGTTCAAAAGTTTTTATATTTCAGAGCTGGAAATCAGCCTTAGATCATCCCGTTTTCTCTCTTGTGTCGCACAGGTTGTAGAATTTCATCTCATTCTTCACAAAAATGTAACTGTTCAAAAGGCTTCCTTGCCCTTGCCCTTGCCCTTGCCCTTGCCCTTGCCCTTGCCCTTCCCTCTGTCTCTCTTTCTATCTCTCTTCTCCCTCATGTTTAGTATGCTTATCTTCAGGCTAAAATTTTGATTATTTATGTCACATCTTTTCACCTTTTTTTTTTTTTGTCTCGCGTTTTTCCATTTAATATGAATTTCTCTCTGTGTATAGACTCCACTGGCATTGTGTATGGATCAGGAAAAAGGTTTTAGCATTGTTCCATAAAATAAACTCCCAGCTGTTAATGCTGCTTCTCCCAGCAGTTAATGGATGCTTGGCTGCAGTTCATGACTGTAGCTTTGCTTGTTCACCTAGTTGTGCTTTAGATATAGTGAGGAATTCATATTTAGGGCATGTAAATGCTTCCTTGAAATCCCAGGTAAAAAAGATTGAGCTAAATAGGCAGTTCACACCTCCAAGGCCTTTTTAAAGCCTGACTGCACATTGGGATGCTCAGTTAGTCATTCTCAGCTCCTGGACAAACACACAAACACAAACACCAGCATCCAGGCTGTGGTGGGGTATTGTGCTCGTGGGGGTTGCCTCCATCTGTGTCCCCATGCCCAATGCACGCCTGTTTGTGGGGGACCAGTACTCGTGCACAATTTATGGTGTTATTTAACTTGTGTATGTCATGAGGTTACTGCAGTAATTCAGTGTCAGGTATCAGCTGTTTTCTTTATGTGTAACATCAGTCTACTTCTGGGGATAATGGGAATCCTGCCCAGGAATAAGATCTGCCCTGCCTTTCCTTATCGGCACAGCACCGATGGAAATTTATGGGCTCCACCTCTGTTTATACGGTTATGCTTAGGTACTTTTCACCACTCAGTAATACCAAAATATGGCTGGAGTGCATTTTCTGTTCCATGCTTTGTATAATGCTTCCCAGCATTTACTCAGGAGCCTTCACTCATCGTTGAGCTCTGTCTGGAAGACCTCGGTGCCACCACCACTGATTAACTGGGGAGTGCAAGCCCAGGCAACTAAGTGGAGCCTGCTGGCATCCAGGTCCTCTTGCACCCTTCTCTCCTTCGTCAGCCATACATTTGGCATTAAGTTTTATGAGGATGTTTTTCTGAAAGAGTTTGGTAGGACTAGAGACGTAAGTCTGACTCTAGATGAATGCAGTCTGTTGTTTGTTGTACGTATGAGCGTCTCGTGATGTATATCATGTGAAAGTATAGATTGTGGCCCTGATAGAAGGATGCTGAGGGCAACTGTCTGGTATAGGAGCATGGCCATTTGGGAAGAAACACGTCTTAGTCTTGATTTTCCAAGGCAGGTGACATTAGGCATGTGAATAATCTTGACTGGGCCGAAATGTACCTGCTGTACAGGGAAGTTGTTCAACTAGTGACTTGTAACCAGGAGCTGTGATACATACTGCTGAACTGGAAGGATTGGGCTTTGTAGGTGGTTTTTATTTTTCATTTTTTTTTAAATACACCTGACCAAGTTGGACCTGGATTTGAAGTGGTGATCAAGTGGTGAAATACGCTGTATCTGAGTAAACATTCCCCTGAGCCTTCAGTCACCTGTGAAGGTATCTTTCAATGTAGCAGATGTTTACGGGTTATACAATAGAAAACATTTGACTTTAATTTTTTGAGTATTTTCTGAGTTCCGCTAGCATTCTCACCAGGAATGGTGATGGAAGAGCTATCTGTTAAATGAGTCCAAATAGACATTAGGGTCTCTGACTTCTTATTCTAATACTATCCAAGTGGGAATAAAAAAATGTTAGTACTTTCTGCTCTGTGTATACTGATACAATGCTCTGTTTAGCTGATGTGATTTTTAAAAAAAAAATAAAAAAAAGTAATTCTCTTTTGCTGCTGTTTGCTTCCCATTTGCAGCTCAGGCTAAAGTTGAAGATTTTACCTCATTTAAAGTCACTGTGTAGGTTTAAAACTATTATTTATAAAGTCAAAGCTTTCCTATCATGTTTTAAAAAATTCAATTTTCCAATATAATCAATCATTGTATGTCCTGCTGTTTCACTTAAGAGGGTGCTGAAGAGATTAATTCTCATATTGCTCTACAGTCATGATCCTCCAGATCTGGAGGTAAATCTCTCAAATTTGCTCACATTTGGTGCCGTTGGAAGCTGCTGTTGCGCTGTAGAAATGGCTGGCTGGGCAGCTTCAGTTTGCAGCCAGGGCTTAGCTCTCTGTGAAGATGTGAGAATCCCCATCCCGCACGAAGTTTAGCTCAAGTGAACATAATGCAGCTCAGAGCACATGTAGGTCAGGCTTTTCTTCACAAGAACTTGGAATATGTAAATAGTGCTGTTTCAATAGGGTTAGTACGGGTCAGTGCAGGTTTTGAACAGTTAAATTCCACACCAAGCTGTCAAGAAGAGTTAACTGGGAAGTTGCGGAACATTTTTCTCAACACCTAGCCCACAGTGTGAGTGATGAGATTGTTTGCATTACAAGCAAAACAATTTTTCTATTAAAACTTCTGAAAACATTACCCAAAAGTGTGTAGCTTACACTTCAAAACCACAAGGCAAATAAATCAGTTGTTGTTGTTGTTGTTGTTTTAAAACCTTCATTATTTGGCATTATACACTTAAGATTTTGTGTGTTAATTTGTCATTTCTGGATTCTCATATTGCAGACCCCTCAGACCCATATTTCTATGTGTACCTCAAGTGAGCACATTCAAGACCAAAAATGTTTCTAGAGTGGTCTGCAGGCTATTTCAGTGTCCAAATACAGCTAAAAGTATCTTAGTATCTTAATAAGATTAAATTTGTTTAGATCATGGTGCATTTTCAGAGGGAAGTTCATTATGTGAAAGGCAGAGAGAAGATGTCTCTGCTGTATTGGTTGCTATATGTCAAAGAATTGTCTGGAAGTTTGCTTTAGAATAGTTTGTTCTCCATAAATCAGTCTTGGCTCAGTTCCAAATAATCGAACATTTAAATTTCAGAATTTCTAAATTTTGGACTTTTTAATCCAACCCTTGCTTCCTGGTGCCTGCTCTGCAGAGACTGTGAACCTAATACAAGATTTCATTTTAGCTTCCCTTTATCACTCCAGAGCCTTTGGGGAAAAAATGTCACACTGCTGCCTTGCCAAGTGCAGTAGCTTCAGTGAACAGGCAACACTCCCTTGAGATGGTTATGAAATATATTTCTTACTCTTGAAAATGAACTTTTCAGTATCTCAGAGAGTTGCTGACAGGAGTGAGTGCATTTCTTAGATACCCTGCCATCACCTGGAAGATGGGGCGTCTTCAGAGGCCTACCTGGCTCACAGCATTTTGTGGCACCCACCACAGCAAGGGTTGGGATTTGGGATCCCCAGGTTTGGGTACACACAGTGGAGGAGTTATTGACTGCTCGACTCCTTTTCCTCATGGCTTGCCTCTAGTCTTATGTGATAGCTGTCGGCGATGACAGACACCTGTCTATTCAGCTGCAGGGTAGTAAGGAACACCGTGCCACACATGGCTGGACCCGTCAGCACCAGGCTGTTAAGAAGAGAATCATTGAATACCTTGGGCTGGAAGGGACCTGCCAACCCCCTGCCATGGCCTGGTTGCCACCCACCAGATTGGGCTGCCTAGGGCCCCATCCACCCTGGCCTTGAACATCTCCAGGGATGGGGCATCCTCAGTTCCAGGGCCTCACCACCCTTTGAGTGAAGAGTTTCCTCCTAATATCTAACCTAAATCTCCCCTCTTCTAGTTTAACACCATTCTCCCTGGTGCTGTCACTGCCAGACCAAGGAGGATGTACTGTACAGCACCAGGCTCGTCAGTGTTTAATGACCGGGGACCGTCTGGGCCGGGCTGGTTCCCAGCGCTTTGCTGGCTGCACTGGAAGCAGCAGTTCCCCAGCAGAGCTTTCAGCTCCGTGTTTTCAGGTTGAGTTTAAATGAATCCACACTCAGAAAGTATCTGTTGCCTTGTAAAACTCACCTCCAGCTTTAGTCTTCAGCAAGGAATTCAATTGCAATTGCCATTTGTTTTAACTAGGCCTCTCCTGGGGTGCATCCCATGCAGGGAGACAGCAGTTTTTGCTGTATCAGAAGGAGTCACCATTCCTTCTGGTCTTGTGCTCTGGCAGCAGCTCAGCTTCCTGTGTGAGCTAGATATTGGACTCTTTACTGGGCCAGTGTGGTCTGAGCTGAGTCTCAATGGCAGAAAAGGAAAATGAGGCACAAACAGACATTTGTTTGAGCCAAGACATCACACAGCGTGACGTGACACACTATCTTGATTTTCGTTTCTAGCTAAATATTTATTTCTCATGTCTAGAAAGTGTAGCATGCAGAGGATAGACAACTTTTCCAATTGAGTTTGACTTTTGGGGATCTACAGGTTAGTAGTGTGGAGGAGAATTTCAGGCAGTGCCTATTGCTGTTCACTTACCCACAATGAATTTCTTCCATCAAGACCACTGCAGCCCCAGCAGGGCTGTGCACTCACACCGCTAAGTAGCACAGCCACTTGCAGTTCCCTTTGTGCGTTGCCCCTTTTTGGGAGAACTCTGTGCTACCAAAGTGAAAAGCTTCTGTCTGAAAATAAATACTTCCTAATGACTCCTGAGCATATAATCAACCTATGCAGTATTACGACTGTATTGATGATGCCCGCTTCTTTCAGTTACTTGTGATAATCATTAGTTTCTTCAATATTCTGTATTTCCTAGAATAATTCTCAATCTGATTGAGACCTGTGATGATTATTGCATTGCAAATAAAATACTGGGTAGACCTGATCTAATAGAGGGCATCAGAGTGTAGGCACAAGTGTTTCTGCTGGGGGAGTTTTCAAAGGATCTGCAGTTCCTTCAGGCTCTTGAAATGATCACACTGTGTCATGCTTATGAATGGGGTGCAAAGGCTTCTGCAGAAGGGGGAAGGGTTTTGCTTCCTTAATGAATACGTTTTCAAAGAAAAATTAAATTTCCTTGTCACATGAAAGAAAGTAATGTGTACACAAATGCTAGCCATTATTTGGCAAATGGCTCAAGCTCAAAAATTCTGGCTGGAAAGCATTAGGAAGAAAAACGTTCTTCACCATCAATTAATGCATTGTTTTTCTTTCCCTTTCATGTTGCTAAGCAGGCCAAGAGATAAGGGGCCAGCTGTAATCCATCTTGTCAGATGACTTAAGTCACTTCGTGTTATACCGGTCATCTGGAAGATGAAAACTCCATTTCACTCTGAGTTTGATTTTTAGATCATATTTTTCAAGTCATCTTTGCTTCTGCTTAATGTTCTTGTCATCTACGTGTATTGATCGAGTATTCTGACACAAAAATATGTAATAAAGTGCTCCCTTTTTTGCTGTGTAGTGCCAAGGAAAAGGTGTTAAAACATGTTTGGTATGATACTTAAAAGCAGCAGAGTAAATTCTGGTAATTCTGTCGTGATAGCTGCATCTTCATCAGTGAGTCTATCACAGAGGGAATGGTTTCCATCTCCCTTAGACCAGTTGGTCTAGGCACTGCCACCACTTACACTGTGGCCTGTGTTAGCACAATGTGCAGGTGAGCTACCGGAGCTGCTGCTGCCTTCCTCTGACTCTACTTCCACCAGTGCGCAGCGAGTCAGATCTGCAGGGAGGGAGCTACCAGCTGTGCTTGGATTCTGTTGTCCATTATGCTTGAAGTCTCCTGGGCACGTGGCCTCCCCTTCTGTCTTTCGCTCAGACCCTTAAGGAAAATGATTCCAGCAGTTACTGCTAGAACTACAGCTAATGGAAGCTTCGCCAGGGTTGCTTTCTGTAGTTGCCCCCGATGGCAGGAGATGGGTGAGACCTACTAGTGATGCCGTTCTGTGTCCTTCCCATGGCACGATGTGGAGCATTCGCTGGGGTATTTCATCAAAATAACAGAATCAAACCCAGCAGCATATCTAAAGGCAGGTCTGACCTTTCCTGTATACCACAAAGTGGTTTGGGGTGCAGGAAGGTAAGAAAGGAGATTGATTTGTCATTTTGAAGAGTTACCACTGGGCATTTTGGGATGCTTTTGCTGTAACTCAGGGTCTGCCTTCTTGGGGCAACTCTACAAGGCAGACATCCTCACAGCATACGTGCTGCCTGCTTAAAGTCCGTATTAAATAACAAATTACTTCTTTATCATTCAGACTTACATTGTCCAGAGTTAAATTCATCAAGTCCTTAATGCTACCAAGCTGATCGTAATGGGCCGTAGGGGACCACGCACTAGTGTCACAGCACATTGTTCCTGCAGGAAGCGCTGGCAGCAGCCACAGCTGGGGAGAAGCTGGCTTGGAGCCACACACTGTTGGAGCTGGCTGTGCTCTCCGGTGGCTGTGCGTTAGGCAAGAGACTCGCGGACGCTTTGGGTGCCAGTGAGCATCGGATGGAGGAGCAGCCCCTGGCGCGGCTGGGTGTGTCAGCGGAGATGGAGCTGTGATCCTAGGGGAGGGATTTCATTAATACTTGGCTTACGTAGGAGGACAGCTCTCATCTAGGAAATCTAGGTTCGTCTTGTGTGGGAGGCGGAGCAGAGGAGGAGGATGAGCAGAAGGATTAACCCCTTGATGGCTGGCACGCTTTGTTCAGCTTTGTTCACGGAGGAGTTTGAGTAAGCCATTGCTAAGTAACATCAGAGAGGCTTGTACATGTCATTCGTCGACTGGGACCCAGTTATCGCTGTGCTGTCTATGAGGCAGATGTTCTGTCATTCCTTTGGGTCTCTGAAGTCTTAGAAGAAAACTGTGTCCTTCTGTCTGACTGTATTTTTTAACTGAAATTTCAAGTCTTGATTTTAAAATAATTCTCCCTTTTATTTGTCCTTGGTTTTCTCTCACTGTCTCGCCGATGTGGAGCAGGCACAGGCTGCAGTTCCATTGCTCTTCAAAGCTGCCTCCGTGTTCCTGTCACACTGCAGTTGCAGCATGCAACTCCAAAAACTAAAAAACATTAAGGGCTGTTTATATGGTTCCCAAGTAACTGAGTAAGACAGAGATAACCCCTGCCCTCCCTCTCTGGTCAGCAGCTGGGGAGCGGATTTGTGTTCCTTTTGCTTTACTTGGGATTTATAGTACCAGCTCTTAAGAGTAAGTTAAATAGAACGTCTGTTCTGTTTGTTCTCATTTACATGGACCATCTTTTGTTAGCTCATAGTCTTGGATCCCATCTGTAAAGTATTTTAGCTATTGCTGTGTTTCGTTCCAGCCTCAACAATTCCATAATTTTATTAATATCTGTGGACTTGCTTGGCAGTCCCAGCAATACTGTATAATGGGAGCGAATTGTTTACTATTGATCTTTGAAGTGGTGAGCTTTTTCTCATATATATATATGTGTATGAGTCATTTGGTGAATGCCTTCATTCCCCCTTTTTATCACTCCTCACTGAGTACATAAATCATCTCTTTTCTTGTGGTGAACCCTGTTTAGTTCTTTTCTCCCTCTGACCTCTGTTTTCTTCAGCGGGCTGAAAGGAAGAACCATAATCAGTGTGTGCTTCTATTTCACAAGTGGAAAGGACAAGACATGGATGAGGAGGAGGCTTCCTTAGCAGAAATTCAGGCTATACAGATGCTAGTTAATTTCTCAGCAGATGCAGTTAATGATGCTATTCATTTTAATTCTGTTTCAGAATAAATAAAGTGTGATTTAGTTTGTGGCTGGCAGGTTTTTTCTTTTGTAAATCAAATCTTTTGAGGCTATTTACATGAGATTTTTTTTTTTCCCTTGTCATCTTTTTTTGGCTATGATCTGGAGAAAAATCTCCATCTAATAGATAATACCTCCCACACCAGCTTCTAAAGGCTGACTCAAACAACAGCAAAATGGAAAACTCTGCAGAGCTGAAAGCTGTCAGAATCAGAGAAACCCTGAGCTGAATTTCCTGCTTTGGAGGACACTCTCTTAACATTCTGCCATCATGTATACCTTATACTATTCTTTTTCTGTTTTTGTTTATCGTATGTGACTGTAAGTCTAAGAAGATAAGATACATCCAAACTGAACATTATGAAGCTGGCAGTGTAAATTGAATTTCATGTTTTAGTCTTTTTTATTTTTTAAATTTTAACTTGAAAATGAAAAAAAAAAAATCTATTTTTAATTCAGAGAGCAGTAAATATAATGTGGTTGAACTTCTTTTTGCATGATGGAGACAAGACTGTGCCAGATTATTTTATGTTTCACAGAAAATCTTGTTACATCAATGTTATGCATTTCATCTCAAAATTCTGCCATATATGTGCCAAAATATTTTAACAACACAGCTTAATAAACATACCCTTCAAGTAT
Source organism: Alectura lathami (assembly GCA_013399715.1). Classification (NCBI taxonomy): domain Eukaryota; kingdom Metazoa; phylum Chordata; class Aves; order Galliformes; family Megapodiidae; genus Alectura; species Alectura lathami. The sequence continues at coordinate 97,508 of VXAV01001155.1, forward strand.
TAAAACATGAAGTCAACCTTTAATGCTGTTGTGTGAACATAGCAAAGCAGCATACTCAGTGCTGTTAACCAGTTTATGCTCCAGGAAAACTGCACACATTTCGTTCAGTCTGCAAGTGTGAAAGTTCATAGAGTTAAAAATAATTCTTCCCAGTTCATTAAATTTGGCATTTCAAGGCCAAGTTACAGAGTCTGAAAAATATATGATGTAATCAGTGTAAAAGAATTTCTGTTCTTGGGCAATATGTGTCAGTCCAAAGATTTCTAAATTCTGTAGACCTTACAAATCAATGTGCAAATATTTTAACCTGCAGCATGCAAAGCCGCCTGCCTGCTGAGAACTGCAAGGTTACATGTTCTTCGCTGGGTGATTTCTGGGGCAGACTGGGCAGTTTTGAAGCTTGTTGTAAAACAGGTGTGCAAGTTAGCAATATGAGCAAAACATTGCTCTGGCCTGTAATGAAAAACTCAAACCGTAGTAGGAACTGTGGTTGCAGAATTACCTTTTTTCTAATGCGTCTTGAAACTGTTGGTTTGACTTTGAAATTATTTTTTTATTCTGAGAAGGTAAACTCATAAAATTACTTTGTTTCTGTCTAGGCTGTGCCATTAAAAATCGCTTTTAGGCACTAGCATAGAGCAAATTTCTGTGGGGAGATTTCTGTCAAGGAAAGGAAATTGTTGTGGTTAATGCCTAGTACGTGGTGGCCCAGTCCAACTCCTCGTTAGCAGCTGATGTATCTGAGAGGTTTTCCGTCAGCATGTGGTGCTGTTTTAATGCAGGCAAGAGGCCTTGCCATAATGGCTGTCACAGGTAACAGCGATAGCAGTCATTGGGATCCAGTTTCTTTCATTAATGCATTACAAAATTATTTCAGTGTTCCAATGATTCTGCCTTTCTGGCTTACCAGCATGATTCTATAGTGGTATTTTAGACACAATATTTATTACAAAGAATGCCTGTAAAACCCCCCATGTATGTACCCATTGCATGCAATGGTTTTCTCTCAAAAGTTGTAACTGCAAACCTAAGATAACTTCCCCAGAGGTCAGTGGCAATAAAATTGTTTTCTTCTGTTCACAAAGGTGCTATGGTGGCTGTCACATTCTGAGTTACTTCAGGGTGCAATTTCCTGAAAAAAAAAAAAAAAAAAAGAAAAGATGGGGGAGGNCCTGAAAAAAAAAAAAAAAAAAAGTAAAGATGGGTGAGGTCAGCAGCTAAACAAGTTCTTCTTGTTAATGATTTTACACTGGGAGGAATTAAGAAGTGAAAAAGTCATTTTTCTCAAATCAGTATTTACTGAAGAGAAAGTGGCAGGCGATCAACTTCGCTGCAGTAGGTGTTGCCAAACGGCAGGACAGCATGTCCAAGGTGTCCCAAGCTGTCCCTCCGCTTACAGGGCTCCAGACATTCCAAAGAGAAAGGGCTGTGGGAAGGAGTGAAAGCATTGCCCTGCAGTGCTGTTGGTGTGCAGGTAGCCCCCTGCAGGAGAGCCAGAGGCTGAATGCAGCCCCAGGGCTGACCCACAGCTCTGCTGCTGTGTGGCTGCAGCAAAAAAAGCCCCGTGTTGATTGAGGGCAGCTGGCTGTAACAGGTGAGGACTTCTTTGGTTATTTGTTTGTACTGCTGTGGTGCCCAGATGCTATGGAGTAGGAAACTCCATGGCCTCAGTAACAGTGTGGTACTCTTCTCTGGTTTCAGGTATTCTATAGCCATTTAGCTCTTCTGCAGATTCCTACCTGCTGCTCTTGGGGTTGGAGGAGGGGGTAATTCTGTTTTTTTTTTCCTGAAATGGCAGATGAAATGCAGATTGTTTTTTGTTTGTTTTTACAGAAAATGGTATTCAGTTACATGCCTAAAGCCTAAGGGAAAAGAGAAAATCAAGTGTTTGGGGAACTGGCAGTTCACATTTCAACAACAGCTTCCTTTGTGTTGTTTTCATATATGCTGTTTTTTTTTTTTGTTTGTTTGTTTTGTTTTTTTTTACATCAAGAGCATAGTTCGCTTTCCTCCTTTGTGTACAGATTTCTCTGATAATTACAAGAGCCTGTCTGTTTGAATTTATCACATGTTTGGCAACCAGCATTCATCTGCAGACACTGTTTCCATACAGAAATAGTCGATGTGAAGTGTGAGGAAGGGACGGCAGCTCTTTTGCTTCTGAGCAAGCTTCTGAGCCCAGTCACAGTGCTGGACGGAGCTGGGTAACTTCTCAATTTCTTGCTAGGCTGTGTTTTCTCTGTAATAAAAATGGTAGCAAACACTAGTAGCAGACACTAGTGGCTTAGCTGTTGAATCCCATTACCCCTCAGACATCCCTGCCCCACAAAATCTTTCCCTTCCTTCACCTGTTTTAGTTCACGAGGCCAAAACCGTTTCTTATAACGAAAGCAAAAAAAGATCTATTATAATATAAGGGGAACAGAGATGGCTCGGGCAGGCCCCAAGGCCTCCTTGCGTCCCTGTGACAGCCTCGGTCACCAGCCCCATGCCAGGGCACTGAGCAGGGTCTGGCAGGTGTCTGCTCGCAGGGTGGCGCAGGGAGCTTCTGCGTGCCACCAGCATGGGGAGAGGGCAGTGATACCTCCAGCACAGCTCACTTCATTTCTCACCTCCTCTAATTTCAATGCAATTTCAGTTTGGGAATTAATTAGGAAAAGAAATCACCATAGATTTTCCGGTAGCTTTCTATCGCAAGAAGAGAAATGAGCTTTGTGCTGGTTAGGAAATAAATAGCCCAGGAGGTAAGGTGGAGACTCTTTGATTTCTTTTTCCTTTCTGAAGAACCATTTTCCACTGTGTCTTATTAAGATCTACTGTGTCACGTTACTCTTGATCTGTTTAGAAAAAGAGTCGGTGCTGTACTTGAAAAATAACTTTATTTTGTAACGTTTTAATTTTATTGATTTATTTCGTGCAAAATTCTTCTGTCTCAGGATACTGGTTTTATTGTTCTTGCCAGTACGAAAACATCGTTAGACAGAGGGAATTACTAAAAAAGTAGAAGGCCAAATATGATCTATTCTGAAGTTCTGTGAGCTAATGACATTTCAGTTCTGGAGTGCATGCTGCAGCAGCCTTTGTGTTGATGTGCTTCACAGGAAGGTTTGCAAACTCTGCTTTTCCAAGGAGATGCTGCCGAGTGCGCCTAAGTGAGGCTGCCGGTAAAGCAAGGACAATCTGCTGGCAACTGCTAATGGGTGGGAGCAACTCTGGCAGCAGTTATTAAGGTTGGAGTGATCTGAGGCTTATCTTCCAATAGAAACAAAAAAATAACATTTTTTTGGTCCTTAGCAGCTCTCATTTCTTACAGCCCAGAAAGCAGAGCAAACCAGGGAGTGCAAGCATAGGTCATCCCCAGCTGCATTGTAATATGTTGTTAGACATGTAAGAAATGCTGATTTGAATGAAAACTAAGTGCTTGTCAAATCATAATTAGCTGTCCAAAGTGTCATTTTGGCTTAAGAACTTGGTTTTAGTCAACGTTATGTGCTTCCTTAGACACTGAAGGAAAATCAGAAGCATTTCAGTGTTTTTAAATAATTTTTAAGGGCGTTGCATAAGTTAGGGAAAGAGGCAGTAAAACTTAATGGAAATACCATTTGAAGCTGTAGCAAAGCTTCCTTCAATGTAGGCTACCCCAAAATTTCCATCAGTAACAGCTGCCATTGTGAAAAATGTTTCCCAAACTGTCCAAGCTAGCTCTGAAATGGTGACTGTTTGGATACGGTCAGAGGTGGGGGTGAGAAGGACAGACTGACTGCCGGACAGGACAACAGGACAGGAAGCCACCATGCTCTTACTCACGCTGGGGGTGGATACACAGAGTTAAACCTGGGAAAAATCCCACTACGAGGTGTCCTGGCCCCGTCCCTTCAGCTTTCGGTAAGACACAGCCTCCCAGAGCTTCCCTTCTGGCATCTGAATGTGGCACCCAGCGAGCTCCAGTCTCCCTCCTCCGATCAGCAGAAGTCACCTTCATGCTTGGATTATGAAAATGCATTTTAGTGTTACTGGAGGAAATGCCAGGCAAAGATTGGGGTAGTAGGGTGAGCTGGAATATTAATCAGTTCACATCGCAAAGTCATTCGTTAGAAAAGTGCTGGTTTTCAGGGAAATACTGTGAAGCAGCTGCATGACATCTAAAGAAAATAGTCATAGCACTTCTTTTTAACAGCTGCATGCATTTCAGTGAAGGAAAGATTTCTGCATCAGATGAGTGTAAGCAAGTAATTTTTGGAGTAAAGTGTATTTAAAAATGTCAATAAAAATTAAAAATGCCACATCTTTTAAAAACACCACCCCTTTGCATGTAAACTGTTGCCTTTTCTAGTTGGCCTTTTAAACGTGAAATGCTTTACATCCCATTAAAAAAAAATCTCCTATGAAGAACATCAGTAACATCTGATAACTTACAGACCATAGTTTTCCCAGTTAGAGCACGCCAGAACTGCAAGGTCACGCGGCCATCTTCCTGGTAGAAATTAGTGAGAGCTGTTTAACCTTCGTCGTCACTTTGCAGTGCTCCTGTGAGCATGTGACTTTGATGGAATAACTTAGCATTCCGAATGGGTAGTCAGCGCTGCAACTGGCAGAGAGGTGACATGGTTATTTATAAAGCCCTAGGCCATCACAGAGTTTTAATAGTCGTTTGTTTCCATTCAGATACTAAAAATATTAATCTCAGCTGCAATGTAATCTGATTCAGGGTAGAAATGACAAGAAAAGCTGCCTTTTTGAATACCTTCAATTATTAAAGAGATCTATTTCTATTTTTTTACACAGGTACAAGTTATAATTAGTTTCCTGATGCCATGCATTTTTTGACACTTGCTTTTTTTTCTGAAATGATAAAAGAGCATTGAAATAAAACTTTGTCATCATGAGGAGGCAAAAGCGCAAATCTTGAGCAGATTTTTCTGTGTACAGGACAGTGAAGCATGGCTACATAAGGCATGTGCTTCAGCTCTGATCTTCTAGTGTCTGCAGCGTTAGGCTTGAATCATTGCATGTATCACTGTGACCTTTTTTTCTATGTATGCTTTATGCTGTGGTTTAAATTTTACTTAGAGTAAATTTTATATGCTTCTGCCTTTCTAGAATGTTGGATCCTTTGCCTTTATTCTCTCCATTTTTTTTTTTTTTGATGCATGTATTGTCAGCTATTCCATGTGAAATAAATTTGTTAGTCATATAACATTTATGCACCGTAGCTGAATTTCTTTTCATCTGAACATAGGAGGAAGCTGTGAAGGAAGCAGGCGTGGTTCAATGAGCTTTAAAAGGGGCTACATAGCAAACCCTGAATCATAGTAGCTGTGCTGGAAGGCAGGAGATGGGCCCGCATGTCTTTCCAGTCACCAACAGAAAAATATACTGATAACTGTTAAAGGGGAAGAAGGATTCAGAACCTTTTGTTTATTTTCCAAGTGACAGGGTGAGAAACAGTGACAGTGCTCTGGTAGTGCAACAGCATGGCACACTGCCTTTAGGGTGATTTTTATCTTGTTCCCTAGTTGTTCAGATGTTGCTGAGTATCTGCAGCCCTCCTTCGGTTGGACAGTTGCATCTATATGTGGATACAATAATTTTTAAAATCAGATCTTTGGTATTTAAACATGAATGGGCAATACAGTTTCGTAGTTGGAAATTTTAAACCAGTTTCAGCTGCTCTCTTGGAGAGGCCAGAATGCCAGAGCACCTCCGGAACTGCAGGTGAAATCCTGCTTTCACTGCCTTCCTCCCTGAGCCAGTTCCTACGATTGTGGCTTCCATCATTCCTGAAAACAGCAGTTGACGGAATATCCAGATGACTTTTTCTGTGATTCTGTAAGTGACAACTTCTCCCATATGGTGGAAACATTTCTTAAAGGAGGACAGAGTTGGTGGAGTAAAAAGAAATGCTCCAGCATCCCCGTCCAAAATAGTACCTTGGCAGAGCGTGACAGAAATAGGATGTCGTTCAAATTCTTCCTTCTTTCCACGAAGCTATTAATGTTGAGCGTTGCAGACGGAGAGCCTCACCTTGCATTTTACATCCTGCTGGGCTTCCTTCTCTGCTGCTCATTCCCACTCTCAAACTCTCTTCTAAAGAGCACAGGAGGGCCTGAAGCTGAACAGTGCACCTCGCAGTGTCACTCCTGAATCGTCCTCAACTTATCCCCAGCAAATCTAATGTAGACTTGGCCTGCACCGAATCAGTCTATCCAGAGGACTTCCAGCATAAAATGATGGAACACATCCTAATAGGCTCTATATTTTTTCTTGCACTCTATTTTTCAGTCAGTTCACCCACAGTTTTAATGGGTGCACAATGTGAAACAACTGACTGTCCATGAAAATCCCAGTAGCCCTTTGGGTTTTGGAAAGGGTGGATATATCTTGTAGCAAACTTATCCATGGCTCTGTTAAGGAAGGTTGAAATTTGCCATCTTCTTTGTAGGGAGTGGACTGTGGTGCAAGAGAAATAGCTGCAGCAGCTTTCCAGCCCTAAAGGTATCCTGCTGGCAGACTGTTCCTGTGCTTAGGATGGACTTAGCCTGATCAATGTAATGATTTTTTCAAGCAAGAGTTCTTTGTCATGGTCCTTGAGTCCTCCTGACGCTTTTAGGACTTCATTTTGCTCTTCTAGTTTATGAAGGGGTAATGCAATTTCTGTGCATCCTTGCATAGGTATGATACAGATCTTTGGAACAGCTGCAGGGCACTTCCAGCTTCATCTCCCGCTCTCCAAACAAGCCCAGCTTCTTCTTTTTGCTGATCATGTGCCCCAGGCCCTGATTATCTTCTGGACCCTCTTCCCTTCCTGCACATTCCCCTTCAGCTGGGAGACATCTGAAAAAGGTCTCAATATTTCATGTGGCTAAGTGGGTGAGTCAGTGGGGATCCTCCCGTGATCGGCTGGCCGTGCTTCCCCTGATGTAGCCCAAGGCACGGTTTGCTTGTTTATGCTGCGGACATGCTGGTGGCTTTGCTTTAGCCAGAGTCTGTTCCAAACCTGCACTATTGGGTTGCTTCTGTGTCTTCTCCTCTTGAGAAATATGCTTGTACAACTGCAGTAGTATTTTGCATGCCAAGAGCTCTGCTGTAATCTAAGCTTGTGATCATAAAAATGCTCAGTGTCAGTAGAAAAACAAACCTTTCTTGTTAAATGTTTCTGTAAGTCTATATAAATACAAGCAACGGTTAGAAAAGTAATCTATTTGAAAAGACTGTGTCTTAAATCATATATGAAATCACCAAAAGGGTCAAATGCTCCTAATATTAAATCTTCATTATTTTAACTCCTGATCTGGCTCAAACTCCTTTATTTTTCCATCTCTACCATATATCATTTGTCATTTTGAGTGAGTCTGTGCTGCAGCAAACTATGTGACTGTGGCTTATATAGAACTGCTTTTCCTAATATGCAGCTTTTTGGCAGGCTGAACAGTATTCTTTCAGGATAAAACTTCTTTATTTTGAGGTTTTCAGTGCTGGTGATTGGAAAGGTTGAAAACCTTTGGGAATTTAGCATATCTTTGTTTTATAGTAGTAGGGCATGGAGATTACCAGATGACGGAAGAGGAAGGAACAGTTTCTGAAAGGGAGGGTTGATAAAACCTCAGTGAAATAAGATTTTATTAGAGTTCTGTATTCTCCATCATTATGAGGTGGCACTTTGAAGACATGGGAAAATGCTGCAGAAAAATTAAAGATTTTGAAAACACAGTACAGTGAAATACTTGGCCTAATTTGAATACTGCTAATTGACACTATTAAAGAACACAGGGCTTTATAGTAGCTTTGGAGAGCTGCAAAACATTAAACTTAAAAAAATTCCCTTTAATCCCTTCTGTGTGTATTAATGAACTAGACAGAATTGACCTCTGGAAATTTCAAAATGTGTTTCTGCTGCCTTAGAGTATGGGGAACCCCTCCAGCTTTCTTGTAATGATTTTTAATGTGTTTAAGAGTAAACACACAATGGTTAAGTCTTATTTCATTTCTTGGAAGCTAACTAGGGTCTGCCTAGGTGTTCACAACTGATCTTAAAGATTGTGAGCCTGGGACAGAAAATATTTTCATTCCACAGTTTTAGATCATCACGAGGTTGGAGTGAAGACCTAAAATGGCATCTTCTCAGTGTCAGAAAATTCCTGCAGGGCTGCAGAGTGAACCAGTTTAAACTAGTAACATTGTTCTTTATCAAAAACTGGTTCCTAGCCCAGGAACCAGCTCTTACCCAACCATAGGTGGGCACTGCTTCAGGTTTTCTCCAGCAGTTGGTGTTTGAGACAGTTTGGGAGGCTGGGATGGTAGATAGTGTTGGATGAACCTTGAAATATTTGCTGGTGCTCTCTCATGTGTGAATGTGGCATTTGTGTGCCAGCAGCTTTTATCTAACCATTCTCTTTTCTTTGGTGACATATCACAAGGACCAGCTGGAAGTACTACAGAAGTGCATGTGTTTCGATAATGTGAGGGAGGGCTGAACTGTTCCCTTACTGTGTACCTTGCAGTGCTTCATTCCCACCTTAGTTCACCTTCCCAGGACTCATTCTGGAATTTTACACCGTTAGTGAGTTCCTGCCAGCCTCTATTTAGAAAAAGAAAAAAAAAAAAACAAGAGTGAACTATTGCCTAAGCCAAACCCTGTGTTTGTAAATCCGAAGTCAGTGGAAGCCTTGGTTGTGTCCTCTATGGCCCTGACGATAGTTCCGCTAGAAATGTCCTCACAGTCATTTTGGCATCTTTCAAAGACTGGCAGTGGTTTAGAGCCTATAAGGGAGGTAATGTAGCTGAAGTGTTGCTGGTGTAAGAGAGGAGCTGGTTTATAAGCTTTAGGGACCCACTCTGAAGCCATTTTCCTGTCTGGTCTTTGTGTTGTGGCAGCATGCGGAGGTGGTGCGGCAGCGGGCCCCGAGCTGTGGGGACGGGCGCGGCCATGTCACTGCGCAGCCGGGCCTGCTGGCGGCCTGCGCTGCTCCTGGGCCGCGATTCTCGTGGCACCGTTGTGACTGAGCCCTTGCGTGAAGGGTTTGTGCAGAGAGAAACAGCCGACTTCAAAACTTACTCCCCCACTCCCCTGGAGGCTGTTAAATTAACATGCAGGTGTTGAGGGAAGTGATGTACGAAACTAGGGCAGGAAAATAATTATTTCTGTGTGGTGGCTTTCCCCTGCTCGTGTGTGTTAGTCCTCAGCATGCTGTCACGAGTGGTGCGGCCACAAAACGGGGTGAGTGTGCAGGTTTAACTGCAGCAGAAAATCGGTGGAATTCTGTGGTCGGAATCACTTTGCAGAAGCTGGGTTACTGCTCTTCTCTTTCGTGCAGCTCATGCTGCAAGGTGTTGAACTGCAGAGTGTCTCGTCTCTGCTCCAGAAATTGCTGGGACTCATTCAGATGTGATCTTTTACAAGCAAAAATAATAACAGTCAAAAATGACACCCAGCCTTGTATTAGAATATCTGTATTTCCCCCCCACCAACCCATTTATTCCCTGTTTCTGTTTGGCTTGGTGTTAACGGTGAAAATAGGCCACGTACTGAGAACTTCAACCCTTTGAAGCTTTGAGAATGCCAGGTGACCAAAGACTAACGCAGAGACAGCCAGCAGTCCTGACTGGTGTTAGCAGGCTGCTCAGTGAGGACGAAGAAAAACCCACAAAACAGGCATTTTGTCAAGTGGAAATGTGGTGTCTACAGACTGCTCTGTGGAACTAGCAGATACAGCCTCAGCCTTCCTAGCTGGCATGGGAATGGCTGTACTGAGCGTTGCTTCTCACGTACCCCGAACACTGAGGGTGGATGCTAACCAAGGGCTCTCCAGACTGAAAGGGGCTAGGTCTGTGTGTCCGAAGTATAGCGGCAGAGGACTAGGCAGTGGTGCTGGATTTTCATGCCGAACCCTTCCTTGCAAACCAAAACCAGGTGAGGGTGCAGAATAGGGGTCTGCAGATCTAGGACAACTGAAGACAGCCGGTTTCTCAGTGGGAGATTTCATTTTGTTTCTCCCTGTTTCACAGGGCGTACCCATGGAAAGGAAGCTATGCGTTCTTTACATTCCCCCTTAAAACTGTACTACTTCACCTGTGTTCTGCAATAGTCTGTGTGTCACACGACGAATCTATGATTTAATAAGTAACCAGAATTTTAAGCAGATTATACAGACAGCTAAAAAATACAAAAAAGCCCAAAGCCTCAAAATAGCTGTTTTCAATTTTCACTGCTTGAATAGAATTTCAGTAGGATTTAACCTTTGTTCGTTGATCATGGCACAAAAGAATATATACATGCAAACGAGGAGGCTGAGGTAATGATTATATGCAAAGATGCTGCTAAGTATATAATTAAAAACTGCCCCGTGAGACACCCCCAAATTTTATATCCTAATTTTATTTTATACTGCCGTTAAGGGGAGGGATGAATTCACCTCTCCCACGCGCTCTTTGCACCTGTTTTGTATAATGGGCAGATTCAAAGTCATCTTTGTAGGAAGAATGCTCAGTATTATACAGATAATATTATGGAGTATTTGTTAACCTAAATTTTGCCCCCTTCTGGTACTCCAGTCTAGACTAATTGGCTGCAGTACTTAGCATTTAAATTATCAAGCAGTAAGGGCCATGAAAATTGATCTCCCAATGTTTGATACTAAAATCTTTGTTTTCTACTTCCTTGCTGAGAAAATTGCAGCAATTCCTCTGCAAAGCCTGAAAAGAAGGAAATAAGCTTACTCTTATGACCGTGGCTGGGAACATCAGGAATAGATTTTTATTTTAGGACATCGTTATTTTTTGTGATGCTATGCTGAAACCAGGAAGCTTAGAATTACTAAATACCATAATGTAGTGCATGTCACAGAAAGTTGTATGCCAGTGAACTTTGTAAATACACCAGCGTTGATTAGCCAAAACAATTCTACCCTCATACTTAAAGTGGTTGTCCTGTCATTTCTGCATTTTTTCCCTAACCCATCTCGGAGCCTCTTAACATTTGTATGTCCTGCAGAGTAGGCATTGACACCAGCTATGAAGTCTGCTGCAACGCAAACAGCAATAATCAAATTTCAGAATATAATACCCTAAACACTGCAGATGGTATTACAATGAAATGCAACAGACAGATTTTTCTACTGACAGAAGTGGGAAGTTTACTTTTGCTGGGATTTTCTTTTTCCTAATCCACGAGTTGCTCACCTCTTTTGAAATAACTTCCCTTGTAAAACGCATTATTGCTATAGAGTCTGACAACAGAAACTACTTATTCCTATGGTAATAGATGCTTGAGATCTTGCAGACATCCACTGTTGGTCTTCCCAGACAGGAACATTTCTCAGAGTCATTAGCAATAGCACTTGTAGTGCATGTGTTTGTGGCTTCTTCATCTCACATAGCAATTTTCAGGAAGGGGATGTAGACCTGAGCAGTACCAGATGCACTTAGTAATCAGACATGGCTGAGATTACGTCTGGGTATTGGAGTGCTCCTGTGACACCTGCTCTAGCTGTGTAGATTCCAACTATGAATGTATACAAGCAAAATGGCTGTTTGCACTGATAATCCCAGACAGGGAAATATTAAATTTGTCTCATGTAATTTGTGGATTTTAGCAGGTACTCCACTGCCTGCAGTTGGAGCCGATTTCCAGGTTAGGTAAGGCCCAAGCTGTGAGTTTGGTGTTTGGGAAGAGGAACAGTTTGGAAGTGTTACCTGGTAAGTGATGGACCAGCTGCAGGGCTGTGAGTTTCAGGAGAGGAAGCTGGGTTGGTGCCATATGTGTAGTTACCTTCTAGGCAATGCTAGAAGTACTGCTCCTTGATTTGGGATAGAACCGAGCACTGTGCTGCTGTGCTAGGTGTGGTACGATACGGTACGGAACTCAGTTACGTTGCCAGCCCTTTAGGACTGGGGGGACGTATCCCTTTGTCAGTTCAGTCCTTCTTCCTAGCATTTTGCGTTATAAGTTATATGCTTGTATTGCATTATGCAGTCAATCTAAGTGGGACAGCTGCAGTCCGTCGTGGCTGCCTCGGGGATGCCTGGTCGGAGCACGCTCCCTGGCCACCATCTCCTCACGCAGCACAAGGTGGCTGTGCCTGCAGCGTGCTGCTGACATCGGGCTGCCCAGGCATAACGAGTGATGCGTCTTTCTGCCGTCTCGCTGCATCTCTTGCAGTAACATGCTGCCTTCTCACACGGTGCTGGATTTTCAGGAATAAGGTCTCCCCCGGGAGCCAGGCCCTTGGAGGCAGTCATGCTTTAGCACCAGGTCAGGTGCAGAGGAGACAGGGCCCAAGCAGCCTCAGCTCTGCTCCCTTCCCTGAGGACTCTGGATGCCCGCTGCCTGAATGCCCTGTGGCTGGGGCTCTCCGGGCTGTGGAGGAAGCTCCAGCTGTGCGACAGGCTTCAGTTCATGAGTAGGGGAAATAGAAGGTGAAAGTGTGTGGGTGTTGCATGCACTGGGTAGCTGTAATTACTGCTTTGGGTTGCTGGCAGCGGTGATTGTGCTGGAGGGGCCAGAGACAGATGGGCAGATTCTTCTGATGTCTACCAGAAATTGCTTCAATGCATTTTTCCAATATCAGTCACAAATTTTTACAACTCTTTTTCTAATTATGAACAAAGATCAAACTCATTTGCCTTACATCTCTTCATTATTGCTAAAAGTGGCACTTGGGCAGAAATTGGGATGACTCCTTAATTGATCTGTGATGACAACAATTTATTTCTTAGGGGGAGAGGTGGCTTCCTCCATGTGAACACGTCAGCCATCCGCCTAGACATGATGATTTTCTGGCCCATGTCACTGTGGCATGTGAGCAGCTTGCAAGTGATGATATAATTACTGTTGTAATGGAAATAAGGTAATAGGTAGTGCAAAAATGCCATTATTGACAGAGCAAAATGTGACGGAGATGTTACGTGACTTTCTTAAGGTTCCTGGATCAGCTGTGATAAAAAAGCTTAGTCCTGTCCATTCTCAAGGAGGGTTTTGCCATCCGTTTCAGGATGCACTAGGGGTAATCTTCATTTAATTCAGTTTTATTTATTACATCTGAGGTTTAGGCATATGCAATGGAAAGATTAACCATGATGTAGACCACCCATATGTGAATTAACTGCCTGAGAACGTGCTCTGCCCTATGAGAAATGCAAGTTCTATTCTTCTTGCATTCTGATTTCTGCCACACAATGCAACGTCCTCAATGTGTTGCTGAACTCAGGATCACAATGCAACAAATCCTGTACTGAGGTACGTGTTCACTCTTACTCAGAAATATAGTTTTAATTGTATCTTTAAATTAGAACTAAAGAAGTAATTTTTAAATACATTTTTTGTGTTCTTCATGTAAGACAGGTTTTTTTTTGTCATTATTGAAAACCATTTGTATTTTTGCACAGCAGTGACAGCGACAGAGTCCTGACCATGATGTTTTGACAAAATTCTTGATGACCCACAGAAAATTATTTCCTTTCCTTTAGTATTATGTACTGACACACTGTGCCATTCGACAGTTATCATAGATCAGTGGGTAACAGAAGAATCGACGAGTATAGATGTAAGTGCAAGATACGCCATGGAGGATCTTTCTGTGTGTAAGTGTCATGTTGTCGGCCTTCCTGATTTTGCATGGAGTGAAACCTTGCTGCAGAGGATTGGTGACTCCAGTAGATGTGGAGTTTGACCCTTTTCCTTTTTGGTTTACATCCCTGTACTCATGTCCAAGTTCTGTCTCTCTGCCAGTAAATCAATAGTCCTCAAGATGTGGAAAAATGTTTGAAAACGTGAGCATGTGTGAAAAAAGGAAGAGAGGAGGAACTTGAGAATCAGTCTCATAGTGTGGAGGTTTGAGATAAGATTATTTTTTAATGCTGGCAGTAGCAGTATTGCAAAATGTAAAATAAAGTTATTGCTTTCTTTTTACTGATCTTAGGAAAATTTTAAAAACTGGATTTCCCTATAAACATGTGTAAATCCCCATTTAGCTTTGGCTGTACTGCCTGTGCTTCTGGTCCCAGTGGGGTGGCCAGAATAAACAGACCACTGCTGTTACGTGAATGACCCATTTGTGGCCGAAAGAATTGGCAACAGTGCTATGAATCAATGTGCATGAAGGAATTACTGTGAACATCTAATTAATAAAATTCAGGCCATTTTAGTGTTCAGAAATTGTATAGGAACAAAATAGTTTCATTGTTTTCCTTTCCTGGTTGCCACTTGTAATTGTTATGTACACAGTTTAAATCCTGGGAATAACTCAGAAATAATTCATTTTGCCTGTTCCATAGTCTGGTTAATCTTTATGGCTGGGGAGACTGGCTATATGGTTGATCACATAAATATCATGTAATTTCTCCTTCTTGATCAGAAGATTGTTCTGCAATACCTTGCATTCCATGATTAGAGAAACCATAGCCATCAGATCAAGTTTTGCTTTGCACAAACTTTGAATAGAATACTTTTCCATAAGCAGATTGAAGAATTAAATTTGTGTTGCAGAAATCAAAATAAAAATTCCTAAATTTTGTAAGTAATTTTCCTAAATACTACCTCGAGTAAATTTTCTGTGTTCCTTAGAGCCACTTTTTTTCTTGAGGCAGGTCTGTAGGCTGGAATGTCATTCACTGATACAGTGAAGCTGGTGAGATTAAAACATCAGACTCAACCTAGCCCTGTGTGATACTCATCTTACAGTCCTGTTTGAGACTGAGCACAACACTCCCGAAGTGTTGTCAGAAATGCTGGGTAGAGGGAAACAGTAATTTCCGCCAGCCTGCTGGCTGTGCTTGCTAACGCAGCCCGTGAGCAGTCATTTGTCTTTGCCACAAGAGCACACAGCTGCCTGGTGTCTCCAGAACCCTCAGATCTTTTTCTGTGAAGCTACTTCCTAGCTAGCAGGACCCCACTCCGTAATGTTGTGTAGGGTTATTCCATATCGGACACCGGGCTTCGTGTTTGTCATTCCTGACCTTCAGAAGGTTCCAGCCCCTGATACCAGCGCTGCCCCCACCATATTGCCTCTCACTTGGAGGCCGACCACTAACTTGCCAAGAGAGCATTCTATGCCACTCTTCAGTTTATTAATAGGCATTCAACAGTGTTGGCCCCATTAGCCATATAACACACCTGGTGATGGGTGCCCCACATCCGTGCGCACCGCGGTCACCAGGGTTGGGAATCAGGCCCAGGATCTTCATCAGAAGCCCCAGTTCTGCAGCTTGGTGTGCAGGCACCCTCACCCTCATTCGATCTCCCTCTTCGTGGGTGAGTACCAGTCCATTTAAGTGTCATCCATCAAAAAGAGATTACTTTGGAAGTCATTAGTCGGTAAATCCGATTCCTCGCTATCGTGACCTCTTTGATTTTGCGCGTCCATCCCGTTTATTATAGGCACAGCGCTCCATCCCTCCTTCCCTCCAGCAGCTGTTCCCTCATAACTAATCTCCTTTGCAGAAATGAATGGGCAGGGTTGTTTCTAAAAAAAAAAGGTGAGACTTTGAGAGAAACACCCACAGGACACATTGAACATTATAGGCTAGAGTGATGATCGTATGAATATTTTACATGGTGTATGAGAATTACAAGTGCCAAGTAAGAAATTTTGGCCTAGAACAGTTCAGGAAAAAATAGATAATGTGTTTTCTTTCAGTCTGTATAAAAAATACTGCCCACCATTAGCTTTATCTACTTAAACTTTATTTCTTCTGGTCACTTTACTACACTTCTCCACTTCCTTTCCCTTATTCTTTCCATTGATTCTGCCATTAGATTCTACCGCATCTGTTGGGAACAGGGCGTGCTTTAAACACGGACTGTTAAGGGTTGGGCGAAAGGGCTGCAGCTGTTTGTGCCTGGAGCCAGATAGGTATTCCAACAATGGAGATAGTCCAAGGGCAGGTATCTGCTTTTCCTATTATTTATCTGCTCAAAACCTAACGTAAGATGACATGATTTTGTCTGTTGAGTTTTAATGGAGTGTAGATCAGGGCTAGCTGGAGCCACTTCAGTCAATTGGAGCAAAATGAAAATGCTGTTGCAGTTTATGATCCCAAATAGCTCTTGCTCCAGCACTAGTAACTGTGCGGCAGAGCTCAAGTTTATAATAAAGCAAAAGCTCTGTGGAATGTTAACAGTTAGAAATAGATACCTCTGGACACTTGGACATGTCTGTAATTACCCAAATTGTGTTCCGTGCTGCAGGAAAGTCACTCCCTGGGTGTGTCACTCTGGGATTTAACTAGAAGGTTTAAGGGTAGACATTTGATACTTTTTCTTTTTTATGTATAAAGTGCAGCATGTACAATTTTTAAGCACCAAAGGTTGAAATAGTGACATTTCTTTAAAAACACACATCGATTGCCAACCTAACACTGTAGAGATTACAGGAAAATAACAGTTGGGTAGACCTGAAGAGACTTGAGATTCCCAGTCCATTTAGAAAGTGTCTATGTGGAAGAAAAGGAAAAAATTAACAATTTTTTGGGTGTGTTGTTAAAGACAACGTATTTATATGCAGTGGAATATAGATGTATACAGACTTGGCTGAAAATCAGACAAGTGTGGCTGTTTTTCCCTTTGAGTGACCAAACAGAGCTGGAACACGGGTCCATGCTGCTAGGGTGCAATTTCCCTGTATGAGCGCCCCAAACACCACGCAGGGAGACAGGGGCTGTGCTTAGGAAGGCCACTGCATGTGATTTACATTAGTACCTACATGTTTGGGTCATCTTTATATGTGCTGAAGAGCACAAGTATGCTAAGGATTTAGTAAATACATTTTAGGAGTTGGAGAGATTGGTTTGAACACGCTGCATTTGAATGCAAACAAAGCCGAGCTCCCTAAGAATCCTGTGCATGCTTTTTCCTTAAATCTAAGCACTGTGCTGTTCGACTCAAATAACTGCAGTTTCCTTGGTGATGTTCACATGTGTCAAGCACTGAAGATTTAGCTTTTTGTTAATCCTTTTCTATTTTAAAGTAAGTATTCTTAACAAGAATTAACAGTATGTGCCGAGGAGATGTTATTAAATAATGGGTGGTCCAAGTGGAGGCTTCAGAGTTAGGGTATGCAGAGTTATTTGCTTGTACAGACACTGACTGTGCTTACTGTACTTACCTACAGATGGGCTTCTTAGGAATTCTGTGTTCCTATTTTATTATTAAATAAGGAAACTTCCCATATACTGGTCTGTGAGATTGTGACTCATTTTCTGTTATGAATCTGCAGGTATCTGCATATGCCTAGGAAAATGGAAATAGAGGAGCTAAAAATCTGCATAAGTGTATGTAGTTTTTAAAACCCATGGGTTTTGCTTATTAAGATTTTTTTACACTTCTTAGAATTTGTTCTGGAGAATTCTGAATTCTTTATTTATCTGAAAATATTCAAGCTTTTTGTGTGTGACTCTGTTGTCCTTAAATCCCAGTAACATCATGGCAATCCTATTAAAACCCTTAGTGCTGTGTAGATGTCCCTGTGTAACTCAGAGGTGGCTGAGATGCCCCGTGCATGCAGTGCTGCTCGTGGTGCAGGATGGAGTGGAGCAAGTGGGGTCCTGAGAGTCTAGGTGGAGACCTAGGTGCTGGCTGTCGAGTGAAAAGACATTCTATTTTTGCTTTGCAAAGAAATTAAACTTGATATGGTAGTGTCTGAAAACCTTCAAGTACAAACCCAGTCTTACAAAGGACTTTTTCAGTGCAGACATTCCTTTACTTTCATTGTATCATTTGTCCTTATCCCTAGCAAAAAATGTGGATGGAAGCTGAGTTACTGAGCTGTCGGCAGTGCCGTGTACATGAGGAGTACACAAAGAGGAAGAAAGGTACACGAAAATGAAAAGTGGGACAGAAATAAACTTGTCTCAGAGACATAAAAAGCCCTGCTGTCTGGACTGAAGGGCTGGCAATCTAAATTTGGATATAAGCAGCCGCAGTCAGGAGAGGAGGAAAAGAGAGGGCAAAGATGCAAAAGCCACTCAATGTTTTCGTCCACTGCTCACCGCTTCGTGGGGCGTGCCCTGAAGGCGTTTCAGTTGTGGTGCTTTTTTGAAGTATTTGTCTGTCAATGCAAGGAATTTGGAGCAGGATTTATAGCGAGAGCAGGGGAAATGCTTTGAGTCAGTGCCAGGGCAGGAGGCGGCAGAGCAGGTGGCACAGGCCGGTGGTTTTGTGATCATCACCTCCGGAGATGATGCTCCCTGGTGGAGGATGTGGCTGGGGGGCTGGCAGCCAGTGGGCCTTGTGCTCACCTCTCGTTCTGTAGAGCGGGGTATTTTGTTGTGCCTCATTTGCCCAGAGAAGCTGTGGATGCTCCATCCCTGGAGGTGCTCAAGGCCAGGTTGGGTTGGGCCCTGGGCAGCCTGATCTGGTGGAGGTGGCCCTGCCCATGGCAGGGAGTTGGAACTGGATGGTCTTGAAGGTCCCTTCCAACCCAAGCCGTTCTGTGGGTCTATGGCTGTCATTGTCCCCAGGCCTGGGGAGGCCACCTCAAACTCTTCATAGACCGAAATACCAGACCTGCTCATGTAGATGCTCATTGCATCAGAGCAGTGTCAGAAGGAGAACAGAGCTGGTCTGATTTTTGTAATAACACTGATTACTTTACCTGGGAAGCATGCCAAAACGTACTGTAAATACTGTAGCATTTGTGTTCCAATATGCTAGAAGAGCTATTTTTAATGGGCTTGAGGAATCTGTAAGGTAATCTGAGTCTGAAGAAACTGGATCTGGCCTTACAAATGTGAGTTTTAGGGTGAGTCTGTCTGGCTGTGGAGCTGCTCTGGAGGGGTGGGGCTTGATGCAGGCAGTTTTCCTGGAGGCTTCCACGCTGCTGTGTGCACCCCACCATTTTGTGCGGTGGTGTCACACAGCTGTGGTGATGATGAAACATCTGCATTTGCTTTTCCCCTGCCTTTCTCCCCATTCCATGCTGGACACTGAGGGGCTGTATCCCACAATAACCCCTCTGGATGAGCTTTCAGCCACCCCAGAGCCCAGGTGCTGGCTGTTCCCAGCCTCCTTTTCTTAGACACAGCTTGTGAGGGTCTGCTAGGGGTGGAAGGGATGATGACTGTAGTTTCGTTTTGTGAAGGCCGTATGAAGAGGTGACATGTAATTATGTCACCACTGCATAAACTGTGTCAGTCATTAATGGAAACGAGTATAACAGGATTTCTTCTGTTAAATATTCTGGGTATGTGTGTGGTCTTGCAAAGATGATAAAAACTGCTGGACATTTCCCCCATCCTATGAAGTAAGACTTGTAGTTATCTACCCGCTGCTCATCTGTACCACAGAATTTATTTAACCTTTTCATTTGTTCTGTAAACCAAACTTAACTCCTCCTTTAACACTGTCCTTCAGTAGGAAGAGCTCCTCCTTCCCATTTCCCATCTCTTTACGAAGCCATCGGATGGCAGCAGCTCCACCATTAATTATCTGTGATGGAGAAGCAAGTTTACTTTCATAATTTCTTTGAACTTCACCCAAGTGGAAGGGAGGCAGAGGAGAGGCAAGGGCAGCTCCAGCACAGGCCCAGGGCCCGCAGCACATGGGCACTGGGGCGGCTCTGTGCTTGCAGAAGGTCTGCTCCCTGCTCCTGCTTAGCCTGCAGCTCCTCTTGCAGATGTCCCCTGCAGAGCACCTTCCTGGCAGCCCAGCGAGGAGCTCCTGCACAAGCAGGAGCTGTGTGTGGCACGGGGAGGTGTGGTGCTTTGTATGTCATGCTCTAGGTAAAGGTCTGCTGTAGTCTCTGCTCAGTTACACTGCATTCTGCTCCTGAGCTGTTTTCTTTGAGCCTCTAGCCAGGCTTTGATGCTCACTTTCTTATATCCATTTGATAAATGTCAATATAGATGTTTTGTTAGAGACACAGGCCAATTTCCTTCAATCTTCTCCTGCTGCAGTTACTGATTTTTTTAATGATGAGAAGTGCTTGACGGGTACGTGGTTGGCAATCTGATACTCAGTCATAGTTAGGAACTAGGAAAATTATGCTTTCTTAACGTTTGTGATCTTGAAAAGGGTGATGTTCTCCCAGTTTGCTTTTCAAGCAGCGAGAATAGTGAAATAGTGGCAGGGTTGAGTAAAGGCTGTTCCAGAAAGAACTGCACTGGGGGATCTGCAGAAGCTCCTGTACCCAGAGCTGCTTTTCTTCTTCCATCTCCAGTGGTGGCATTCTAAAGCAGTTAATTTAGGATGCTCATATTTTCACTAGGGATATATTTCATAGGGCAGTGGAGGCCTCAGCTGAATTCTTAACTTCCTGCTGGAGTTTTCAAGAACAGTGTACAACAGCTCCGGTAATCTAAGGCTTTAGAAGTTCCCACATACCACGGTAATACATCTAGATAAAATGTGTAGATAGAAATGCAAGCACACAGATGTAGTAGTAGATTAATTGCTATGAGTTTTCTGTAAAGTACAGTCCATGATTCCTTAAAGCTGCTGTGCATTTACCAAAGCCCTTGCGCAGCGGTATGGATGGAGCACCGGTTCCCGCTGGTGGAAGGGAAGCGCTGCCTCCTTTCATTCCCAGGGCAAAGCTGCTCCTGCCTGCCTTCAGGTCTCACAGCCTTTATGCAACAAAGCTGCCTAAAGCAGATTGCAGTCATTTCACCAGCATTAACCCCTGCACTTTTCACACCTCTGGCAGCATGGATAATCCATGCCCCAATGAATTTGCTTCTCTGAGTCATGGTGTTAGGGAGCACCCAAGAGCCCAGAAAAAGTAAGTGAACCTCTATGGTCAGGGACTGTGGTGGGAAGAGAACCATTCTGCTGTTAATATTTCCTTGTCACAATAGACAGCGTTTAACTCCTGTCATCATTGGAAGACCAAAGATGTTCCGTTTTCTGTCCTCAAACTGGTGATGCAGTTCAGGAGTGCAGCCAGGAAGCCTGGCTTCGCAAAACTTGGTTACTCTGGGAGCTTGCTAAAATGTAATATAGTGGATCTGAATCAGAAAGGAGAATGTAGTGTACAGTCCATATGAAGTAGGAAGTGAATACTGCAGTTCTGTAGGACACTGAAATGAGAAACAGATCTGCTTAGTTTTGTAGTTCAACTGTTTGTTACTTTGTTGTCCCTGGAATAAAACTGATTCCAGTTTTAGAAACTGATAGGAAGGGTGATCCTCATATTTCCATCATGCTGTTGCTGATGGTCTGGTGTTTAGCTGTAAAGTGTTTGTTTCTTATCAGAATACTGTCTGTGATGACACAGATGCTGTAAGAATATGAAATTTATAAAGGTTAGAGATACAGCAAGCTGTTAGGGAATGAGTTACTAGTCTGAAACATGCCTCTAAGTTACAAAACAGTTGGAAGTGCTCTGCCTTTTGCTGGAAAGGAACTCTGGAGGAGCTGCCAGCTCCCTAGGAAGGTGCTTTTCACATTCAGTGCCATCAGAAAACTTGAGCTGGAGGCTGAGAGTGCGTTGCTCACTGCGTGGCTTCTATGTCGACAGGGTTGTGTTCCCAGTGGAGGACAAATGGTGTGAAGTGCTTCTTCCTGTGGTACAGGAATGGGAAAAGTACCTCAATGAAAACATGGTTCAGAAGAACTCGGAAATTCGGAGCATGTACCTACAGGTAGTCCTGTCGTCGTTAACTTGGAGACTAATGGATCTAGGCATAAGATTAGTTAAATATAACTAAAATCACACAGAGCATAGAGAAAACTTGAACAGAGTATAACAATGCAAAAAGAGACACATATAAAATACAGCATGTTTGATTATTTAAAAAAAAAAAAGGAAAATAATCAGTACACAGTTATGAAAAAATACTATGCCACAGAAATATTTGTTTTAACCAGATGGTCTTAAGTAATGCAGTAAGAGATGTGGTCACAGCACATTAGTTTTGTTTCCATAGTAACACTAGTTTGGCAGCCTGAGTTATTTAGATCTGCACTGCAGTGCTCGTAACACTGTAATCCTTCTATACATGCGTTTATTGAAATTGAAAATGATACTTACGCACTTGAAAGTGCGCACACATTATGACAAGTCACATTTCCCCATACCAGGAGCTTGACAGAGGAGGGTATATTTGCTTGACCGGGCAATGACTCCAAACACAATAGTAAAATTGTTCATCAGGTTTTGATTTGTATCAATAAATACTCCTTTGGTCTGCGGCACTGGGAGTCACAGCAGTTCTTATATCTGAGAGGAGCAGATGTAGGTTTGTGTGTGCAGTACACGTGTACAAATGGTGTTTATTGTTTAATATTGGTATTCAGTTTTTACTAAATGCAATGTTGACATAGAATATGTGAAGGCAGTGCTGGGCTGGTCTGCATGCTAGTCCACGTGCTGGAGGTAAGGGACAAAGCTTAGCTCCAACATCTCTATCTGTGAAACTTCAGATGGAGCTAAATGGAAAATAACTGTAGACAGCTGGTACAGAAAACATGTTTACCAGCTAATCCTAAGTTATGGCATACACACTGGTTTGTAATAAAGACCTGAATTCTGCGGCGACTTTCAAGATTTCTCAATGCAGTAAATTTAATTGACATGTAATAAATTGAATTGTTAACTGTGATAAGGTGTGTGCATGCAGAATATGCCTCAAACAATTAATAATTAAGAATTAATTTTTAAGAATTAAGATTTATGAAATTTGGGTTCAGACAGTTCTACCAGATGGCAGCGGCCAGAACTGTACTGTGTTGTTTACTAGAGAAATGCGGGCAGACACCATCGCACTTTGCGCCGTGCATTGGACTCCACTTCCATCTGCAGTAGGAAATAGCAGTTTATAGCACAATGGAATTAACTTTTTATCTTCTCTGCAGCAGTTTAAGTTTGGACTCTTGCAGACATTTATGAAGGCATCACTTCCTTGAAACAAAGTTAGCAAAGGAGATGATGGATTTTCTGCACACCGGCACCAAAGGGATGCTGCTGCAGTGCTCACCCCTGGGCACAGGAGGCCAGGGCAGGTTTAGGGCAGGGCAGGGATCAGAGCCGGCAAAGCAAGCACTGACAAAGGCCAGCAGTCAGATTACAGACAGATGGGCTTTCCTTTTCACCTACAGGTGGAAAAATCCAATATAACTGTTTTGCCTCTTACTGATTGTAAAAAAATGATTATTTTAAAATTATCTCAATGTGTCCAAAGTAGATAAAAAACAAAATTTGCATTTTTAGCAATAGTATTTTGAGCACTTCTACAAAAAACAGAGATTACTGGATCAAATTATGGGCCTATGTACTTTTTCTAGTGCCAGTGGCTTGCTTTTCATTCAAATTATGTGTCGAGTTGTGTTTAAAGGTGTTTTAGCAGAAATAGGCTTGTAACACAGTTCAATGCCCGATACAGCATTACCAGGCAGAGCCCTTGTGCTGCGTACGAGAGCGCAGGTAGCGCATCGTGTGCCCCGCGGAGCTGAGCCAGGGCTGCGTGAGCCCCTGTGCCACTGCTCACTGGGACACCTTCAGGGCAGAGGATGGGGGAGGAATCATAGGGACACAGAATTTTAGGGGTTGGAAGGAACCTCAGGAGATCATCTAGTCCAACCCCC